>VZRI01008759.1:37343-59138 GCA_013397515.1 Upupa epops | reverse complement strand
TGGGCTGCCCATGGAGGTGGTTATATGGTCACCATCACTGGANAGTCTTAAGCTCCATCGAGGGAGGTTTAGACTTGGCATTAGGAAAAGATTTTTCACTGACAGAGTGATCTGGTTTGGAACGGGCTGCCCACGGAGGTGGTTGGGTCACCGTCTCTGGAGGTGTTCAAGGTTAGGCTGGATGAAATGCTGAGTAGCATGATCTGGATGTCAGATGTTTAGGTTTACTTGGTTGGTTTTTGGTTGGACTGGATGATCTTTAAGGTCTTTTCCAGCCTCATCATTACTGTGATAACTGTGATGTAGGTTTACTCATGACTGTGTGGTCAGAGGGCAAGTCAAAGAGAAATGAAGTTGCCATGAGTACTTTGCTTTTGAGTTTTATCACTTTTTTTTAAGTATAAACATAAAAATCCCCCTCATTTTTAATTTTTCTAGTTAAGTGCTGAATGCACACGTAAAGTAATGGCTTACTTGTGGCTGCCGTGAGTGCTATTACTGTCTGATGTAAAACTCCCTGTACGCAGACCTGCTTTGTTTTTTCCCTTGTTCTCAAAGTTTTAGTTGCCTGCTGTTTTGCAGCACGACATAAAGAGCAGGTGTTCAACAACATGTCGAAATATTATTTTTCTTTTTTTAAAAAGAGGAGAAACAGGTTATCTTTTGGCTGAGAATTTTACTCTAGAGTTTGGAGTAACAGAAGATAAATCAAGACCTGTGCTGTGCTTCAGGGCTTTTATGGATACTGGTGTACACAAAAGAAAATCAGAGGTAGTCAGTGAATAAAGCCACATAAACAGCACTAGAATCATAGACTTGTTCTGGTTGGAGGAGAGCTGCAAGATTATTGAGTCCAACCATTAACCCAATGGTCCCAACACCACCACTAAACCCTGTCCCTGAGCTCCTAATGTACATCTAGGGATGGAAAATGTAGATCTGGAGTTTAGGGACACAGTTTAGAGGTGGTCTTGAGACAGTTGAGTGGGCCCCAATGATCTTGAAGGTCTCCTCCAAGCAGAATACATCTGTTCTGTGATAATCTTGATACTCGGCTCGACTGGCATGTGATTGCTCCCCACAGGGTATTTTCAAGTGTTTTGTTTCAATTGATTCTAGTGGTGGGGCTCTCATTCCTTGTCTTGGGAGACATATTTCAAATTATAATAGAGTTCCTTGTTGCAAAATATTTCCTGATATGCAGCCTAAGCTTTCACTGGTTTAATTGCTCCTGCCATTTTGCAATTACCAGTGCTAATTACCATTGCCATGTTAATTTTTAAACCAATGTCATGAATTCTAAAGGAAGCTGGCATTTTAGGATTCTGACACAGACAGAATCACAGAATTTTTGAGGCTGGAAAAGACCTTTAAGATCATCAAGTACAGCCAATGACCTAACATCACCACATCGGCCAGATCAGGGCATTAAATGCCACATCTGTCCTAAAACACCTCCAGGGATGGGGACTCCACCACTGCCCTGGGCACTCTATTCATCCAGACAACTGGATGAATATTCACACTGTGGCCACCCTCCAGTAAATGACAGCATCCCCTTATGAATCAAAGTAGAGTAATGAGATGGAAAAATTCCTTCTGAACTGAGGAATTCTGGGGTGAAAAATCCCAGGCAATCGGAACGTTTTATTGTGATTTGAAGCCTGACGTTCTTTTAAAGAGCTTAGTCTAATTTTGTAAGATATTTTTCAATTTAGATACCGATTTTTCCTTGTTAATGTTTAAAATTGACTGCTACTCTTGGAATTTAGGGAAGCTTAATCTTTCCTGGCTGTCATGCCCCTCAATTCAGATGTATGATGATGTTTAACCATTTGGAGCACAGAGAGATTTTCTTGCTATCCTGGGGGTCCTAAGGAACTTAAATCCTTGGTCTGGCAGAATTGTTCATACAAACCTACAGATCTATTTGTTTTACTTCAGAACAGCCCTTCTGCTTTTCATCCAAAAATGCAGGGAAACCAAGCCAGTAACTTCTACTGGAAAACAATCTTATTGGGGGAAAATATTCTGAGCAGGTGTGAAGTCCCTGTGCAAGTGAGCAGAGAAATGATGATCCAGTTGGAGTACTGCTGGCAGGATGAAACACCTTCTGGTTACTGGAGATACATTGAGAAGCTGTTCTGCCTCTTACTGCCTGGTGAAATGTTTGGGGAATATCTGTTTAATGGTAATGGCCACACATTAGGAGGTGTGTCCTGAGAGGAGATGGATTTGATACACTCTTACCCGCATTGACAAATACAACACTGGTGGTTTGAGCTAGTGAGAGAATTTAGTCATTCTTTCAGCTTCAGTGCATTTTAATAATCCTTCCTCTGTCAAACACAGCAAATATTTCCATTCTTCACTCAGCTAGCT
Organism: Upupa epops; assembly: GCA_013397515.1. NCBI lineage: Eukaryota > Metazoa > Chordata > Aves > Bucerotiformes > Upupidae > Upupa > Upupa epops. Next base: position 56,756 of record VZRI01008759.1, on the reverse strand, counting down.
AGCTTTTCTTTTTTTTCCCAGTGGCTCTCAGAAATGAAACAGAGCAATAGAATTATACCAGCTCAACTGTATATTCATCTCTGCTCTTCATCAAAATCTGTGTTGTTTTGGGGAACTCTTATCCTAAACTGGCTGATGTTCTGCAATGTCTGTAAACTGGAGGCCACTGGAGTCTTCAAGGTTGGAAGAACATTTTATAGCGGAAAGGGAAGGGTTGCATTTTTTAAGTCTGGAAGCTTCTGGCCAAATCAAAACCATAGTGGATAATTTTAAACAGAGGTGTTGGAAAAATTCTCTACAAATGAGAAATGGAGAAGAAATCCCCATCCTTGGAGGGATTGAAAAGCCACAGAGATGTGATGCTGAGTGACATATCTTAGGGTGAGCTGGCAGTGCTGGGGAAATGGGTGGACCAAAAAGAGCTTAAAGGTCTTTTCCAACCTAAATGATTCTGTGACCTTACTGTTACTTTGATATTTCCTTTGAGTGTCTCTTATCTCCCATGAACCACCTTGAACTCCCCTGAGTTTGAGGCAACCTTATGTCTCTGATACTGAATAAAGATTGTTTTCGTTACAGCAGGCTCTGAATTTACAGGAAGGCGTACACCTGAACAAAGTAAGCCTTGTTACTTGAAAACTGTTTGGAGGATTATTCCATATGGTTAANGATGTTCAGCCTGGAGAAGATGAGAATCCAGGGAGATCTTAGAGTGGCCTTCCAGTACCTGAAGGGGGCTACAGGCAAGCTGGGGAGGGGCTGTTTCCAAGGGCTTGGAGTGGTAGGACCAGGAGTAATGGTTTCAAGCTGGAAGAGGGGAGGTTTAGACTGGAAGTCAGGAGGAAATTCTTCCCAATGAGAGTGGTGAGACACTGGAACAGGTTGCCCAGGTAGGTTGCTGATGCCCCCTCCCTGGAAGTGTTCAAGGCCATATTGGATGGGGCCTTGGGCAACCTGGTCTAGTGGGGGGTGTCCGTGCTCATGGCAGGGAGGTTGGTACTAGATGATCTTTAAGGTCTCTTCCAACCTGAACTATTTTATGGATCTATGAAAACTTAAAGTTTTCCAATAAAGATTAGGCTTGAGACACCAATTTAAAGATATTTCTGCATATGCTTTTACTGTTAGTGTGGAAGATATTTTATATCTATATTCTTTGTGTGTGGGCTCCCTCTGGAGCTCTATCTTATTAAAAAACCCTGAAGCCTTAAAGTACTCCTAAGGGGTTTAATCAAAAGCATCAAGCAAACAAATGAAATAAAGATATTCTTGCTGTCATTGCAGCATTCAGTAGAAACCTGAATTTCCTCATGCGCCTTGGGTGCATGACTGGAGTTTTCTCCAGTTGAAGATTAATGTCTGGTTGGACATTAGAAGAGCCTTGTGTGGAAATTATGCCATGCAGTGCAAGAACAATTAATTGCAGTGCTCTGAAGATGCAAAGTGTCATGTAAATTCCAGGCATTCATCATGCCATTTTGCATCTGATGGCTAATAGCAGATTTGCTTTTCCTTTCCATGAATCATCATCAAAGGAAGTTATGTTCCTCGGAATGTTTTTCTCTGGCTTCCATATGTGTTTTATGAGAGTGCAAGCACAATCAAAGAAGAAACATTTAATTTGCTAAAATCAGTACGACTCTGCCAGTATTGGTGCAGGCACTTACTGTGCTTTCCCCTGAGGAATTCTTGGACAGAAATACATGTCTGAAACCCGTTGGATGATGCTGAAACCTTTACCAAGTTCCTTTTATGAAGAACAAAGTAAGCAATAAGATTCACATCAGTTTTATCATAGGGGAAGACAGAAAACCTCACATTTCCTTGAGCTGTGTTATTGCTATCTGAAGAGCTTGCAAATGGCATTATTCTGAGGAGTGTTTTATCTTTATTTTCATAAAATGGGAAGTTATTGTGCTTTAACCAGATGCATTTCCTTTTTGTTAAGGAGGGATTTGGATGGGTATCAGCAGTCAAATACAGATTACAAATTATGTATGTCAGTATTTGTTGATGATGTGCCTGCTGAGCTGCCTTGACATGAAAGTTCTGCCCATCTCCCAGTGTACCTCGACTATTGGTGGGATGTATCGGGAATTTTGTCACAATTCTGACCACTAGTGTCCTCATAAGAGATTTTTTTTGGTTAATGCTTAATCAGACTTAGAGAAATCTCTACGACTTTGCTGAGGTGAGAACGTTGTGAATGTTCATAAGGTTCAGCAGTTCTTTGAAGCTTTCCATTACACTAACGTTCTTCTCCCCCATGTCTGTATTTTATTTTTGCAGCTCCTCTTTGTTGGGAAGGTGTGCAGTGGTTATGTTAATCTTTCTGTTTATTTGAATTTATTAGCTAATGCAAGGTAAGGATTTTATAAAAATAATAGTGTCATGATCCTCAAAACTTTTAAGCAGAGTGACTTCTTCAGTGAACTCATTTTTAAAATCCAGCTTGCCAGTGAAACACGCCAGTTTCATTTTTTCACACTTGCTACTTTATGGAAAATTTTTGCTTTCCCTGTATGGTCTCATAATTAAACTCACACAGTGTAACTTAAAGGGCACTGATAAGCAGGACATGGCACAGATTGTTTCAGATGACTGCCCTTTAGAACAGACACGTTGAACTTAATGTGGTAAAAGAAAAAGTGAGAGAAGCAGAAGGATCAGTGGGAAAAACTGTTGTATTGAGAGTTGGGTTTTACCCCAGGAAAAATGTTTGTTGAGACTGGGGAAATGCGAATTTCATAGAATCACAGTCTGGTGGGGTCGGAAGAACCTTCTGGACATGATCAAGCCTGATACTCATGCTAGAGCAGGTTCATGTGGAGCAGGTTGCACAGGATTGCATCGGGGCAGGATCTGAATCTCCCCAGAGAAGCAGACTCCATAATTTTGGACATGGTACACACAGGCACATTTCTTGGTGGGGAACGGTGAAGAGGGCTTCAGTCTGGCAGTGACCATGTGGCTGAGGTCTCACAAGGCTGATGCTTTGGATGTAAAAAAAAAAGCAGCTCCCTGTGGTGAGCACAGAGCTGCAGAAGCAGCTGGATTGCCGTAGAGGTGTAAGGGTAAAAGGGGCAGGTACAGGATCAGTGATATTAGTTAACAAATCTTCTGGGTGTCTAGCCAGATCCCATAAATTGGGAAAGGTTTTGTTTTACCCTGATGCCAGCCCCAACAGCTTGGGACTAGGCAGCTATTGCCAGCACCTTGAGATTTCTCCTTTTCTGCTGTGCCCACAGATGAATGTCCGGTAGTTTATGAGCAGATGGAAAACTGAGGTTTGCCTTGGAACTACAGTGGTAACAGGGACATTTTTCCTGTCTACTTGAGCTGCTACTGGTGCTGCCCAAAGCTGGTGGGAGAGCCCATCCTGTTGTGTGGTAATGGGAAATAACCTTCTGTGACTGATCTGAGAGGCAAGAGAGGAGTGAAGTAATGTGTGGGCTCAGCTGTTTACTATCAACTGTCTGAGACTGTTATCAGGAGACTTTTCAATCTTAGACTTCTTAAGCAAACCTGGGGAATTGAATCTACAGTGATAGGTCAGGCAGCAGTCCCTCATTTTTCTGTGGTTTTGGTTAAATAAGGATGCTGAGTGTAATTTTCTATTAGGTTCCCTAACACCTCACTGAAAAAAAGCTGTGTGATCAGCCTGCTTCTGCTCCCATGTCACTTTTTTCCCCCCTCCCAATTAACTTGTGGCTTAGTCAATTTTAAGGTCATTTAATGAAGACATAGAAGCTTCAAAAATAATGATTTCTCATTATTTTCATCAAAGTGGGTGGCTGAGCGGAGAAGACAAGGGTTCCACCTATGCCTCAAGGTGGGAAAAGCTGTGGATAATCTGTAGAGAGCATAGAGATGCGGAAAAACGGGTTCCAGCTTTCTGCGAGCCACACTTCCTTGTTTTGCCAATAACCCGTGGGGTTATTGGTTATGAGAGGAAATTTTCCATATAAATAAATCATGATTGGGTTTATGGGCCAATACGGGGTAAGTTTGAGCCTCCCGTATGCTTTGCTTAGCCTGAGAGATTGATGATTCATAGTAGTTTGACACTGTCTCCAAACTTTCTGATTCATGAGAACATAAAATGTTAAAACATTCTTTTTTCTCTTTATAATTGGCCATCCTGGCTCTCCTGTGGGGAAGGCCTATTTCACATTAAAATAAAATAAAGTTAAATGTCAAAGTCATATTGAGGATGTAGAGGATTATTTTTTCTGTTTAATTAACCATAGCATTGTTTTTACAATTAAAGATTCCATGTTTCTTTTTCCTACTGTCTATGGATAATATTCAGAGGATGGCTGTATGGACCTGCAGCTTTTATTCCTCAGTTTATATTCCAGAGAGTTTCATCTCACAGAAACAATGTAAGAAGAGGCCAGGGAAATCAAAGTTGCTGAAGTTCACTAAGTATTTTAATCTCTTTGTTGCCACAAATATTCCCACTGATCCAGGCTTGTTTTGGGTAATATAAATGGCTGATTTTGATAGATGGGACCTGTCTTTGCAGAGACCAAGAGGCCAGGTACTTTAGATATCATGTGATTATGGTTTTCCTCTTTTATTCCTGTTTATATCAGCCTAATATGAAGTCTGGAGAAGGAGAGAAGTCTTCATGTGGTGCTGGAAGGAACATGTAGATAGTGCTGTCTGAAAGGTTATGGCATTTTAGTTTTGTCCAGATTGCAATGGCTTTGTGTTTTCTTTGAGGTGCAGAGAGGCATCAAGTAAAAGATCTTGTTCTGTGGACATAAGGGATATTCCAAGACACAAACAACATCCAGTTACAGCTTCCAACCAGACAGGATATCCCTGAATCTCCTGCTCCTGCTGTAGACAAGTGCCTGAAGTATACTGGGTCTCTTCTGTGTTCTTTTGGCGTCAGTGAGTACTTCTTGGGAGTGAATTTTCAGAAAATATTCTGTTCAGGTAGTATTGCAGCTTTTTTATCATAAGCAACCACCTAGCTCTGGAGGTAAAATGGAAATAGATAGGTGTGTGCCGTGTGTGTGTCCATACATAAACCCCTGTACTTGTGCCTGTATATACTTGCACTAATATGTGTATGTATGTGCACACACATCACTGAGTACCTCTGTATATATACACAGGTTCTGTGATTCTAAATGGGGTAGGTCAGCTGCGATCTGTGGAACAACCTGAAATGATCAACTTACTGCATGTTAAAAACAGAAGAGTTATGAAACAGTGAATGTGCATAATGAGAACACAGCAAAAGAACTCAAAAGGTCAGGTAGTTCTGCAGTCAAATGTCTCAAACCTCTAAGAGAATGTAGGAAAAAAACCTCATTACAAATTCCTGCTTTTGCATTTATAGTCCCAATCAACCAGGCTGCAGAGCATTGTGGAAGAGAGAGATCAGTAGCAATGGTGTGTTTTCAAGAAACTGCTCTAGTGCCAAGAAAAAAGTGCATTGAAATGTGGCGTAATCCTGTACTAATGGAATTAAAAGGGGCATATTTCAATTAGGTTCACACAGAGCTGTCACTGCTGGGCTAGGTGGGTACGAGGGGGCTTTTGCAGGAGCAGAAAATGCATTGCTGTTGTAGCTTGTGGTGTAAACATCATGTGTGTTGTCAGGTCGCAGCAGTCTCCCACCATTGAAACGACATATCAAGCCTTGACCATTACGGATGGAATAAATTAATAGCAGGAATGCAAGGGGGCAATATTGAAGCTATCAAGGCACAAAACCAGCAGCACAAAACAGTAATAGGATGGCCAAGGGAAGAGTTGCTCTTCTACTCATGGGAACAGGATGTCTGAGCAACAGACAATGCTGAGAAATTATTAATACTCCATCAGCCTTCACTGAATTAGTGTCAGACACACTTAGTATAAATGACAGAGGGTAAGATCTTGGTCTTTAAAGGGAAACAATAGCACAGAGACTTCTTGACTAATTTGATATTTTTAAATCAAGCTGGCCTGAGGAACATTGTCCAAGGCTAAAGCACTGCTGAAACGCCACAGCCAGTTACTGAGCAGTCAAGATACCGGGAGGGCTGTCTTAGAACCAGTATGACTCAATATTTTAATCAGTCACCACGAAGATTGTTAAATGCATGGCTGACAGTAATGCAGGAGGGATTGCCAGCATATTTTAAAGGAAGAGATGAATTCTAAATGACAAATTGAGGCTTCTACCTGAAAAAAAAAAAGAAGCTGTGCAATAGTTTCAAGGCAAGATACTACAAGTAGATAGAAGCACTCAATCATGCAGATACAGGATGAGTGAAGTCCTGGGGAAAATGTGTGAAGTGAAACACTATAGAGTCACTGTCAAACTCTGATTATCAGCAAGTGAGATGGCTCAAATGATTGTAAGTGAATAGAAGAGAATTTGTGAACTGGGTAACACGAGAGGTCCTGCACCTGGTGGGAGAGATCAGCACCCTGCAGTGAAAGTGTAACAACATCATGAAAACACGATAAACTTTTGTTTTTCAAGGACTGACTGGCTGGTGTTTTGTCTAAGACCCTGAGAACAAAGTTCCCAGTAGTGTTGTGGGTGAAGAAAAGCATTCCTTGGCAAGAGGGATAAAAAGGGGGGATTTGAACGGTGTAGTGGGGCCACGTCCATCAGCCTTCCCCAGCCTGCAATTGTGCTGAGAGACTGACATAAGGACTGCTGGAGACACCGAAAAATCTGTAAAGCTGCCTATCTTGGGTACCATGCTTAAAGGAGGATGTGGGCCAACTGGAGACTTCACAGAAGAGCAAGGGGGAAGAATAAAGATTCAAAGATACAAGTGAAGCTTAGCATAGAGAAAAGGTGACAGGGTGAGGATGTGGCAATGTTTTTCAAATATTTGACATAATGCTTAGAATTTTGTAGATGAGGTTCAGCAAAAGGTTGGAACTTGCCAATTAATATGATCAATTCATATATGTAGCCAGTACGTGAGCAGTTGATGCTTATACATCTGAAGTAACAAGTGTGAATGGGGAGATGTTACCTTAAGGCTTTAATTTTATTTTTTTAACCTGGCTCATTTTAAATATGAAGTTAGACAACTGACTTGGCTTATCCAGCAAACTTCGGTCATCCCAACAGACATGTGCAAAGGTGTTTGGATAACAAAAGAATGGGTATTATCAAGGCGATGCTTAATTGAGCTAAATGCACATATAATCATTCCCATTTTAGCCGAGTGCTGCAGCAGTTAGATGAAGCAAGCCACTTAGAAGGTTCTGCAAATGGTTCATTGTGCTGCTGCTGCTTCTCTGACTTTATGCTGGTGGAACTGAGGAAATGCTGTATTAAAATCCACGATGCTAAGGAACTGTCAAACACCATTTGACATTCCAATACTAAGGCAGACTCACATTGTCTTTGATTTTCTTTTCAGTAAGTTAATCGTGGTTGTTATAAGTGAATGGGAAGAGCTTAAAAAACACCTCAAAAACAGCTGAGAACCCAGGAGCCTAATGTCAAATTGTTGATGATCACAGGATGGATGTTGTGCAAATCTGGAAAAGAGAAGTAGGTGTAGCCTTTGTCCTAAATTGTCTTCTGACAGTTAGGTTTCTTATCTCTGGCTCTGTTTAATGCCAGGTTTGTCCAGCCTAATTTATCACTGTGGCTTTAGGAAAACCCATTGCCATGCAGGTGCCAATTTGTTTAACCCGAATAAGTTAATGAGGAACATCCTAGACTGGCAGCAGCCAACTTATATGGGAAGAGAGAGCTCTAGCAACTATGCTAATCTGTTCTCACCCTTTAAACATTTAATTACTTTTATTTTTTTAATTGGAAGTTGATAAGTGATTAAAGAAAGGGGAGCCAATGGGGCAGACCACAGTTATTCCACATTTGAAGTTAGGTGTTCTTTTCTGGGTGTGATCTGGAATTTGTGGTCTTTTCTAACCATCTATAGTGCATGGAGATGGATTGTGTAGCTCTGGTTTAAAACCACCATCTGTTTCCATTGTTCGTCACAGGCTTTTAGCCAAAGTTAAATGCTCTGGAAGTTACTTGAACAGTTCATGATAGTTTTTCTACAGAAAAAAGTAAAATATTTCTAATCTTTCCGAAAAGCTGTTTTCTTTAAATCTCTTCCTTGTGCTTTCTGTGCAGATGCATTTAACTACCTCTTTACCCTTAAAAAATCCAGGCAATCTCATCCAAGCTTGGATTCAGAAAAGCAGAGGACAATGATTGGCTCATTTCCAAGAAGGGCAGATGTAGGTTCTTGACATCTGTTTGTTCATTTCTGAATATGGGCTGAGCACAGCTTTCAACAGTCTTTGCCTGTTTCTCTGAGATTTGGTCATCCAGAATTCTAGAACAGCTGGATCTTTTGTGAAAAGTAAATGCCAGGAAGTCCTTTGGGTCCTAGATCAGCAATTTTTTTTCCAGTTTTTCATGTGGGAAAATGCCTGATGGTGGCTGACAGTGCTGCACTTCACAAACCTTCCTTTCCAGTTGTTTGTGGCAAATGTAAGGAAATATCTTCACATATTGCTTTGGATGAACTATTTGTCTTCTCCTTTCTTGATGAAAGCTCACTAGGATCATCTTATTCAGAATTCAGTAATCCCTAGGAGGAATAACTTCCGTAAATTGGAGTGTGAGTTCAGGTAACACAGCAATATTTGCCACATACAGCAGAAAAGAAGAGAAGGGGAACATGTGAAAGTTTCAGAGGGGAAACCTAGTAATGTCAAAAAGGCTGAGGTGCTCAGTGCCTACTTTGCCTCAGTCTTTAGCAGTGGGACTAGGTGTTCCCTGGACAACAGGCCTCATGAGCTGGGAGACAAAGAGCAGAATGAGGCCATCACAGTTGGAAAGGAAGTGGTCAGTGATCTGCTACAAGTCTATGGGGCCAGATGGATTGCACCCAAGGTTGCTGAGAGAATTGGCAGACGTGCTTGCCAAGTCACTTTCTATTATTTACTCGAAATCCTGGCTAGCTGGGGAGATCCCAATCGACTGGAAGGTGACAAAAACCTCCATCTACAAGAAGGGCAGAAAGGAGGACCCAGGAACCTGTTAGGCTGACCTCAGTACCACATCATCTCAAGTGCCATCGCACTTCACATACAGGACAACCAGGGGATCAGACCCAGCCAACATGGGTTTATTTAAGGTAGGTCCTGCCTGAGGAACCTGATCTCTTTCTATGACAGGATGACACTACTATTGGATAAGGGAAAGGCTGTGAATATTGTTTACGTGGGCTTTCAAAAAGCTTTTGACACTGTTTCCCATGGAATTCTCCTTGCTAAGCTGGCTGCTCATGGCTTGGACGAACATACAGTCTGTTGGATAAAACACTGGTTGAATGGTCAAGCCTAAAGAGTGGTGGTTAATGGAGTTAAATCCAGCTGGCAGGCTGTTACAAGTGTTGTGCCTCAGGGACCATTGTGTTGGGACCATTTCTGTTCAACATCTTTTTTGCTGACCTCGATAAGGACTTAGAGTGTATCATTAGTAAGTTTGCAGATTACACCAGGTTAGGTGAGAATGTTCATCTGCCAGAGGGTAGGAAGGCTCTTCAGAGAGACGGTGATAGATTGGAGCAGTGGGCCAATGTTAATGGCATGAGCTTCAATAAGAGCAAGTGCCAGGTCCTGCACTTGGGCCACAACAACCCCATGCAAATCTACAGGCTTGGGGAGGTGTGGCTGGAGAGTCGTGTGGCAGAGAGGGACCTAGGAGTTCTAGTTGACAGGAAGATGAGTATGAGCCAGCAGTGTGCTCAGGTGGCCAAGAAGGCCAGTGGAATCCTAGCTTGTGTCAGAAATAGTGTGGCCAGCAGGAGTAGGGAGGTTATCATCCCCCTATATTCACTAGTGGTGAGGCCACATCTTGAGTATTGTGTCCAGTTTTGGGCACCTCGATACAGATGTGGAGGTGCTGGAGTGGGTGAGAGGAGGGCAAAGAAGCTGGTGAAGGGCCTAGAGAATAAATCTTATGAGGAAAGACAGAGAGCTGTGGCTCTTTAGTTCGAAGACGAGGAGTCTGAGAGGAGACCTCATCATTCTGAACAACTACCTGAAAAGTCGTTGTGGAGAAGTTGGTGCTGGTCTCTTCTCACAAGCAGTTAGTGATAGAACAAGAGGGAATGGGTTTACGTTAAACAGGGTAGGTTTATACTAGCTATTAGGAAGAATTCTTTCATAGAAAGGGTGGTTAAGCACTGGAATAGGCTTCCCAGGGAGGTGGTTGAGTTGCCATCCCTGAATGTGTTTAAAGATCATTTGGATGAGGTGTTGAGGGATGTGGTTTAGGGGTGAACTTGTAAGTTAGTGTAAATGGTTGGACTCAGTGATCCCAGGGGTCTTTTCCAACCAGAGTGATTCTGTGATTCTATGAAACAATGAAAAATACAGCATGTATCTTTCAAAAATAAGGGTTCTCTAAGTTTTTGTGTATTTCATGTTAAAGCAGTACAGCAGACTCGATAAGAATGTGGTCCGTAAGAGTGGTGCCAACAGAGTTACCTCATATGGTCCTCCCTTTGTCCTGTAGGCTAATGAGAAGCAATTAGGGTTTATCTTTAAAAGTATGAAATAATGCTGGGCTGCTTTATGTTTTTCTCAGGATGCTATTTCACTGCCTAATAGGAATCCTTATCAGGGATCAATTGAGATGTCAACCCTGCTGTTTCCAAGAGCTCTGATGCAGCAGTGCATGGACAGTTGTTTTGGTTTGTCCTGACCTGGTGCTAATACATCAACACAAAGAAGCTCAGGCTGAACTTTAGGCTGTCTAAATTTGCAGGAAGGTTCTTACCAGAGGAGAATAGTTTGTGATGTTACCGCTGGATTTATTTCACTTCAAATTAATTCCGCACAGCACTTCTGAAAATTAGTCCTCACTTGTGAAATACTCTGATTAAGCAGAGAACACTGACTGACAGCTAATCAATGCTAGTGAAACTGGGATGCTCCCAAAACCTGTCACAGGAGCCAGGAGTTCATGCTGTTCGTTCCAGCCATTCCCCTGGAGCACATTAGATATGTCACCTTTGGGGCATGTCCAGGCTATTGATAGCTGCCTTTCCTCATGGCTTGAACACGTTACGGATACTTGGCTCTTTTAATTCTTTTTTATAACCAGATCCCTTCAAATAGTTTGCCTCGATTGTCTCTGAACTCTGTTTTACTGTCAAACAGCAACCCTCCTGATGTGCTGGCTGGGACTGAAGGCAGTTCAGCATGTGGAGTCACTATGGAGCCACAGATGCTTGGATTTTTACCTCCCCCATTGCTAAGCAGCAGCTGTAATAAGGCTGAAATATATGTATTAATTTTACTGTAAATGTGCTCAGTTATGTGAATCCTTCAGCTCATCTCTAAAGTTGGTAAAACAGCAGTGCCTACAGAATACCAAGGTTACATTGTTAGTGATGTTTTATTACCTACTTCATCCCAACCACTAAACCAGTAATGAAGTTTCTCATCTGAAGTACCTTCCCAGTATATCTTTGATATGCTTGTAATCTTTGGAGATGTTTGCAGAATTCTTAAGATTTCTGAGCATTTTATGAGATGTCCTATTACTGGCTTAGGCAGCAGAGAGAAGGAACTTTCTGACAGCCAGAGCAGAGCAACCAGTAAAGGCCATTTAGGATTTCATGCAGCATTTCCAGGATGGATGGACGCTCTTCATGGAGGAAGTCTTGAAGGGGCAGGAGCAGGCCAACCCCATGTGCTGCAAGGCAAGCTGGGGACAGGGACCAGGAGCGCAATGATCCCCCCTGTCAATGACCTGCTTACACCACATAGGTGTGTGCAGATCTATGTGGCTGGACAGGATGCACCCAAGAGTGCGAAAGAGCTGTTGAGATGCTCATCAAGCTACTTTCTGTCATTTATTGTCTACAAACGTGCCACCTTGGCAAAAAGCCCCAGCTTGTCTCAGAAGGTAAGCAGCACTGGGCCCTGTTTCTACTTGAATGGATAGACTGTGTGGGTATACTGGGTGCTGTAGGCTTCCCCTGCTCTGGCAGGGGGGGTTGGATTTGGGTAGTCTAACCAGGATTGGTATCCTAAACTAATGGGTAGCTCTACTTGCATTGCCTGTTACCTTTTGAGGTGCTCTGCATCCTTGCTGCCACCATGTGAGACCTCTTCCAACAGCATTTTCTTTATGAAGAGGTGAGAAACATGTCTTGAATGTGCTACCTTCTAACCCACTACGTGGTTGCAACCAACTCTTGTTGTGTTTTCCCAGTTGCCTTCAAGGAAAAGGGCAGATTCGTGCTTTGAATCTCCTCCTCTTGTGTGTGTTTTTTGAATCTATTGCTTGTTCTGTCATCAAATGTATCTGCAATAACAGCCTCCGATAATTGAGGGCAATCTCAGGGGACAGTATTGCTATTTACAACCATTGTTTCTCTTAGTTTTGCTGCATGCTGCTATTTCCATGAAGTAGGGCAGTTCCCAGGGCTTCCAGCTGTATCAGTTTGTTTTTGTGGGTTTTTTTCCCCTCTTTATCTGTTGTTTTGTACGTGTGCAAAATGTGTTTGACGTCAGGTTGGAACGGAGCAGGCAAGCATTCAGGTTTTCAATTTTCTGTTTGAACAAAATGTCAGAGGGTGAAAACCCTACACTTGAGTGGTTTTGTTCCATAATTAAATAGTGCTAAATATGGGTAGGAAACCATGCCAGGGTCTTTGAAATAAGCACTTAATTTTGGTATCATTTCCCAACACTTCTTCACATTAAGGATAACATAGATTATTTGTTGAATCTCACTAGGCAGTGTTTAATGCAATGTCCATTAAATTCTAGCCCAGACCAGGTGTGTCTCTGGGCAAGCAGAATACGCATGAAAAATGAATTTAATAAAAGCAATTATTAATTTGGTTGCACCATCTTCTAGTGAGGCTATGTCAAAGGGCAACTAGCAATCTAAGGTAAGGCTTTTTAGCTCTGTGGACAAAGGTTGGGAACGAGCCTTTCCAGCCATGCTTTACTCTATGTTACTTCTTGTGTGAGCTAAGCCTTCCCAATAATGATGAAAACACACATCCTTGTGCAGACTAGCTGAAGTGAAACCCAAGTTTTCTTCCATAGCAGACCAAGGCTGTTGAATACATGCCTTCAGTCAGCAAATATCTTCACTATGGCAGACTTATTTTGTTCATTTGGACACCTGGCTTGGGGATGAATCCTTCTTTGTCTCTACAGCCTGAGCAATTTCTGTGTTCTGTTGGGTCATGTGTACTGGTGATGGCTCCAGCAATGCTGAACAGGGGTTACCTCAGGCATCTCACAGCAGGTGTCTTGTCCTCTGTGGGGATGTAACAAGCCCTTCCCCAAATAATTAAATTGATTGACTCGGTGCAGTCTCAATGTTTTTTTTGATGGTTGCCAGAGTGGCATGATCTAGATGTTAGATGTTTAGGTTTAGTTGGTTGGTTTTAGGTTGGACTGGATGATCTTCAAGGTCTTTTCCAGCCTCATCATTAGTGTGATACTGTGATACAGGTTGAATGTGGCTCATAGGGTCCACTGAGGTGTGTTGGATTCCAGAGGTGGATCAAGTAGCCTGAACTGAGCTGTCTGCATACCAGCAGATCTCTTTGGTAGTGTAGCTCTGTAATTCAGCTTTAAATTAAAGCATCTGTTCTAAATTGTAGTCTTTTCTGCATAACTAAGGGGAAAAACTGCAAATGTTCAAAAGTAGCAGATAGAAGTATTGATGTGTTTTGGTAGTTTAAAGAAGCACCATGGTTTGTATTTGCATTTGATTCTGCAACTCTAATCTCATCAGAGTGTAGAAAGCCAAGACAAACCGAAGGCAATACCATACTTAACTCATCTTCTTTATGCAATTGTGTTTAGCACACAGCTGGATAGTCAGAGGACAACCCTAGCCTGTTTTTAAGTGTGTATCAGAGTGTTTCTGTTTTTTAATATACAGAGCTGACTTTGAGGAGGAGAAAAACATGCTTTTTGGGTTTTTTTTTTGCTACGTCTTTCATGCTGAGAACCACAATTAAAAGTAATTGCTTCTATTTCCAAAGCAAAACCGGCCTTTTAAAAGGTATAATATTCACTAGAGCCCCTGGGGGACGCTTACCCCACATAGAGACAGTTTCCACTTTGTAGGTGCTCCCATCTGCCTCTCTTGAAGGAGGTTTTTTTCCCCGAGAAATGAATGAAGCTGTTTCCTGAAAGGAAAAAAGAAGAGGCAAGAGGAACATAACACACCAGAAAAATGGAGTAAAAGTGATCACTGCATCAATCTAAAGGCATTTGAACAAATTGCCTCATAAATATAAACGGTGTAGACTGCTGTGATCAGCAGAGACATTTTAGGGTTGAGATGTTTTATATACAGCTCTGATGCTAATTGTAAACTAAAAGGATTATATTGATAAATGAATCTTGCCTGGCTTTTTAAATTTTTGTTTTCCCTCATAAAACATAGAAATTGCAGGAACTAAAGTTGTTTTACCTCTACACCATTATAAATAAAGGAGAATCAAGCTAACACCTCAACTTCAAGTGATGTAAAATGGATTTGGAAAGCAGTTCTGACCTGGTAACAACTTTTTATGAAACAGCCTGGTGTTGAAGCTCAGATCTGAATAATCTCGCATTTGGAAATTGGAATTTTATGCCTGGAAAGAGAGACCCATAAAAAGTGCAAGTTTAGATTTATATAGAAAGGGTATAATATTTTGCTCTTTCAAGGTTGTGAACTTTATCTTTGTTAGGCAGCTACTTCACAGGGAAGAACCACTGGACAGGAAATTAGTTTTGCCAATTGTCTCAGTGTTTGTTTCTTAGAGTGCAAAACAGTGCAAAGACCAGATTCTTCCCAATTATTGCAGCAAACCAGGCCAGACTGGGTCCTTTGCAACCTCTTAAAATGCTTGTACTCTGGCGGGACTCACATGGTGTTATTGGTACTTTCTGGCTTACTGCATTGGCCAAATCCATTTTCCAGTTCGCTTTGGAATTCTACAGTTCAGATAAATCCGACTCTTCCCCTGAGCAGATAAATCTTACAAGAAATTAAATGCAGTTCAGTCTAGGAAGTGGTAGTTCAGGCTTGCAGGAGGTAAAAGCCTGGCTGGTAGAGGCTGTGGTAGTGTAGCCGTAGACATAGGAGGTACTTGTAAAAGCAAGGATTGGGTGAGAGGTTGCAGTGCAGGTAGGATGTGTGGGAGATCTGATACCCTGACATCCTGTTCTTCAGGGGTTTCTTGCAGGATTTGGGGCAGATCTTTGTCTCTCTTTGTGGCAGTTAGTCGTGAAATGGGGACAGCTGTCCTCCTTCATTTCTCATCGGACTTGTGAAAATAAAATCAGTAAAGATTGTGAAGCCATCAGTTGCTATGGTGATGAGGCTCATTTAGGCACTGAAAAAACCAAGATTAGAAACTAATGTTTCCTTGTACAACTTATTTAGGATGTGGATGGGCAGTGCTAACATATAGGATCTGGTTCTGCCTCCACCATAACATGGTGGTTGATTCTCAGCAGGGACAGGATCGATCCTCAGTGGATTACGACAGATGTGATTTGGTTTCACTCCACTGTTTGAAATGCTTCAGATTGGGTCACTTACATAATGCCTTATGGCTGCCTGTTAGGCCAGATAAATATGGTGTGCAGGAGTTTATCACCTGGCATGACTGCTAGATTCTTCTACATGTGTTGTCTGGAGCTTAGATTAAGGCAGTAAGAGTGTGGAAATTCAGCAGCGGGGAAGATTGAAAGCGGGGAAAAGTTAAAGAGAAAGGGACCTGCTGGTTTCAGATCCGTGGGACTGCTGTTGTGGGGAGCACACTACAGATGAATCAGAGTACATGGTGCAGAGTGCTCAGGGAAAAATGTGTCAGTGGGATACTGGTGAAACTACTGTGGATGGGGAAGGCTGATGGAACTTCCTTTTATGTGGCAGTTTGATCTCCAACAGTAGGTTTGATATTCAGAGATCGACAGCTTTTGCAAATCCCCTTTGCCTCTCCTTTCTCAGTGCTGTGAGGGTACCAATAGTCCAGCAACAGCATTTAGTATTAGTGAATAACTAAGGTTGGAAGGGATATATAGGCCCTCTGGTCCAAACCATTGCTCACTGGAAGGTCAACTTCAGATCTAAACCTGGCTACTCAGATTGCTGCCTAATCAAGTCTTCAAAACCTCTAAGGATAGATATTGCACAACCTTCTGGGACCCAGGTTCAATGCTGGTCCTCCATGGAGAACATTTTCCTCATATCTTGCTGGAAGATTCCTTGCTGCAACTTGGGTCTTTACTGGTCTATTCTGAGAAAAATTGCCAAGGATGCTGGTCTTATTATAGCAAAGGCAGTGCTGTGTGAGCACCGCATGAGTGCTGGGCTCATCCAAGCTCTAGCTTGGTGTGGGACAGCCCAGTACTACCTCACTTTGCTTCTCACCTGCAGTTTGCCTGGGTATCTCTTGCACTTACTTACTTTTATGGGAAATGAAATCATATTAGCATGGGGAGCCAGGCTCGGAGAGATGAAACATCCAAGGTCAGCTATAAGATATTTGATTCTAAACAGCCTATGGAATATTTTCATAAAGTTGCTCTTGAGAGAAATCCTAGAGATCGGTGTCCTATTTACAGGTGGACTAATTGAATATGTTAATGAATTACTTGGCACTTTTAAAATATATTTCCCTTTTTCCCTGCACCTGAGGTGACACTATCATAATACTGTGTCAGGATAGCTAGGTGAATTGTTTTACTCTTATACTAAGGAATAAGCTGCACTTTTCCAGATGTTTTGGATCCTGGTTTATATTGCCCTCTCTTTTTAAACTTCACATAATTTTCCCTTATGGTTAAAAAAAAATAAATTGTGTTTATATTCCTCTTGACCAGTGTGAGTTTTCCCTGGTCGTTACTCAAAGCAAATATGACCACTAAATGCAACACTCTTTGAAGAACAGGAAACCCAGGAAGCCTTCCTTATTCTCTCTATTTTGCCAAGGCATTTTAGACAGAAATATATGTTAGTTTCTCACATCCAGGATAGACATTGATTCTAATTGTTGAGAACAAATTTTGTTTGTAGAGTTATCTGTGCATCACAGTTAGTTCTGCCAGAAATCTTCTGTAAAAATAATGTAAGGTGTAGAATGCCAAAGTCAATATTCCCCTTTACCATTGTCTGCTGTTTAGTAAATAATTTTGGGAGGAAGCATTTACATTTCCTGGGGTTTATAGTATCGGTTTATTTAGTCATTGTGGGCTTTTTCAGATGATTAAGCCAAGGCTCAAATTGTACTTCCCTGTACCTCTGAGTCACTGCAGTGACTTGCACTTTTCATTTGCTTCTCTTGCCTGCAGTAAAAGCCCATAATGATATGCAAATGCACTCCAGATATTCCACAGGTGCTACATGGAAAACTGTCTTGAAATAGAGTTAAGACAGAGCTGGATGCTGCAGAGATGTAAAGGCTACATAGATCCTCCACCAGGGACACCATGGCTTGGGAGAACATTACAAATTCAGATGCACTTGTGAGTAGGGAACTGTGTGAAAACCCTAGCAAAGTAACCTGGGGGTACACTAACACAGCTCAAGCCTTGCCCAGGCTGCAACAACTCCATAGGCACCTTTGTGAATCCAAGGAGGACATGTAAATGTCCCAGATCTTTTTGCATTGCCATATTTCACTGTTCTCCAGACGTCCTGTTGTTTCCCAAAGGCTTGAGTTCCTGGCCCAAAAACCTTTGGACTTTCACTGTTTCTGCACTGGAAATTTGATTTAGTCTTACTGAGATCTGCTTGTGCTGGCAGGTTCTGTAGTGGTGTTACTGGTTGTTTACTATGTAAGAACAGAGCTACTGGGGACAAATCTGGATTATTTCTGTGGAATGCAACTCATTTTATCCTCTCACTTATCCTTAATCAAAAGTAATCTGCCTGGGCAAAGGACTGACCCAACTTCTGCGGTGGGTTCTCTTCCAAGAAGATCACTGTGGAAGTTGTATTTATTTGCCAGCGGTTCAAAAACACCACAATCTGACCTGCAGAGAGTTCACAGGTTTTGATGTGTGAATCCCAAGCAGACAGAAGCATCTCCTGTGGCTCTTAAGATGTTGTTGAATGGAAATGCAGGTTTAAGTTTCCCTGGACTGCCAGGGTAAGGTCTGTGTATCAGACGTTGCTGTTATGCACCAGTTGTACCATGTAGAGGAAGACATGATCTATGAAATGAGGAGTCCTCAGTTTTGGTTTTAGTGTCACCTTTACCCAAGGAGGGAAATAGTTTTACTTGACTTTATATTTCCTCTAACAACCAAACTGAGATTTCTCTAAGTTACAGAACATTTGGCTTTGGAAAAAGAATTAAAAATCCCATTATTCGCTAAGGGAAAGAGCAAAGTGAGAATTGTTATCCCTCAGTGCATTCCTAAGAAAATTTCAAAGATGCGATGGTGTTTAGAAATCAATGGAAACTAGATAGCATTTAAATATTAAGAGGCAGGAGTTTGCCTTCAGGTACAGAATGACATTTGCAGAGTAACAAGAACGACTCGTATGTTGTTAGGTTGAACACCCAACTAGAATCTAGAATTCCTGATCTTTTTTAATTTTAAGGTGAAAACTACATGAGAAGAGGAGGCTTCTTCTTGGAGCAACTATTTTAGAAGCCATTAACTTCACAGCAGTTTCACTTCTGTAGTTTAAATTATATGGAAGAATGTGCTCATTTATCTTCTTAACCATTTCTCTTCTCTGCCTAGAATGATGACTTTACAAACACAATCTCCAAAGGTAGGAGAGCAGTGAAATAGTGAAATACACCTTGACTTGTGCTGGCACCAAACTGGAGGTGATTGTTTCAACACTGTTTTTTTCATTTGAATGAGCTTTTCTTCAGAGAATTTGTTTCAAATTCAGTGCCTCCTCTTAAGTTTTTATTATGGGTTAACTATTCAGGCAGGTTAACATCCATTGATTTTACTGAGGTTTCCCATTAGGAAAGTAACTCACCCAGAGGAGGATCCTGTCACCAGAGGAGGAGACTCCACAACCACCCTGGGCAGCCTGTTCCAATGCTCCGTTACCCTCACTGTGAAGAAGTTCCTGCTGAAACTGAGATGGAACCTCCTATGTTTCAGCTTGCATCTGGTGCCCTTTGTGCTATCACCAGATGACCTTGAGCAGAGCCTGGCTCCATCCTCCTGACACCCACCTCCCATATATTTAGAGACATTCATAAGGTCACCCCTCAGCCTCCTCTTTTCCAAGCTCAAGAGACCCAGCTCCCTCAGCCTTTCCTCATCAGGGAGCTGCTCTACTTCCTTCATCATCTTAGTTTCTCTACACTGGACATCCTCCAGCAGCTCTGTGTCCTTCTTGAAGTGAGGGGCCCAGAAATGGACACAATCCTCCAGATGCAGTCTCACTAGTGCAGAGTAGAG
>VZRI01008759.1:0-27512 GCA_013397515.1 Upupa epops | reverse complement strand
CATGAGATGATTGGGCTTTCAATCCATGGAGTAACATGGATGTCCTGGATGAGGTGATCAAATCTACCCTTAGTAAATCTACCCTTACCACCAAATTGGTAGAGGGTGTCAATCTGCAGAGGGGCAGAAAGAGGCTGCAGAGAGATCTGGACAGGCTGGGTCAATGGGCAGAGGGCAACAGGTTAAGGTTTAACAAGGCAAAGTGCAGGGTCCTACCCTTTGGGCACAATAACCCCCTGCAGCTACAGGCTGAGGGATGGGTGGATGAAGAGCAGCTTGGCAGAGAGGGACCTGGGAGTACTGGTCAACAATCGGCTGAATGTGAGCCAGCAGCACGCTCAAGTGGCATGGAAGGCCAATAGCATCCTGGCTTGTCTCAGGAGTAGTGTGGCCAGCAGGATAAGGGATGTAATTCTCCCCCTGTGCTGGCCACTGGTGAGGCCTCACCTCGAGTGCTGGAGGCAGTTCTGAGCCTCTAGTTTCAAGAAAGAGATTGAGGTACTAGAGTGGGTCCAGAGGAGAGCAAGAGGCTGGGCAAGTGGCTAGGGGGAAAGTCTAATGAGGAGAGACAGAGAGCTGGAGTTGTTTAGCCTGGAGTAGAGGAGTCTCAGGGGGTACCCTGTCCCTCTAACTGCCTGAAGGGAAGCTGTAGTCAGGTGGGGATTGGGCTCTTCTTTCAGGCAAGACTGACAGGATGAGAGGCAGGGCCTGAAGCTGTGCCAGGGAAGTTTTAGGTTGGATGTTAGGAAGCACTTCCTCATGGATGGGTGATTAGACACTGGAATGGACTGCACAGGGCAGTGATAGGATCCCCATTCCCGGAGGTTTAAGAGAAGACTGGATGTGGCCCTTAGTGCCATGGTCTAGGTTGTGGTGGTGTTAGGTACTAGGCTGGACTTAGAGGTCTTTTCCAGCCTCAACAATTCTGTGATTCTGTGATCTCACACACACATCAGGCCAGATTTTGAAGAGAGTCTTGGCTTGGAGGACTTCAGTGGAAGGTCCTTTGCCTTGGCAGAGGAGCAGCGTGGTATTTTCAGTCCCTAACCTTAACCCCCAGGGTGGCATGATGTGTGCCGTAAGTGAATGAAACTGGTCTGTGTGATGAGCTAAAGGAGGAAAAAATTTGGTTTATTTCCAATGCCTTGGTGATTCACAACAAGTAGGAGATGTTGCTTGTTTTCATTACAAAATCTATTGTGCTTTGTCACTCACTGCTGCTTTAACACCTACAGGGGGTACAGCTGAGCATCATCAGCTCATGCTCTGGAAGGAATGACTTGAACATCAGCTTTAGAGTCCAACCTTGCTTTTGTTGGTCATATAAGGGTAACTGAATGCACCTTCTTGAGCAAATCTCCAGGGCACTTGAATTTTAGGTCTCTTAGAAATCGGTCTGTTTGAGGCCCCCTACTGTTCCAGTGTCTTGTTATGGATTCTTTATTAAAGAACCTTATCTTTAACTCAAACCACCCAGCATACATCTCTGTTTGCCTTGAAACTGTGACTAAGCCGTAGTTTCTATGAAGTATTTAAACAAATATCAACGATGCGCTGTTGCCACAAATTTTATTTTCAGTTTTGTGGAAAAATAGTCCCTACCTTTAGACAGCAAACATTGTGTATTCACGGCAAAGGATACCGTTATTATCCCTTTGCAGTACAAACACAGTCATTGGTGCAACGCTCTTTGTGTTTGCAAATAGCGATTTTGGGATGGGAAGGAAAGATCGTAACACTCAGAGGTGGGCCTGGATCTTTTAGTTCAGTTTATTCATACTCAGAAGTCAGGTTGGAGGGGGGGAAGAAACATGAAATCAGCACTTTTCTCTGTTGCAACTAGGGCAACAGACTATGCCTCCAATTTTAGAAAGAATTCTGTTTAAGGTTGCAAGTACACATACGCCTCTCCAGGATCCGACATCTGCTCAAACAGGCAGATATTTGTTTTGACACTGTGACAGTTTCAGAAAATCTATTTTAAAAAAGTTTCAATTTTTTACATTTCTACTTTAAAAATAAAGATTTTTTTATTTTGAAACGTGCCACTGGGGTACTTAGTCTTTAATTCTGGTTTGTCAGCCACATCGATTGTGAAGTATTTTCTGAGTTATTTGCAAGCTGTTTTCTCTAGCCCCTACTGAAACGAGTGGTATTTCTGAAAGATGCAAATACTATTCAGTATCACACTCAGCCCCTCTCCCCTTACCCCACCTCCTCAAAGCTGGGACATCTTTGTTGCCTGTTATTTATTTTACTGATTAGTAGAAGATTTAGTGTCATGACAGTCCAGAGACAAGACGACATTGTCTTAGAGGCTCATTCTCAGGGCCTGAGTCCCGAGTTGTGATGGTATTCGCTATATACTGCTGTGAATCATTTCATCTGTCTGAAAGGAAGTTGGAAAGAGGTTGGTGTCTCCTCACAAGTAACAAGCGATAGCACGAGGGGAATGGCCTCAAGTTGCACCAGGTGAAGTTTAGGTTAGACATTTGGAAAAACTTCTTCATGGAAAGGTTCACCAGGCCTTGGGGAGCCCAGGGAGGGATCTTCATTAAAAGTTGTGTAGATTGTGTAGTTGTGTAGCTTAGGGACAGGGTTTAGTGGTGGCCTTGGGGGACAGCAAGGAGGAAAAGCAGCACAACCAAAGGTAAAGACAAACAAGGAACTGTCAGAGTTAAGTTCAGCTCTGGAAGAGTTCTAGAGGCGAAGTTGTGAGTTCTGTTGATTTGTGATGTCAGGTCTTTTCTCACCTGTATGTCTGGTACAGATTGTTCTAACATTACAGGACTATTAGAGGATAATTTTGCTCAGGACTCAAGTCTTGGAATCTATTTTATTTGCCTTGTAGCATCCTTGATACCCTGTAGCACTGGCCAAATCTTAGAAGGAGATTTGGAGGGTTCTGTGTTATTTCCAGTGGTTATAACATGCTAATCAGTATCCTGAATTTGCCTTATTGGTCTCTTCTCTAAATGTCATCTTTTTTGCTGAGGACTTTATTTTCTTCTTTCATTTTTTGTGTTGAGTAAGGGAAAACTGTCTGTAAAAGCTAAAGATTATTTTCTCTGCTCTAGGGGAAGGATCCAGGGCACAAATACTCATGAATTTTGTCTGATAATAGCCAAATATGCTTTTAGTACTAAGAAACAAAAATAATTCAAGGAGGATTTTTGTTCAGTAAGAGAGTGCGACTTACTTTTACCTGTGCCCCCAGCTACCTGACTCCATGTCTGGAGACAGGAAAATATTCAAGTCCTATTGCAGGTGTATTATTCTTTTTTACACTCAAAATCTCCCAGTTCCCTTGTTGAGTTATAAGTGGTTACTAACATGTTCACCCCCACAAAGCCAAGTGTTCAGTTATTTGACATTTTATAGGCTTGAGATACGTTCATTGGTGAAGCCTCAGCATCCCCGTGTAGACTATGAGTTGCTGTATATATTTCTAATGAATAGCTATTGAAGTTAATAATTCAGCCACACAACTATTTTATTTAAGCTTCATTTCTTTGACTTCTAATTACACACTGTAACAACCACACTGTGCTTCCCTGGAAGGGAAAGTCCTTTAATGAAGGGCTTTATTCCAGGAAATATCTCTTCCCCCCCTCCCCTGCTGCTCAGGAGAGCTCTGTCTGATGGCTCTCCCAATCAGAGTGGCAAAAGAGATGGGTTTTTGCTCCAACTTTGGAAAACAAACTTGAGGTTTGATTGGCAGAAGCAGAGGATTTAGGCAGAGTTGGCATTAAGTGAGGGCAGCAGTTGGTTAAAGTGCCTGAAGCACTGTCAATCACTTACTAAAGATCTGCTTGTGAAACAAGGAAATATGCTGGTAGCAGCACCTAGGCAATCTTTCCTCTCGCTTTTCTTCAAATCTAGCAATGGACTTGTGCAGTAGCCTTGTAGCTTTGTCTTCTGGAGGGGACAACCTGCACCTGTGGTTTACTTTATGTGAGGAAGAACTTCACTTATACAAAAGGAAAGCCAGAGGTCTGACTGGCATAGTCTCCTCTACAAAGTTAAGCCAGCTGGATCAGCTCTTGGAATGATTCGAAGCAGCCTTAAGATTATTCTCATGTTTTCCAGGTCGATACTGGCCCAAAGCAGCTGTTCCAGCAGCTGGAGAATTGCAGTCATGAGCTGTTGCTGACATTTGCCTACAGAGTGATACAGAATTGGGGTTTATGACTTTGTGGTGCATGAATTCCCCATGCAAGGGGTATCTCTGCCTTGTCAGCCAGTGTGGCTTTATGATCCCTTTGAGCTACTGAGATGAGCACATTAAAGCCAAGTTCTGCGCTGAAACAGAGCACAACAGTGCTGCAGCTATTTGTAAGGGCACAGCTTATTCTTTCAACCCATTTTCATCCTTGCTTGAACTCAGGGAGGCTGTCAAGTTAGTTCATTGTATTCACTGTCTATGTAGATATGTGGCTGAGAAATTTCCTCAAGTTTCCTTCCAAGAAGCTTGGACCATTTGTGAAGGGTGTTCCTGGTAGTAGGGGTTGGTCAGATGGGTGGTCAAGGTCAGGCAGAATCTGAGGCAGAAAAATACCTATATGGTTTCTTCGATGCAAGACCCACACTTCTACAGTTCAGGCACTAAATTAAAACTTGAATGCTTCTATGCCTGCTTTTCTCTTGGAATGCTGATGGAACATATTCTGATGCCACTGACACTGCAGCTCTTATGTAGCACATTGTCACTCTTGGCTACCCTACAGTGTCTACCAGATGACTTATTTTGCATTAAAATATTGGTCTCTGCTCTCAGTAACCCCAGGATAAATCTAGATATAACTTTATACTGTTCACAGCAATTATACACACCATTCAGAGCAGGAGTTAAGGATGGAGGTCTTGTCTGCAAGTCAATGCAAAGCTCTGATGATTCAAAGGTGTGTCTAACTGCCCAGTAAAGATATTTCCCATTGTCTTCACTTTTGACATGGGCTTTTTCTTTTCCTTTGGGCTCATTTTGGGTGCAAACCCAAACTTGCCTATGAGTACAAAATCTGATTTGGCCACGCTAATTTCATTGTGTTGTTTCATATTTAAGCAGAATGGCCATCAGTAACTGTGACCTCTTGCATTTTATTTCCTCACCTGGCTACATATATTGATAGGTGTGTTAAGCAAATTAACACTGTGGGTAAAACCAGAGCCAGCCACAGCAAACTGGCAAAAAAGATATCTACCCTCTCATTCAAAGTCTGCTCTTCCCCCCCAGTTAATTTAAAAGCAAACAAACCCTTCTTAAAAAAAGAATAATGAACAATAAGGAAACAAAGCAAGAGAAGGCTCTGTGAATAAGCTCATGGCAAATGTAATACGTGCAAAATAACCCTCAACCCTGTTTGAGGTGTGCAGATACCATGATGTCCCCCCTTTGTTATGTGTCAGCCAAGGTTACTACCAAACCATACAAGCTGACTGACTAAAGCACTGAACGCTCCCACTCCATCACAATTACAGAAATAGGTGCCCGAAGTAAGTTTATGCTGATCCACTGGGAAGATTTTTAGAAAGTTTAATAGCCCTTAAAATTTCTCATTTCTAACCTGTCACGGGCTTGCCTCATGACTGCTCCTTTTGCTGTGTTATAAAAGCAGATAGAAAATCAGATTTCTGGCTTGAGACCTCAGCAAAACCATCATTCTTATTTCAGACAGCAATAGCCAGGTCCCGTTGAAGCCTGGATATCTGCTTCTTTCTATATTGCAGCAGCGTGAAGTGCTTCTGGTCTAATTAGAAGAGCTTATAAAATTCTGTGTAAAGACTATATGAGAAGATCACTGGGAAAAGAATAAATAACAGGAGCCTAATTGCCAGTTCTGGGCACCTCACAAATGAGAAAGACATCGTCAAGCTATGGATTCTGTTGATAAGATCATTAAATAGCTGTGGTGATTAGAGAAAGCTTTGAATGCCAATCGGGAACTTCTGCTACGATTCACAGAAAAAGGAGCTTTTTAACCGTCTGATGCACTGCCACTATTGTAGCTGCAAGTGTCTGGATCCCATCCAAGTGCACCTGAGCAGAGCACCCATTGTGGCAAAATGCTTAACAGCACACAGAACCTTGAGCCCATTAATTATCCTCCTCTTTTTTTAAAGAGCATTTCTCAATTGAGGGAAGTGTCCTTGAAACGAAGGTCATTTATATATGCATTGCTGGATCTGAAATACACAGTGTATTATAGGGTTGCATTTGTGAAATTAGGACTACTCCTTTGTAGCTGCTTTAGACACGTGGCTGAAAACCTGATCTTGCGTGAGTTAATTGAGAGAATAAAATAGAGAGAATTGGGTGTGAGCCTATAAAATTGCTCCTGTTGGGCTTTCAAGCAGCTATTAAAAATTAAATTAAGTAAGGATTCAGGACAGTTCTAGAGAAAAGTGGCAAAGAACTTAAGTATCTGCTTCCACAATGGCTGGCAACTCAAAAGATTGAGTTCTGATGTTTTGGATGAACCCAGGAATCTACCCTTCTGCACTTTAGTAGGAGATTCAAGCTGATGAAAACACAAAGCAATGCCAAGTTTGTATCGCTGGCTGAGTGCTTCACATCTGCAGGGCTAGAGACTGAAAGAAAGCTTTCACAAGTTCCCTTAACATACTATTCTCTTGCTCCTTGCTAACGTAATTTCTCATTACAGCTCTCCAAGGGTGTGAGTTCAACATAACTCTTTGGTCTTGAGATCGCTGAGACTTACCTGCACTTCATTACTCATTGGAGAACTAGTGGGTTCCTGACCAACACAAGTTCCCTCTTTGAGAAGAAAGGTCTAAGTTTTGCTAGGCACTGGTAGCAAAGATGTCAAGTCAAGATATAGCCAACTCTCACTGGCATCCCTGTAAATTAGAGGCAAAATTCTCTCTTGCTTTGGAAATGTGGGAAAAAAAAGGAAACAAGTACTTGCAGCGTGATCCATAATTTCAAACTCCTTTCTGGTCATAAATTGGTCTACATAAAACAAAGCCTTATGCAGGAGTGCTAGGTGGGGAAAAAAACCCCCCATGTAGTCATTCCAAAC
Organism: Upupa epops; assembly: GCA_013397515.1. Classification (NCBI taxonomy): domain Eukaryota; kingdom Metazoa; phylum Chordata; class Aves; order Bucerotiformes; family Upupidae; genus Upupa; species Upupa epops. The sequence goes on along the minus strand of VZRI01008759.1, from coordinate 20,472 downwards.
AATGAGACCAAACCCTCCTTCATCAAGAAGTTTGTAAAACCACAACACTCCTCTCCCAGTATCTTCCAAGCCATTCATAAGCAGCTCCTTAGCCATTAGCCACTTACATTAATACTGATACTTAAGAAGATTCAGGACATGTGGCATCGCAACAGATGAGGGAAGGTAAATCCTTGCAGTATCGATAGAAGCAGATGATATGTTGCTCTTTTGTGGGTACATTAATTTGATATTGTAACAAGGGGTTTCTTTGTTTTGGTTATTTTAAATTCTCTGAAAGCCAAAGCACTAAAGTACACACATCCCTGCTCTGATGTTTTATTTTCTGGTAATGGGCATATTTTTAGCTGAATTGAAATCTCAATTTCAGCTGTTTGATTTATACCAGACTTTACCAGGTTACTTCAGGTACTCATATCAGTGTTTATAATTCAGCTGCCTCAGAGAGAAGGTCTGAATGAAAGTTGTGTGCAAAGGGAAAGCAAAATCCTTTTGAGCTCTTAAACATCTGTGGATTTCAAAAAGCCAGCTACCAATATTTGAGTTGGGACTGCAGTTGGGAGAAAGAAGGGAAAAAGTTACAGGGTTTTTTTAAGAGAAATGGATCTGGAAGGACCAGAGGGACTGAGGCGACTGCATTGTTTCAGAAGTCCTTAGGTCTCACAATCATTTTAGTAAGGGCATCATGCTGCACCTCAAAATCAGGAGTTCTTGTTCCTCTTTGGGTTATTATCACTTCTGCACAGGAACATGGCTCTTCTGCCTGTCTCCTCTCCTGATCTTCATCTTGATGTGTGACCATGACACATGGATGCTTTTTAGTGCCTGCAGTGTCCTTTAGCATAAGACATTGTTTTCCTAGTATCTCTTGAAACCTTTGTTTCACTCCTCTTCACATCCTTCTGGGTGGTCATTCCCTTGATTATCCCCCAAATCTGCTCTACATTCTCATTTTTTTAAAAAATGATTGCCTGGAGGTTTGCTGCAGATGCACCTATGAGCTACACAATGACACTGATACTTCCCTGTTCCTACGAGAACCATTTCACCTGCTAACAACCCTGGGTTGCATTTACCCTTTCCATCACGGCTTAGTCATCCTGTCCTCCATGAGTACCCCCAGGCGTTTTCCCCCTTCTGTCATCATTGACTAATGATTTCTCAGCTTAAAGAAAAACACTTCTTGTTCTTAGTCTTTAAGTGCAAGGTGACGCCACTTTTGTGCTCTGCAATCTGATTCCATTTCCAGCGCTCCTTGAATCTCTCAGGTTCTTCCCACGCAATATGTTAATACTCATCTTTGCTGATGACATCCCTCAGCAAATGTTGTAGCCCTATTCCATTTTTAACTGAATTCATTGTATGAGGACATGAGACGTCGCTTGTTCCTTCAGATTTTTAAGCTACAGCCATAGTTTTACCAAAGATTTTCCTTTTCAAACCCAGACCCCACTACAATTTTTGCACTACTCCTTATCTTCTCCTGCTTCATACTTTCCCAGATGGCTCTTCAGCAGATACTTCTCTCATGTCAAGCTTGATGAAGGCTCAGGATTTCATACAGAAAACCACCTAAGGGAACCAGTAAATTTATCCTATGTTGTCATCCAAACTGTGTCCCAGGTCATTCAACAATTCCACAGGCTCTGTTTTTATTGTCAGCTGACGCTAGAGGCACTAGACACGAGGCCAAATGTCTCCTGGGAAGCAACTCAATCACCCATTAAAAAGAAAATCCCTCATTAATCTTTAAAATTCTGGTGATGTCTTTAAAAAGCCAGTTTTCTTCCTCTTATAGTCTGATGAAGGTTTACTCTCAAGTCCAGGCTGCAGGAAGACTAGATGTCATGACCCTTCAGAATAGAAATAGTGTGTTAGGAAATAAGAGCCTGGTTCTCTCATTCTTCAAAATGTAAGGTTTATTTAGGCTTCCAGAAGACTTGCTTTATTGGTTTCTACCACTACAACATGGATATTGTCTGCATCAAAGTACCGTGGACTTTGTGGAAAGGTATTAGCTGATTATCTAGTTAAAAGACATCCAGTTATTAAGGATCTGAGTCTTCTTATTATTTTCATTTTGTTTCCTGCTGTAGTTTAATGTAGAACATGGAGGTAACACTGAAGTTTGCAATAGCATCTGCCCAGGCTACACTTGGTTTTTATCCAGGGCTCTAAGCACCCACCTCCTTGAGCTCCTAAATTCATTCTTTATTGCAAAAGAATGAAAGTTAACACTCCCTTTCATTCCAGCCGTGCCATTTCAGCAAATTTACCTCTCTGAATCACTAACTGAACTCAACAAAAGGGTTTTTTTATCTGCTGATAACTTTCCATCTGAGAGATTTAAAGTGCCAGATGACATTAGCTCTAGCTCAATGATGTTATTAAATTCTCATCTTAAATCTCCCGTACAGAAAGCTCTTGTCAGGTCACATGAACAAGATGATGGCATTAGTCACACTACAAGAGTGATACACTCGTTTCAGTAAGTTTGCCCTATTGAGGCTGAGGTTTGATCCATGACAGAACACTTCATATCTAACATGATGTGGTTTCTTTGGTGGTTTTGCAAGTTTTATTCTTGTCGTTGTAGCCGATACCCCTTTGCTCCTCCCCATCCTCTTTGCTCCTCGATGTGCATTTCTTAAACCCCAGTAAAAAAACCACCACAATTTCTTTGTTCTGGAGATTACTTCTGCTAGTAAATCAACTTGAAACTAACTGTAGGCTTTTGAAGAGCAGGGTCTTATGCCTTGGCCTCTGAGTTGCAAAACTAAATTAACACGACTGACATTTTGCATGTGGGAATTTATGCAAAGATCTGCCTGGGAAAAGTTTAAATACACCAGCTGAAATGTTGATGAATTATGAATGATTATAATTAAGTGGCTTTATTGTATTCCTTGGTTTTATTTCATTTCCCCCCTTTCTGCCTTTCCTTAACGCAGTAATGTCCAGATTGCTTGGGGATGGATGTCTGTGTGTGGGGGTTCTGATCTTGAAGGAGACAGGGTAGCATTGCCTAGATTGGGGAATTGAATTTATCTACGGATTTAGAACTCCATATGCCCGTTTTAGTGGGCGTTATGAAATAGAAAACAGCTAGCTATAGAATTCCTAATGCACTTATGTACTTTTATAGCCTAAACCATATTAGCACCAGAGCTCTTCAGCAACTTGAATATACCTACTACACCCATGTGAGTTAAAAGGGTCATCTCCTCATTCTCCTAATGGGATAACTCAAGTGCACAAAGATTAAACGGATGAGTCAAAGCAGGTAAGAAATCTGCAGCAGACTCAGAGCTAAAAGACAGTTCTCTGGGTTCCAGGCCATTGCCTTGAACAGAAATTTATTTCTCTCTGCTTGTATAACAGCCTTACTGAATGTAGCAGCTCACTTCCCACGATGGTCTGGGCAGGGGAGCTCCTTCAGCAGGGCTGAGGGGGTAGGCAGGTGCTTGTCCTCCCTATTTTCAGATCTGTAACTCTGTTTGTAGCAGCTTTGGTTGGAAGATCAGACGATGCTTCACAGAGCTGAACTGGGTCTCCCAGCCCTGCTGGTAATTACGGGTTGGTAAATACAATTATTAGTGTTTTATCGTTGGGGGAAAAGCAAGCTGAAATGCTTAATAAGTGTGTGTATTGCTGCAAAATGAGTCAGGAATGGAATTTTCTTTCCTGAGGTTGTCCTGTGTCTCATCCACCAAGTGCTGCACCATCTCTAGAGCAGGCCCTACATCACCAGTCATGTCAAGGAAGCACAGAATGAATAAAGGTTCAAGATGGTTTAATAAAGTAAGTTTTTAATTAACCTTGGGGTATCTGTGTGGCACACAAGCCTCAGAGGACAGTGACAGCCCTCCTTTATATGGCTTAACGTGTCTGCCCCACTCTCCTGTTAGCACTGACACATGTGCCGTTCCTGCTGGTGCTACAGTCTTACTTCACATGGCTCAGAAAGACAGAAACTGTGCACAGAATCATGCAAGCTGGAAAAAAAACATTTAGATTTAATCCATCCACCATGTCCAACCCAACTGTCCCAAGGCCACTGGTAAGCAATGTCCCTAAGCTCCAGATCTGCACCAACCCTGGGCAGCGTGTTACAAGGTCCAGGAAGGAAGCATTAGGAAGTTTTTCCTAATGTCTAGAATGTCACGTTGCACTGACAAACCAGTTGCATTCTATGCTTAACAAAACCAGATGAGCTTATTTTGGTATCTTTCTTAATGTTATGAATTCCAGGCAGTACCTCAAGAAAAGTTCTGGAAGTATCAGAACAGCAGGCGATGTGCCTGTCCAGTGCTGGGGCTACCTGGAGCTTCAGCATGGACCGTATCGTAGTCTTTGATCGTGACTTTTCCTCTTTCTTGTTTAGATATTTCTCCCTTGCTCTCTCATTTTTTTCGCAATTTCTTTCTGTCAGGTTTCTCCAGACTTTCTGATCTAATACTCCCATAAAATTTTCTGATGCACACCACTGACTTACTCAGGATATTGTTCTTCAGCCCCGTCTCTTTGGATTGGTAACAGGTATATTTCCTCGTGGGACCTTCTCTGTCTTTTGTGCCATTACTGACTCAGTGGCCATTTGCCAACTCACTTTTTTGTGTCTTGCCACTCTCTTTCCTAAATTTCAATGTCTTTTTTCTTTCCTCTGTTGGCTGCTGCTGCCTTTAGAGCAGTAATACAGTGGAGCAGAACCTCACAGCTTTCTTCATCCACCTGGTTTGGTTACACTGACTTGGAGGTTTGAACATTTTGGGTGAGCAACATGGTCCTTGTGATAGGCTCAAGCCCCTGTGAAGTGACAGAGGCTGTGGCTTGAGATAGCCTAGGGCTTGTGTGTGTAAACTTTGTACTTTCAAGCTCTTAGGCCTTGCTGGTTGTCAACAGCAACCTTCTCCACATCTTTTTCAGCTTAATATACCAACATTTATTTACAGCTCCAACTGGGCCAAGTTTTATTCTTTTGAGTGTAAAATCCATTGTTAGTGAAAGCAAGGAACTAATAGCAGAGCAGAGCTCAGCCTGGTAAAAGCAGGTGTTATGAAATTTGTCACCACATGACTCTGCTAATGCATCTTTAGTCCGTGGCGGCCGTGGTCCCCCTGCCACGTTTTGAAGTGCAGAGAGATAAGCATAAGATGTGCCCTGGAGTGCCTTAGTCTGTAAATGGAATTCAGAAATATGGGGAATGGTGCTTGGCATTGGATGGCCTTCCTCAACACAATTATGGAAGCAACATGAGATGCTGAATGTTGGCAGCAAGGGTGTAACAGAGCAAATAAACAGCAAGTCAGATGTGCCGGCTGTTAATTCAAGCCTAGATAAGCTTCTGACTTAACAGGGTTTTAATCTGGTTTTAAATCTGATATGATGCTTGTAGGTTAACGGTTTTCTTGAGACCTGCTATGACTTCTGCTCATTTATAGAGCCCTGGTTAATGCCAAGGATATCTTAAGCTTTTGAATGACCTCTTGAAACGTGGAATATCACAGTGTCTGTATTTGACTTTAGACAAATATGCTTTAATGTGGAAACATTGTGTGTGGTTTGAAGTGAAAGGGGCAACAGACGAAAAAGAGTATTTTCTCTCAAGAGGAAGACTGAGAAGTCTTTTAGTCTCCCAGTGCCATGTTTGTGTCTGTCCTGTCCTTTCAGGATCACTTCCAGGAAGAAACAGTTGGACTTGATGATCTTAAAGGTCTTTTCCAACCTAAGCAATTCTGTGAATCTAAGGTACTAGGAACATCTCTGGAGCAGTTAGGATCCTGAAACTCCTGCTGGGAATTGAAGACTTCCAATACTGTAGTGGCTTAACTCCCAAGAATCACAAACAAAAGCATATGCCTGTGCTGCAACCTCTACATGGACACATAGATAAATCATCAAACCAGGCAAGGTTGGGCTGGACACTGACAATCCTTCAAATAGTTAAACAGAAACAAATCATCGCTTTAGTTTTCTGTCGAGACCTCACTGAATAATTGGCCATATAGCCTGTGAATCAATAATTCCTTTCTCTGCATAAGAAATAGAGAGGATGGGAAAAGTCAGCATCAGTAGATGCTCCCTTACTGGGAACACACAGTCTCCTTCGTTTCATGTGTGTAAAATCAGAGGAAGCTTTTTCTCTGATGTCACTCAATGACAGGTAGTTTGCTGGTGCATGCAACAAATTGAGCTTCGCCTCTGTGTTTTGGAAGCAGTTTGTGTGAATGCGGAGATGGAGAAATCTTGGTTTTACTAACATGGTTCCCCTTTGATCTTACTTTTTGGAAATCTATGCAATCTGAGCAATTTTTCTGGCAATGAGTTATGACACCACCTCAGGAGAAGGTTTTGGGTAGGCAGACATCGCAAAAATTGCCACCTGTTGCTTGAGTCCTTTGATGTGTCTGGGTGAGCAAATGAGTGTTCGTGCAGCTGAGTGGCAGCTCTTTGAAATCGCTTCAGCAGAGAAACACACTGCTCTTGGTCTTTGTATATTTATGAATTGCTCTCTCTAGTATTGATATCCTTTAGCTTTAATACCTTCTCTCCAAAGGTACCAGCTGTGTAGCTACTACTGCTGTGTGTTTGACCAGGCACTTCTACAGAGAGATGAGACTGTGTTCTGCAGGGAGAATCTTGTAATCAACTCCAAAGTTTGCTCTGCAATTCACTTCTTCTCTATAAGGACCTTGCAGGTGCTGCTGCCAAGTCTGACAGGTAGTCTTCTTTTTCCCTCATGTCCTTCCGTGCCACAAAGCCTTCCTTGGGAGTACTGATTCCTGTGGACATGGAGGTCTCTGTGCATGCAGTGGTTATAGATGTGCAGGAAGGTTGAGCACAAGCACTTGGTGGTCCTCAGCATGAACAAAGTCCAAGGGCCATGTTTGGAGCCATTCCAGAATCTTCGAGCTCAGAGGGGCTGTGTCTATTTGGAAAGTCTTTCAGCCAGGGTTGAATGATATTTTGAAGGGATTTCTGCATAAGAAGCAGAACCTGCCTCCTCAGCTGCATGGGTTGTTCTTTAGGGCCATACAGATGTTCACATTGTCATTTGTTCTGCCTGTGGCTGTTTCTACACAGTGTCTACTTTAAGGCTGCACTAGTAATATACTGAGGAGAGAGGACATAGAGTCATAGAATCATTAGGGATCAGAAGGGACCTCAAAAGATCATCTAGTCCAATCTCTCTGCCACAGCAGGATCACCTAGATCAAGTCGCACAGAAACACATCCAGGTGAGTCTTGAACATCTCCAGAGGAGAATCCACAACCTCCATGGGCATCCTGTTCCAATGCTCCATTACCCTCACTGTGAAGAAGTTCCTGCTGATATTGATATGGAACCTCCTCTGTTCTAGTTTGCACCCATTACCCCTTGTCCTGTCACTAGATGACCTTGAGAAGAGGCTGGCTCCATCCTTCTGACACCCACCCCTCACATATTATAGACATTAATGAGGTCACCTCTCAGCTTCCTCTTCTCCAAGCTAAAGACACCCAGCTCCCTCAGCCTTTCCTCATAATGGAAAGCATCTTTGTTGCTCTACACTGGACACCCTCCAGCACCCCTGTATCCTCTTGAACTGGGGGGCCCAGAACTGGACACAATACTCCAGATGTGGCTCACCAGTGCAGAGTAGAGGGGGAGAACCTCCATTGATTTGCTAACCAACCCCCTTCTGATCCACCCCAGGATGCTATTGGTCCTCTTGGCCACAAGAGCACACTGTTGGCTCATAGTCATCCTGCTGTCCACTAGGACCCCCAGGTCCCTTTTTCCTACACTGCTGTGCAACTGTTCAGTCCTCAACCTATACTGGTACCTGGGGTTGTTCTTGCCCAGATGCAAGACTCTACACTTACCCTTGTTGTACTGCATTCAATTTCTCTCTGCCCAGTGTGTCCAGGTCTCCCTGAATGGCAGCACAATCTGCTGGGGTGTCTGTGACACCACCCAGCTTTGTGTCATCAGCAAACTTGCTGACAGTGCAGCCTAATCCCTCATCCAAGTAATTAACGAATAGATGGAAGAGGACTGGTCCCAGTACCGATCATTGGGGGACTCCACTAGATACAAGCCATGGCTATTATTTGAGTTAATCCTGTTCTCATCCTTGCTCACAGCAGGGAAAAGGATGCTCCTGCCCCTGAGAAGTTCACTTGAATACTTCTGTTTCAGTCCATTCTTCAGTTTTCACCTTAAAGGCTGTTTCCCTCTTTTGCCATGCCAGGTAATCCTGGTGTTTAGCAGTGAGATTTGCTGTTCCTGGTTGCTCCTAATTAATATATTTCAATCTGTCAATAATTAATGTGGAAATCAGGTAGAATAATGCCATAGAGGCTACAGCTTGAGATCTGCTGCCTGGCAACGTGTGGATGTACATATCCATTATATCAGGAAATTAGAAAATGAAGCAAGAGCTGATCTGTCTGACATTTTGTAAGATGATATAAATGGGCCCACTCAACAAACACTAGATTTATGTGCGGATATGAATGATACATGTCTGGGGAAAAGACATTATCTCTCTTATGAGGGTGCAGTTAATACCAGATATCAATTAAGTATAGTTCATTAAAGCCTCTGGGTAATCTTATTTTTGGACTAGATCAGAGGAGCACAACCTACAAGGGGTTATCTCGGTAATAATCTCCACTTCTGCATGTAGCATCTGTCATCAGATGGGCTAAGTGAAGCAGCATCCAGGCTGTAATGACAATAACCTTTTCAGCAGGAAAGTAATAGCTGCTTATTATCTTTGAATTGGTTACATCATATCAGATAGATCCAATGTGTTGAGATATGTCAGTCATTATAGCAGGGCTGATACAATAACGGTTTGTTTATGTCCTCCCTCCCCATCTGCACAGGAGTGTCTTTGCCCTGTTCACCAGATATGGCTTTATCTGCATTATTTCATCCCACAGGTGGAGTGACTGGAGCTAGGGAAGAGCATGGTACTATTAAGAGATAAGAGGGTGATATTTTCTTGCTTCTTCCTGCTCTGGCTGAAGTACTCCTCTATATATTGAGATACAGTGTTTTAATAGGGTTGGTTTGAATGCTGTTTTCTTGAATTTGATCAGTTGCCTCCACGGTTTTACTCCACTGCTCTGACCAATGTTAAGAGATACAATATTTAAGGTAAGGAGTTAATGGCAGTTTGCGATGCCCCATCTGATTCCCCATCAGTGATTCCCCATCAGTGATGTGGCTGGCAGGCAAGGAGACAGGAGCAACACATTTCATCACATCAGGGAGAAACAGGGCAGAGAACTTCATGGAATACAACAGGGCAATGTGCAAGGTCCTGCACCTGGATTGAGGCAATCCCAGGCACAAATATAGTCTGTCTGGAGAACAGATTGAGAGCAGCCTTGAGGAGAAGTGTTTGGGGGTGTTGGTTGATGGAAAACTCTATGTGAGCTGGCAATGTTCGCTTGTGGCCCAGAAAGCCAACAGCATCCTGGCTGCATCAAGAGAAGCATGACCAGTAGGTTGAGTGGGGTGATCCTCTCCCTCTGTTCTGCTCTGGTGAGACACCGTCTGGAGTACTGTGTCCAGTTCTGGAGCCCCCAACAGAGGAATAATATTGAGCTGTTGGAACATGTCAGAAGAGGGCCACAAGGATGACTGGAGGGCTGGAGCACCTCTCCTATGGGGACAGGCTGAGAGAATTTGGGCTGTTCAGCCTGGAGAAGAGAAGAATCCAGGGAGATCTTANTGTGGATGCCCCCTCCCTGGAAGTTTTCTAATCCAGATTGGATGGGGCCTTGAGCAACCTGGTCTAGTGGGGGGTATCTGTGCTCATGGCAGGGTGATTGGAACCAGATGATCTTTAAGGTCCCTTCCAACCTGAACCGTTCTAACAGTCAGTGAATCTATGAAAGATTGGTGTGGAGATTGAATTTTGCTGAATACCTTCTGGCTTTAACCACTTTACTTCTTTTATTGAACTTTGCCAGAACTTTACCAGCATTGACATTTCAACTTATAGATCTCACCTGCAGGGGTGAATCCCTACAAAGAGCTACCCTGCCAGTTTCTTCTTGATGCTGTGACATTGCTGTCCTGTTCTTCCTTCATTTTCTCTTTTCTCTGCAGTGTGGAGCCTCATTCTTGCTCATAGTGTGGGTATAATAGCAGCTGAAGCTTTCCAGAGCCTGCACTACATTTGGTAATCCCTGTGTGTATGAGGGTTTTCTCTTTGGGAGGCACTCAGAATAGGGAGCCAGGCCACATTTGGTACAATGAGAGAGAACTGGCAACACCAACTTTACTGAGTGGATTGTTTCTTACCATCAGGCATGGTGCTTGGGCTTTCTGCTTCCTACAACTGTCTCCAAAGCCTTTTGGGATCTTTAGATATTACTAATTTCCTAGAGATTATTCTGCTGTGTGGATTTGGCCCTTTTCTTTTTGCCCACTGTATGTGTTATTTGGGTAGATGATCCTATTCCACACTGAAAGGCAAGAAATGATCTGTGGAAGTTTTTGGACTTGAGGAAGATATTCAGAACAGCATAAAAGCAAATGTGGTGTCTGCAACATGAGGCAATGCAAAGACATTTCCAAAACCCTCAGCTCTAAACATCGCTATTAGCAAAGCTTCTGCACTGTGTGTGAAGAGCTGACAGTAACACAGCCAGCTTCAAGAGTATAAAATTTGGTTGTATTACCTGCCTTGCTGCACTATAACTAGCTCAGTACTTTGTGGGGCCATGCTGTGCCTCAGCCCACAATAGCTGTCAGCTCCTATGGTAGAGAAGATAAGAGAGGAACATATTTCCCAGTGCCAGGCTGGCCAGTGCCCAGCTTGCTCTCATTTTCAGGGCAGCTTTTGCTCAGATTTCTGGTGTGGGGCTTTGAAGGAGTGGGTTTGGAAAACAAACAGTCTGTGAGGTGGCTTCCAGATCATAAAGAAACTTGCACCTTCCTCAAGATGAAGGATTAAAATATTTTTTAAATTATTATTATTGTTATTAATTTTTTTCTCCTTTCTTGCCTGGCAGTTTTTCTGCTGGTCCTACCTGGTGGTGTTTTGCAGGTTTATGCCTGGACCAGAAGTGGGCAAATAAGACAAAAGAGAGGATAGTGAACTAGTTACCTCTTTCTTTTTATCTTCTGAGATGAATAAAGCACGTTTAATGAAAGTTTCTCACTAAGGCTTCTTCTGAAATGTCTTTTCTGCAGAGACTTTCTAAGGCTGGTGTTGTAATGAGGCAGCTAATTAGAGAAACTACAGCATTGCGGTAGGTTCAATCACACGTTGTGAAGCTATAGATTTAAGCACCTCCTTGTCTATATTTCCAAATGCTTTCTTTACTATAGAATTTCAAGGTTTATGCTAGTTTTAACATCTCCATCACAAATTCTAACAGGACTTACTTAAAAATGCAATGGTTTGACTTGATGATCTGAAAGGTCTCTTCCAACAAAAATGATTCTGCGATTGAATCTCTCACCACTTTTTGTGGGTGTCTTGTTTTGCATTGAACGGACATCTATTAACGCTCTGTAACCAAAGATGACAAATAATCATTTGAAGTCCTGGTGCTGGAGTCAGAAACATTGAGTGACATAAAATCATCATGGTGATTTGTTTAACTGATTAAATTAGTTTCCAGGTTTTTTCAGAAATGAGTAAATCAGAAATTCTTCACAACAAGGATGTGTGACCCTTGTTTCTCTGCTATAGAGTCATTAAGACAGGGCAAAGTGATTCATCCTAGGTCACACAGGAAGCAAAGAGCAGAGTGGGGATGTAGGCAAAGGCTGTGATTTAATTCATTTCCCATTGGCCAGCATGGCCTGCTAGTCCTGTCATCTGGAGAATATTGGGGTTTTAACATTAGATAGCAGACCCACACAGAGATGTGAGAGCAATCCTACTGAAGACATCCAGGAAGGCTTCTTGGGTCTTATTTTCTTCCTTCAGTCATAAAAGCAAACAGAACCATAAATCACTCCTTTCAAAACAGAGTTGATGTATGTAAGTGTGAAAAGACAACATCTTGAACAAAGAGCAAAAGATACATGAGCCAAGAATGGGCAGTGAATTAGAGGTGACTGTTGCTAAGTGTCCTCTGAGGATCAAGCAATTCTTGTCCTAGATATGTGTGCTGATTCACTGAGAAAATGTGCACTGTTAAATAACCAGTTGTATCTCTTACCCTCACTGGGGTTAGACCAGAGGTTGCAAACTGGGTTGTCAAGGCAGCACATGTGAAACTTCACAGTAGTGAAATCTGGCTGGTTTAAACATTCATTCAAAATCCATCTTCCCTTGGAGGAATGAGAGGTGGGAGGAGGTGCCAGGGAAAGATTCACCCTGCTGCTGTGTTTTACAACTCTATTTCCCTAATCACCATCTCCAGGCAGCAATCAGAGAGCAGGCCATGGATCAGATGAACCTCTGTGGTGACCCTAAAGAGCCATCCATGTATTTTATATGATGTTTCAAGAACTCTAAGAAATAAGGGGTGATTACCTGCAGCACTAAATACAACACTTTGTTTTCACTGCAGAACATTTCAGTGTGACTGTAAAAGAAACAGCAGATGATGCCTACAAGAAAGCAATTTCCTTGGATAACTTTTGAGGGGAAAGGTGTTTTCACCACTGTCACAACCCACATAGCTCTTGTTAATCTCAGTGTCACTTTGATTGAGTACACTATCATGATATTTTCAACATTCTTTAAATTTATTACAATTGTTCTGGTATTAAGATTTTAGGACTACTAGCAAAACGTAGTCAGGAGTTTGCCTGGCAAACTGGAGAGGAGCTGGATTTGAACTGCAGAGCTGGGGATTTGTTGAACTTGAGCCTATTATTTCAGTAGTTTGTGGGTTTTTTTCCTCAGAAACATTAGCATGAATGACATTAGGTCATGGATGCAAGTCTTCTTGAGGGATAACACATATATATGATGCAAAATGTGAAGGCTACTTACTTATTTTGGCAGAATTGGGTTGTACAACTGGCGTGCTGCAAGACATCTGTCCTCTGAGGCATCCATTAGAATATTGCCAGCCTCAGCAAAAACAGCGGTTTAACAAATGTCGGAGGATGTGTCAGCCATCTCACTGAATTTTCAAAACCCTCCTTTTCCTGAAGCCAAGATTGTAAAAAGCTCTTGTGTTTTACTAAAAATTTGATAGGCACCGAGATGGTTTCTTTTCTAAACTCCACCGGTGTGTGGCACTGAGATGGATGTGATGTGGTTTACACATTCTCCTCTCTGCCCAGGTGCCTGGAGCAGCCCAAGGAGAAGGTGCTGCATTTGACATTTCTGTGACCTCTTGCTGCCTGTTTCAGAAGTGTTTCATGGGAATTTTGTTGCTGGTCTTGCAGACCCAAATAGAAGTTGTCTGGGCTTTGTTCTTTTTGTAAATTCTGTTCTAACCAATGTCTCAGGTTTTATTCCTTGTTGCAAGGAAATGCATATTAATAGCAGGAATATTACGTGTTTGGCAAATGATGCCCCAGCTGAAATCTTCACATGTGGTACAAAACAGCTATTTGTGCTGAGATGGATGGATGATTATTACCTCTTTGTTTTCTTTTTCATTATCCTCTTGAATTAAACCCTCCTTGCAAAGCCATTATCCTTGCTTTAAACAGCTCTCTAAACTGGATATGTCTCTGCCTCTTCTTTGCTTAGATTGAGTTGTAATTTTCTGTGATTTCCGATCTCTGATTTCCTCATTGTTTCATATTTGCACAACGTCCTGTCCATAAATTCGAGATGTGTGTTCTCTATTCTTTTTCTCAAGCACGTGCAGGCCAAGAAGTATGAGGAACCTTTGCTAGAAGCTTTATTACAGTGCTAGTGGCGAGTGCTCTCCTCCTATGCTAGAAAGCTGTAAAAAACTGTTGAGATGTGAGTGTGCATAACGCTGCTCCTGGCAGCTGCGGCTGATTTATTTTTTAACCATGGCTTTGTTTTGTTGGTTCAACCAACAACGAGAAAGAAGCTCTTCTAATAAAACCCAGCAAAGCACAGACTTCAAAACCATCTAAAACCGCAGCATCTCAAACTTCTCCACCCTGTTTTGCAGTGCTGCATGAAGTGGACATAGGGTAACAGGTCCATGAAAGACTGGTTTTGCCTAGTCTAACTCCTTCTCCAGTTCCAAGATGATCAGGAATGTTCCCTCTACATGTGTCAGTACCTGATCAACTCCAAAATTGATCCTGCTAGCTATAAGACTCACTTGAGGCCAAAAGTAGAAAAGGACTCCAGAACTGCCAGGGGAAAAAAAGGAAAAAAGTCGGTGGGTGTCATCAATGTTCTCAAGCCCTGCAGTGGCATTTACTCCCTAAAAGTCGAAAACACGTCACATATAGAGGAAAGAAGTAACTTCTCCACTCCCTGTTGGCTCCATGCCCTCATGCCCTTAATCTAATGACTTGGGGGGGGCTTCACCCCAAACACAGATTGCCCAGGGAGGTTGTGGCTGCCCCACTCCTGGAAGTGTTCAAAGCCAGGTTGGATGCGGCTCTGGGCAACCTAGTCTGGTGAGAGGTGACCCTGCCCATGGCAGGGGGTTGGAATTAGATGATTTCTGAGGGATCTTCTGACTCAGAATGGTAGCTACTATCTTCTCTGCTAAAAATGATGGATGGGTAAGGAAGTTTATTGGAAGGTGAAGAGTTAGATTGAGATGTTTGGAAGATAGAAAATGATCTCAGAAATGTATTGGGTAGGGAGGGATTAGAGGTAACATAGGACAGTGTAAGACCAGCAAGGGCTGTAAGAGATGACGGGGCACCAAGGCTAAAGAGACAAAATTTTCACGTGAAAAGAAGATATAAGAAAGACGGATGGATGTTACTGAGAGGCATACTTTCACTTTTTTCTCACCGTAAGAAAGAGCTGGTTGGGAGAAAGCTTGTGCTGGAGAGAGCATGAAGAAAGGGGACACAAGATGGGAGGGAGTAGGAGGAGAGAACATGTTTTCCATGATCAACTTCAGTCCTGAAGAATAAAACACCTTTTACACGTATGATTTGTGCAGACAAGTCTCTGTATTTATTTTCAGCAGATAAATAGGTTTACTGTGGTAGGTGGGTAGCCATATCTACGTACAAATCTGTTATGGGGACATTTACTCAACATCCTTTATCACCCCATCCATGTTGTGAGCACGTTCAACTTCAGCAAGGGCATCTTGTTTTCTAGACCTTAGTTGCAAAACTTGGTGCAGCACTTTAGAACTGACTTAACAACAAACAAATGTCACATGCGAATCATGTTTTCATGTGCCAGCATGGTTCTCCAAACACGGTGGGTTTTCCTGCGTGGTCTGTGGCAGGATCTGCCACTTGTTATGATAAAAGATTCAGCTGTCGATAAAAAAATGCAGGGCATGGACAGTTGAGTACTGACCCATCAGATGGATTTATTGGCAAGAAAGCATTCAAAGATGTTTTTGATGGTTGTAAGCTTTGGTTTCATTGAATCACTCAGAGTAAGAAAAGTAATGATTTATTGGTGTCTTGTATTTGCTGTAGTGACACAGGCGTAAAGTCCTTTTAGTGTGCACAGAGATAAGTGCTTGTGTGAAAGGTGCAAGAAATGTTTTCAGTCAATTAAGGATGATCCCTTCTTTAGAACCTTTATTCTGTTCCTCAGAAGCAGATGGGTCATGTTCTGGAGCAAGAAATAGATTCAAATAAAAAATACCTTGGTATCCCTTTCACAAACAACAGTCTGCATAATAGTTTATCATTTCCTCACATTCCTGGGCATCACTCAAAAGTGTGAAAGTCACTCTTGCCTTCTATACAGCTGTCAGTAGCGTGTGGCCCTATTACTTATGTTCTTGTAGTCCACCAGATCGCTCTGGTGAATCCTCCCTGCACTGCTTGTAAACAACAAATATCAGCCAGTGAAGAAATGAGAAATCAGCTGCAGATAAACTGGCTTTTCTCTTCATTTTACAGATAATAGGAGGCAGTTTTGTTCTTTTTTAACACATACAGCTTTCATTTTGCTGCACAGCTTGACGTGCTGATGTTTCAATACAGGTAATACTGATTTGCTGAGTCTGACACGGAATGTTCTGAATCTTGGTTTGGGGCATGGACATTGCATAATCCATCAGGGAAATCAAGCTAAACGCAGGCCTCAAATCTGTTGTAGCTCACAAATGAAAAAGCTCAGTGGACCCACATCCCCAAAAGCAGACATTTATGTGCCTCACAGAACTGCTGAGCAGTTGATAGACCAGTAAGCAAAGGATCAGTATATTTCTTAGTTGGCAGTTTTGTTGTAACTATGGGCATGTTTGTACCATCTCTTGTATTTTGAGGTAATAGACATCACCTCCAGCTGTGGTTTCATCAGTGAAGGAGAATGATAACTCTAAAGCCTTTCTAGCTTGTCATGGATCAGTTAGCAGAACCTAGAGAGTGAAAGGACTTACTGGGGAAGCCCCTCTACTTTATTCCTCGACTTCTCCAGTTACTCTAATTGCCCAAGCATTCCGAGCTTCAGCAGAGAAAGTTTATAGAATTTATGACTGAAACTCATTTTGCATCACTCCTGTGTTAGGGCATAAAGTGACAACTGAGGCTAAGTTTTCATCTCCTTCCCTCTTGTGACAGTCAGCACAGGCACAACACTAAAGCCACTGTACAAAGCACTTGGGCCTCTAGTGCTTAATACTAGAGGAACTGGCTTAGTGCTTGCTGCAATCTTGTGAATGCAAATAGAAACCTTTGGTAGTGTCCAGCTGTGAAGAAGATATCTTCTTTCAGACAATAGCGTGGCCAATGCTCTTTCTAACAACCAGGTCTGGCTGATCATGTTCTTTGGTGCCTTACAGGTCTCCCCCAAACTTTTCCATGGACTTTGGCTATCCCTTCTTGTTTTCCAGTTTTTTTTAAGCAGGTGGGCAGTGTGTCCGACCACCACCAAATTTCATTTTAGGGGAAGGGAGATGCTTAAGCAGAGCTGTCCAGTGATGATACAATGCATCAACAAGAGGTTTTCAACCAGCCTCGAAGGATAGAATTAAAAAGGTGTCAGTATCAGAAAGCCTCTGTAGCTGTCCCTTACCTTTCATAGGTATAAAACCATATGGACCCCAATACTACTTACAAAAACTTCTGAATATGTTTTTTAGGTGACTTTGTCAGGTGTCAGTAACAATCTTTTCTTTGCTCTTTTTCCATGATATGTCATGTAGTAAAGAGCTGAGCTAATGTTTTCCTCCCCCCCCCTTCCTGGATGCTTTTCTCCCTGATGGTCTTTCTTTCTGGTTCTTAATGCGCCAAAGAGAACAGCTTGATTCTGATAGTGAAATCACATTTACAGGACTCGACAGAAGAAAACATTTGTCCTTAGCTAGTTCCCAAAGACACCAGCTGCACAGAAATGTGCCATCCTCTAGATCTGCTTTCTCAGTTGTCCTGTGTTACCTTGTGGATGGATTCTCTCTGCTTCCTCCCACCCTTTTTCTCCCATCCCTGGTACTGGACAGTGAGAAATGGGTCAGAAAAATGCACCCTCTGCACTGCTTGATTATAGCCCAAAAGAGAGCAAAGAGAGAACTGAGTAACTTATGAAAGCAGATTTTCTGTGACCCACAAACCAAAGTGGAACTGTCACAGAGCCAGCATGCTTACATCCAAAAGAGAGCTCTCTGGCAAAGGAGAGGGATCAGACTGGGGGAGGGAACACAATCAGGTTTTACCCTTAGCTCCCAAGTCTGGCAGAGCTGGGAACTCACATGGCTTCCTTCTCCACAGTCAGTGGCCAGAAGCACTAGGAAAGCAAAATGGCTATGAGCAGAGACCAGTTCTCCTGCACAGCTGTGCACCAACACTGATGCTGCATTGTGGTGACAAACAACAGAAGGGGGACACACAGATCTGAAAGGGAGGCGTAATCTCTTCTGTGAGACAGAGGCTGGACAGAAGGCTGCTGTGATTGAACCAAAGTGATGTTATTTCCTGGAATATTGCCTTCAGCTGCCTCAAGGTCTCAAGGCAGTGACAGAGATGAGCAATTTCTTTTGCCTTCTTTCATACACAGTCTGACGATGAAGATATGCATTGCATTTTGGAATCTGTGGCACAAGGTGAAAAAAGAGAATGCAAGAAAAAACACTGAGTAAGAACTACAGCAGAGAGTGGAGAGCACAAATAGAAGACTAGAAATGCAGAAAAGCACAAGGAGAAGCCAAAGACAGACACATATCATGTAAAGTAAAAACAGACGAGATAAAATATTTTAAAATAGTGTAGAAACAATGGGCATTGCCTAAATTTCTGTCTCCACACTGTGGTTGGGCATGTTTTTGTAATTTAAGTAATAAATGTGTAAGGTAGATAGGCAGTGACAGATATAAACACCAATCATTGTGATTTGTGACAATTAGTGACTTTTTCCTTCAGGGTCCATAGTCCTCCTTTTCTTTCTTTCTCCCAGTTCTTCCCTTCCTTTCTTACTGAAAGAATCTCTCTGACTTATCTAGATTCTGAGAAACATGTTTATCTCTCATAATGAATGAGGAGAATAGACAAGCACCTTCACAAGATCCCATGACTCGACACATGGTTACATGTATGGTTGATGTGGACGTTCTCACTGCCAGTGTAAGGAACTGTGAACCACTAGCCCACATTGCACCTCTAGAATTGTAATTTAAATTCATTCCTTGTTGTGAAAGCTCATTACATTGAAAGTAGAAAGCAATGGAGGGAAATGTCCTCCTGTTCTCCTCAAAAGAACTTCTCCTAGTAGATGAAGTCACTACTGTAGATCTGTGATCTCCAATCATAATACCGTACCTGTTTTAATTATGAGGAAGGCTGGAGCATTTGTGATGTAAAAGCAGAAGAGTTTTGATGCAAGAAAGCTGCTGGTTCAACTTACACAGAGCTGATTAAGAATCAGAAAAATCTATTGAGCCTACATCGCTTTGTTTAAGCTTCAAACTGTAAAAATTGATCTGTTGATTGTTTAATAGTTATTTCAAAGGAACAGAGGTTTATTTACAGGCATATTCATTAAACCCCTTTGCTGCCCTACTCAGAAATTCTTACATTCTTCAGAAGGTCACAGTAACTTTCTGCATGAACTAATATTTCTTCCTAAGCACCTAGAAAAACATTGACTTACATGATCTGTGGATTGGACCATCAGTCAATGGTCCCATGGCCTATTTCTAATGCTTAGACTCTCTCTAGAGTTGTCTTGGGCAAGACATTGTTGTATTTGTTTGGCTTTTGTAGATCTATGGAAGGAACAAACTTTAGCTAGAGAAGGTTTAAAAAAAATAGTGGCCTTTTATTTGTAGAAATGCCTGTTAAGCTGGTGAGGGGATTCTAATTTGATCCTAATATGCTTAAGGATTGTTGTGGAGGTACCTTAATTACGGTGTAGCTGCAGTTACAGTGATCCACAACATTTTCTCCTGAAAGGCTTAAGGCAGTCATGTTTCAGGAAAGGTTGTTAAGCTGTGACACCAAGGTCTATGATCCCTGCACATGATCAGACTACTGACCCCCAATTCCTCATCAGGATTTTTATCCCAGGCTCAAATGGCATCTGAACTGAGACATGTGGTCCCACTGCATTGTGTCTACTGAGCAGATCAAACGGGAGAATGATACTTCTGCCAAGCTGGAGATCTTTGCTTCTGCAGTTCATGGGAGAGAAATCTGCATTAGCCACCACAGGCTAGCTCACATTTGTTGTCTGTCGGTTGTATATGTGCAACCGACTGCAGAACGGAGACGTATGTCCCAGAGACGGAACATGTTTTGTATGGATAAGGTGGGAGACTGGGTGTTGGCTGCCCGCTTTGTCGATGTAGTATGCAAATCTGAAACGGAGAATAGTGTTTGGCCTATGGGATTTTCCTCGAATTTAACACCCAAATATGGCAGCAGGGATGCACAGTGAGAGGAAATTGTTTATTAGACATATGCTCTGCCTGTGTGTTTGTGCCTGCGTGCTCCATGCCTGTGCTATATATAAATTGTATGTATTAGCTAGATGTGGATGAGAGGAATGTCTCACTGAAAGGTTTAATTTCTTGGGTGTTGAGAGGCAGAGGGCAGATGAATTTACAAAAAGAACATACTGCAACAGCAAATCTAAATGACACTTTAAAAAAACCCATAAAATTTGTAGCACATTAGCGCAGCATTATGTATCTCATTACATAGGGACTATAGGAAGGGAGCGATGAAAAGATGGCTAATTACGGATGCTCTGGTGAAGTACTTCACACAGATTGGGTAGGGTAATGAAATTAATCAGGATACATGTTGAATTAGCCCTCAAAGGTCAAAGCAAAATAAGCAGGACATGTGTGAAATTGATCCTCCCCCCAAAAGCAGCACGCTCTACAATATAACGTCTGCATCGAGACACTTCGTTAACAGTTGACAAGACTTTCACACATGCTTATGCCTCCCTAGGTGTATTAAACCTCCCTGTTTTTTTT
>VZRI01008758.1:765152-807585 GCA_013397515.1 Upupa epops | reverse complement strand
CTGCTCTCCAACAGGTCAGTCACCCCCTCTCCTGGTCCCTGGGGTTGTTCTTGCCCAGATGCCAGACTCTCCCCTGCCCCTTGCTGTCCCTCACTCCATCTCTCTGTGCCCAGCTCTCCAGCCTGGCCAGGTACAAGCAGTCAACAGAAATAAAGCAACAATAAGCAAGTGGTTAAAAATGAAGGACACTCCAAAGTTAGGAATCTCATTTTCCTTGTGGATGCTGTGGAAACCTCTGCCCATTCTGACTGCGAACTGGGTGCTGTACCCTGCCCCTGCTGCAGTTGCAGCTGCTATGCCCACAACTTGCAGCTAGAAGACACAACCCTTTGTGCTTGCTGTGCAGACGGAAGGCGACTGTTCAATGTAAAGCGAGGCCCAAAGGATGTCTGCTCCGTGGGCACAACACCTAGGTGTGACACGCATGCACGCGGGTTATGTTTCTTCTCCAAGAGGAATTGCCCACATGGAGACTTCAGCCACCTCTGTGTGTGAAACCCCTTGTTTCACGGGGTGAAATGATCTCGCTGTGTGATGGGGTGAACGTTCCACGTGCGGTTAAAAGCAACCCAACGAAGCCAAACAAAGCCCTCTGCCCTAACACTCCAGAACAATACTGGTCTCCCAGTCATCCTAAAGGAATACATTGCGGCTTTGAATCACACGACCTCAGAGTTTAAACCTTCGCTTTGGTGGAGCACTCAAAGGGAAAGGCACACATGGACGAGGTTGTAACGCGTGGGGGGCTCCCACGCTGCTTTTATACTCCATGTGTATACTCTGCTAATCCATCTGTGCCTCCGAAGCTGTAGTCTGGCACCAGCAGAATTATCTCTGAAAAGAGTGTAGATTCCACAAAGCAGCTGCCAGCACAAAGGCACACGGCTATCGCCACACAAAGTGACTCACGCTCACATCTCGGGGCTCTGATCTCTTTCTCTGTAGCTGCTACCTTTCCTTGTCGTGGCCTGAAGAATGGGAGCGATTGTCTATGGCTGCAAACCTGCACGACTGGTGTGTCAGAAGGGGAAAGCAAAACCCACGTGTCACTCCGGCTGTGTGAAACTTCCCTCTCCATGAAGACAGCTGAGAGCAACTGCAAAGAGCCACCTTGTTCTTCTTCCCTTTTAAATGTTGTAGGATGAGAAAGCGAGGTTTCAGCTCTAAATCTCACTAACGGGTGTTCCTGGGGGTGTGTGGGGGGAGGTACAGACGGTAGCTGTTTCCACATGCTGACAGTTCAGATGCTCCCGAGTTCTTTTCTAGTGTCAGGCATACATCTTTAACCCGAGTACCTGACAATCTATTACCTGTTAGGAGATTGTTTCAGGAGGAAGCCAGCTCCAGGCACCAGTCCCTACTCTGAAGCAGCCAAAGGAAGCTGCTGAGCTCAGTCTCCACCAGTTCTTGAAGCGAGTCTGTAGTTGTGGCAGTCTGGGGGGGTTGGTGATGTTTGTGTTGCAAACTGCCAGCCAAACTGCTAGCCAAGAGGCTGCACCTCTGCAAACAAAGGATGGCAAACAGAGCGGGGCTGGAGTTTCAGTTTCCACTCTACAGCTCCTCCTTCTCCTGCGACTTCACTTCTGGTCTGTGTTTTGGAGAGGACACAGGCTACTGAGTGCTGAACACAGCAGCTGTCTTGTCCTGGGACATGGCAAACAGAGAGACAGAGTGGTGCCTCCAGGATAAGCGGAAGGAGAGTTTTATCTGAATCCCATTGTTTGCTGCAATGGAGAGAGTTCTCCCCTTGTTGGTGGCCACAGGAATCAGCGCTTTGGAGATGGAGCACTGGCATGAAGGCTTGTGGAACAGGGGCTTTAGAATGCCCGCTGATGCTGAGGGATGTATGCATAACCTTGACAGACACTGTGTTTCCTCAAGAAGCAGGAACAGCTGGAAGTCTCTTCCCTTTGAGGGCCTGGACATTCAAGTACGGACTCAGTTACCTAAGAACACTGTGATTAATGTCAGTGCGGATGTAATCTCTGAGGGGACTTGTTGTGGGGTGAATTCTTGATGGTGGTTCCTTTATGAGGGGTGAACTAGATGCCTGGCTGTTTTTCCCCAAATCAAGTTAGTTTTGCTTTTTGCCCACAATTTCTAAGTGGTTTCTGAACCCTCCTGGTTTTGGTTTTGTTTCAGCCCATTAGCACATGAACTCAATCAATTAGTTAATCCTGTAGCAGGATCAAACCCTTTGGAAAGGGTTCTGAGGTACCAGCGTGACGAACACATGCAGTTGTGTCCCTAACTCTGTCTCACATCCTGCCAAACCAGAGGGGAAGCGCAACAAAGCCACCTGACAGGGAACGTTGCTTGCAGACCGCTGCCTGTTGTCATTTGAAATGGTGTGCGGTGTCTGCAGCACCAGGTGGGGCTGCCCCATAGGATGCAGTCCCTGCAGGAGTTCTGAACCACAATGGACAATTGCTTGGAGAACAGGGCTTGGAGTGGTAGGAGCAGGGGGCATGGTTTCCAGCTGGAAGAGGGGAGGTTCAGACTGGAAGTCAGGAGGAAGCTCTTCACCTCTTCTGTGTTTTCACCCTTATAAACTGGAGAGATTCAACTTCTGGATTGCCAGAATGCTGAGTTTTCTGGCCCCCCACCTCTGAGGAGTTCCCTGATGCTCTGGCTGTTAACATAAAGCTTAGGCTACACGAGGCTAAGATGAGCAAACCTGAAGAACTGATCCCCACTCTTGCTTAGAGCTAAACCCCTGTGCACAGATGTGTTAAGCACAGGTTTTAAAATGCACGTTGAGCTCAGCACCTCTGATTTCCTCTCCACGGGAAACAGAATCCAATCAAACATTCATCACCCACACCTCCTCGCTTTGCTTTGGAAGAAGGTTTCAGAACCTCAGCATGACTACCTGCAAGTGAGCAGCTGCGGCAGATAGTACAGCCATCTCTAAAGCCCTGCTGAGAGCAGATCCAATTTGGAAATCCACGAGGTAAAGAGCCAAGAGTTGTTTTGATTCTCAGAGCTCGCACAGCCGGCACAGAGGTTTCCTACAGCAAAGCAGCTTTTGTTAATCTTTTGAGGCCGAATTAGACTGGCATAAGTCAGCTCGAGCTTGGCTGCTGCGAGCTCAGCTGAAGCCACATCTGATCATTTCTTCAGCACGTTTCTATTTCAGATTTCTTCCTAATGTTTGTCTCTCACACACAGTGAGTTGTGCCCGCAGAGCAGCAGCAGGAGTTGCAGGACCACCTCAGTGAGGAGAGGCTGGGCTGCCCTGTGCTGGACACAGCTGGTCCCAGCCAGCGGTACGAGGGAACTGCTGCTGGGCGCAGCTGAGCGGCTCAGACACGATGACAGCACCTGTGGCTGAAAGGAGGGGAGGGAAGTGATGCTCAGCGGTCATGAGAGAGAGGAGTGAGGAAAATACTGGGTGGAACAGCCTTGCAGACATTGAGGTGAGAGAAAAGTGGGTGGATGAGTGAAGCTGAACCTCCGAAGAAGGGTGGAGTAGGATGTTTTTGGGTTTGCTTTTGTTTCTCGCTATGAAATCTGTTTTAATTGGCAATGAATTCATTTAACCCAAGCGATAGGTAACTTGCAAATTATCACCCCGTGTTTATCTCAACCCATGGGCTTTCTCATCCTCTTCTGTTGAGGGCGAGGAGTGAGAGAATGGTTGTGTGGGTATCTGGCAGCTGCAATAATTGTCGTCTATTCTTTGATAACTACGACTGGTTGAGACTCATCCCTGTTTTTAGGAAAGAAGGGGAAACACAAATGGAAAACAGGGTGCTAACTGCTCTGTCACATGGCAAAAATACCTGTCCTAACGGTACCCTGCCCTCCAGGCAGTCACCCACTCTGCTGTATCTGGTGATAAGTGCCCTCGAATCCCTAGTATTCAAAAATACAGGTGTGAACCCCAGAGTTCTCATTTACAGCTCACAGGGAGCAAATGAAACTGCGTGACTGTCACTTACAGGTGTCACTGCCCTGTCCAGCAGGTATGACAGTGGAGTATCTGCGCTGCAACAGCCCACGTCGACAATAACAAGAAGAGTGAGAGTGGCTTGCCCCCAAAATGGTCCTTCTATACCACGAACGTGTGCTCTGCACTGCACGAGAAGCAGAAGCTTGCCCTGTCGGTAGCCGCTCCCTAGCAGTTATTGAGACAACAAAGGATTTAATGCAAACACACTTGATAAAGGTGGAGCAGCTCCACGCACTGACTGGTCTGTCACACACTTCCCTCTAGTTTTCCTTATTTTACAGCCCTCCTGAAATGTCTTCCTTCATCTGTAAGCAACACACAGAGATGTCTTTCCATCCGTGTATAACGTATGTGCTGGACCACAGCACAAGGAGCTGAACTAAATGCCGGTCCTGAGGTGCCTATTCCATTATTGATTGGTGTCTGGAGGCGGCTGCATGAATTGCTGAATACAGACAAAGAAACAAGTGGCACCGCACAAACACAGCTCAGGGATTCTGAATCGGTGCTCAAACGCTCTGCCGCGCTCATGATGTCTGTGTTCGGAGAATGTCTCTTAGTCTCTCTGATCTCAAGGAAAATGAATCAAAGCAGTGTTGGGAATACATCTGTTCATTGCAACAAACAGAAGTACCCCCAACTTACTGACTGCTGAATCTGGTTTCAAGAATCTATGCCCAGTGCAGGCTGCAGTGCCTGGAACCACAGCTGATTACTCTTCCTGGCGACGATGTGTGTTTCTGCTGGGTGGAGGAGGCCTGCATGCCAGCCTACACTGTCTGCTTCTCAGCAACTACGTCTGGCACCAGCTCAGGGCACAGGAGCTCTGGGTACAAACTGTCCCAGGCCGGGCTCAGCTAAGAACTTTGAACCTCACTGTACCTTGCAAACTGGAATGGTTTGGGAGGACGCCAAGGGAGCTGTGGCAGTGACACAGGCACCACCACCTCCGTGTCGACTGTTGGGTGGAACTTTTGGAAGTCTTTTTTTTTTGCCTTCTTCAAGCTGCGTTGTACTTGATCTTAAAACACAACTCTGCGAGCAATCTAAGCTTCACGGGTACAAACCACACCTGTTTGCTGCAGGATTACCATTTTCCACTCGTGTCCCGGGTTTCTGCACACACATGTGTGTGCAGGTACGATGGCAGGCTCAAATACTGCCAGCCTTCGTCTCTTCTTCAGAGTGGCTGTCAAATACTCGGTGTTGAGGATTGTTAAGGCCAAGGGAAATACTACAGGGGATAGCCAATACATTCATTTATGCAATTAACTGGATAAGGCTGTTGCTGTTAGAGCAAATCAGCATTGCAAATCCTCGTTTCAGCCAGGTCAGCAAACCGATCTCAGCTTGGATCTTTTGATTCCTGCGCACGGGATGATTTACACCATTCATCTAAACACCAGGGTCATCCTGATCTCTGATTATGTGGTTATTTCCAAAGTACAAGCTGTTTCAAGGGAAGCCTCGCCTGTTTGTTTACTGATGCATGTCCAGATGTGCTTTTCAGACTTTAAAGAAAGGAATCAGAAGCAATTCAGTTAAGTTCCACATGAATAATTTATCTTGTTCTTACACATTGTTGGGAGGAGAAGGGACTCCACGGGAGCATTTTGCCCATGCAATAAAAAACATCCCTAACTGGGACTTGTGTCACAAGTGCTTTGGCCACCGGGTTGTCAAGCTTGCCCAAGGTGTTTCATTATTCAGAAGTGTGCCAGATTGTCAGCGTGTGCTGAGGAGATCAGAAGGTCCGGATGCCTGCTGATTTTTGAGTGCCACCAGGAGCTGTCTTTCTCAGCTCTTGCTGGCTTTTGAACAAGTCTGACATTTTCCGATACAAACAAAACCGCCCCGAATATCAGCCGCCCCTCAGCTGTGAGACGACACGTTTCAAGATGGTTTATTTCCTTCGTGAGCTCATGTGCTCAACACGTAAATATTGGTGCATCCAGATTAATGATGTGAGACAGGCCCCGAGGCTCCACACGCAGCTTCAAGCAGTCCCTTGTTAACGCAGTACACACAGCTAAGGGATGAGACAAGGCCAGGGAGCCAAAGTCTGATTAGTTTCACCTAGTATTATGCAATGTCTGTATGAAACTGTAAGCCACTGTTCAAGCAGGAAGAAGCTGGCTGCCCGACAAGGTGGTATGTGTCATTCAGTACTGCTGGAAAGCTCCATACTCCTTGTGCCAGCCCCTCTGTTTGCAGAAAACACCTCAATTAAGCTTGCAGCACTCATGGCAAACACCGCCGAGACGTCGAGCAGCCACAGGTGTCACGGGCACTAGGTTGCTGTTTCAGTGAGAATAAAAAGCCAAACAGCTCCAGAATTCTGACTTCACAAAAGTAAGTGCAGAAAACTGTTTGCCACGACAAGGATGGCTGAACTGTGTTACCTCATGGCTTAATCACTGGCGACAGCCTCATTCTGCGGATCGCCGTTGGGAATCAGGGAATCACAGAATGGTGGGAAGGGACCGCTGAAGATCAAGTGATTTGACCCACTTGCTGCAGGAGGGTAACCTGGAGCAGCTCACAGGACACAGCAGTGTGTCCAGGTGGGTTTTGAATGCGTCCAGAGTAGTCTCCACAAGCTTTCTGAGCAGCCTGCTCCAGTGCTTGTATTACCCTCACAGTAACAGGTCATAAGCAGAGTAAAAAATCACAGTGAGATCTTGTGTCATTCCTCATCTCCTCATTACTGCTGAACATCGGAGTCTCTTTACTACCCTTCCCAGGAACTAAGCATGTCAAAGTGTTCCTTGCTTTGTGGCTTGGTCAGCCTGTCACTGGAGCATCCTGTACTGCCATGCGCACAGCACTCCATAAAGCAGCTATCAAATACAAGCCCTCAGCTTGAAGAATGCGTGTGCACCGCAAATTCTCTGCATCTTCTCCACCGCACTGAAGAAGAGGTACTTGTTTCTGCTTTGAAAGCCCTTTGCAGGGTCTCATGTCCTTGCTATCGTGCCTTCCTTCTGTGGGAACCTGCGACCACCTCATTTTTCTCATCTTATTTGTGAGGTTTTGAGCTTTTTCCCATGCTTCCTGCTAGCCTCCACAAATTGTCTCCCTCCTAAGAGCTCTCTACAGCTGATATCGCCGTGTAGGCACTAAATTCCCAATATGCCCAGGGCAATACTTGAAGACTGATTGCTGTTAACCTGCATTTGCCTTTCTGAAGGAGCGGTAGAGAGGGTCTATCTGCTCTGCAGCACTGCAGTGAGAGGCACTGCAGGGTCAGCAGGGGCTAAGGACTCTAACAGTGCCATAAAACTTGCAGCCAGCAGCAGTGTTAAGAACGGAGCGCTAATCAGTAGCATCAAACCTAAAGGCAGATCGTGGCAGGCAACAGGAAACAGCCCCTAATCCGCCCTTCTGAAACCTTTTGCCTACACATCCAGGGAGTCCTGCCTATCCGGCAAGAATGTCCTTATCAGGCAAACATCCTATGCAGCACAGTAGCTGCGTCTAACAGGACTGGAGAGCTAGTTGGTTTGCTTTGCTTAGAGACCTGACGTTCTCCAAGAACAAAGGGGAAACCTCCAGAGCTGTATCGGAGTACAAAGCAAAAAGAATCAGCAGGTAAGACATGGAGAGTAAGAACAGCTTCTGTAGCCGAATGCATCGAGTGTGTGTGTCTAATTGCTCAGACAGTCGAATGGAAGTGTTTCCCTTCCACTCATATGAGAGATGAACTACTGTAATATTTATAGCTGCCTCTTTTTTTTCCTTCCTTCCAGACTGCAGGGCTCCAGAAATAGTCTTCTAACCAGGAATACTACCAAACCTTTAGGTGCTTTCCCTTGCAACGGTAACATCCTTCCCACAGAGGGAAATCTTCCTCTTCTCCGATGCAGCATGCCTAATCATTAGTTATTTTCCTTCCCAGAGCTGCAGACTCATCATGAATACCTGACTAGCCTAGCGCTTAGACTGAAAGCCACTTAAAGTCATTAATCCACGAGCCCTGGACTCCTGTTAAGGTACAGAGACACTGCCTTGCGTTGTTGGTAAGTGTATTCGGAAGGGTCCTTTGTGCCACGCAGCACCATTTTATGTGTAATTACATGTCACGAGAGACAGAGGACGTGAAATACTTGCAGAGAATGGCACATCCAGTATCTGCAGATTCTAAGAAACCCAAGCAATGCCCTTTTGCCCAACAAACTGCAGTGGCTCGAACGCCAGCAGTGTGAAGCGATTCTGGCTGTACTCATAAAGACTGACAGCAAGAATCAAACAAACCAACACAGAAACTCAAGAAAGCAACGCTGTCAGAACGGATTACACTGCTGAAGCTGAGAGTAAACACGTCATTGCCTAGGTGCTTAGGCAATAAAAGGACTAAAACTTGTCCAAGTGAAACTGGGAGGCAAGAATTTATAGTCCATTGTGCCAGGAGACTGGCTTACTAAGCACAATGTACTGAGAATTGGCAGAGAAGGAGATATTACACGGGGTATGTAGGTACACAGGCCTTCAGCAGCTGCACCTATTTAACACCAAGAGATTTTTCCATGAGATTCCGTGCTCTTTATGGGAAATACATAACCTCTGTGTCATATTCCACGTAACCGACACAACAGCTTTATCTTACAGGCATTCTGTCCTGTCCAGAGCATCGTGTCTATCTCACACACACTCTCACAACCACCCCTTCAAATGTTCCAGGCATTACACGAGAAGAAAGGTTGGTCAGTTGGAGTTACCCCATGGTGTGTAGGTGGGAATCTGCAGGGGATGATTTGATGCTCAAAGCAGGATTTATTTTAAGCAGCTGAAAGCGAAGCAGACAGAAATGCTTTTGCATTTTGGAAGATGAGCTAAAGGACTCGTGGTGACAGACTGAAGCAGCAAAGCAAAGCAACGGAGCAGATCATGCAAGTGACTCCTCTTGCAGACATCCCTATTCCTGCTACAGACTTCTTTTCTGTTGTAGGAACAGGCACAGTGGGGCTCCTGCAGATCTGTCTCCGGGCCTGGTCAGAGAACATGAGCTCCCTCTCTCTTCCATCTACCATTGTGCTGGATGAAGCCTTCCTTGAAGTGTGTCTCCACCCCACACTGCTACTGGACATTGTCACTCCTCAGCAGTCTGTATGAGGACTCTACACCACGGCAGTGGAGAAGTCTTTTGTGTGAGTGATGCAAGAGGTGTGTTCGTTTTATAGTGATGTTCTGCTTTGGTTTTGAGAGCAAAGGTAATGTTAAGGCTTAACAATCATTAGTTCACACTAATCCAATGAGCAGGGCGATCCCACTCTAAAAGGGGGATTTTCTTCCTGCAGGCTGCTGTCAGACACCCAGCCTTATTTAAGTCTCTATTCGAGAGTCTTGCACAGAGTGGAAGTGCAATCACCAGTGCTGTTCTACTGAGTGGTAAAACCTCTTTGAAAACACCCTAAATGCAGAATTCTGTTTAATACAGGAGGTTCCTCACGTTGTGCATTGCCTCTCATCTCCTACTGCAGTTAATTCTGTCTAAATGGCCTATCAGCTTAGATTCCAAATGATTTCTCTGCTGTGCATCTCTCCACTGTTTTTTTTCCTGTCTCAGAGGTTGTTTGCATTGCAGTTACAATTCTATGGCCTAGGAAAAGCCCCCATAGTCAGCTCACCAAGTTTGTGCCTTCCCCATTCTTTCTCAGCGGCCCCCGTGCAGACAGAAGGACCATTTCATGCAACCTGATTTCTCCCAGGCACAGGCTCAGAGTTGGAAGGCAGCTGACTGACAGACAGCTGATCTAGCTGCCATCTGTTGGAGGAGAGATTTCCGATGCATGAATTGTGGACACAGGAAGTAGTTTTCCAGAAGTGCTGAGATGACTCCCAAAGACACCTGCTGGCAGAGGACACAGGGTCAGCACCTTGGTTCTTGTAATGAGTTTGCTTGTTAGCTTCATATCGTTTAGAATCGTAGGATGCTTTGGCTTGGAAGGAACCTGCAAAGGTCATCCAGTCTAACCCCTGCACTTTAACCATCAGGGACATCTTCAAGCAGATCGGGTTGCTCAGAGCCCCTCCTGCCTGGCCTTGAATGTCTCCAGGCCTCCACCACCTCCCCGAGCAGCCTGTTCTACTGTTTCACAACCCTCGTTGTAAAAAATTCCCTATTATATCCATTCTAGATCTTCTCTCTTTTATTTTAAAAACGTTGCCCCTTTTGCTGTCACAAGAGGCCTTGATAAAAAGATTCTCCCTGTCTTTCTTATGGGCCCCCTTCAAGTACTGAAATTCCTCACGTCTCCCCGAGGCCTGAACAACCCCAACTCTTTCAACCTGCCTTACAGCAGAGATGTTCCAGGAGAGGTTGATCATTTGTGTGGTTCTCCTCTTGTTGCTCAACACATCCTTCTTGTGTTGAGCACTCCAGAGCTGGACACTACTTCAGGTGGGGATCTCAACAGAGCAGAGGAGACAGTCATCACTCTCAGCCTGTGGAGGCCCATGTCCAGCTTTTCATCTACCAGTACCCACCAGTCCTATTCCATAGGACTGCTTCATGTCACAACACCCCCTAGCTGTGCTGATGCTTAGGGCTTCCTTGAACCAGGTGAGGACCTTGCCCTGGCCTTGTTGAACCTCATGACATCTACACAGCCCCCTTCTGCAGTTTGTATCACACAGAGATTCTACTTTTTATTCCATGAAAAAAAAAGCTAAGCTATTTTTTTCCTTTGTGAATTCAATAATTAATAGATCTGCTTCCCCTCCACCCCCCAACCCCACTGCTCGCCTCCTCTTATAATCATTCCTGGTTACTCTGACAAAGCAGTCATCTAAATATTTCATGGAAACAGACAAAGAGAAATCTCACTGCTGCACTTCCACAAGTTAATCTGGCCTTTTCCACGGATACTGTCCTACCCAGCTCAACCTTTCCTGAGCGGTGCGATGGGAAGTGCATGTGTAATGCCCAACGCCGCTGAAGACTGTCGATTAGAATTTATCGGAGCAGCCCAAAGGAATGCAGAGCACGAGGCATTTTTCTGCTGAGCTGCACAGGAACTCTTTGCAGCTCTACTTGGTTTTTCCTGCTGATTGCTGCGCAAACACTAAGCAGCTGGAAAACAAACCACGCTCCTCAAGGACAGAGAGCAGAGGCTTGCACCTACAGTGTGTGGATGCCTGCAAGAAGCCCCCCAAGTTCTCTTGAACACAGTGGCTGGTGCTTAAGGAGTTTACTCTCTCCTGACTTCTCATTAAAAAGGAGTTTTGCTGCAAAGCAGTGGTAAGGTTTTTTGGTCCAAAATATTCTCTGTAGCAGTTCTCCGTTCACTGCTTGTTCACAAAGTCGTTTCTTTTCCCCACACTGGCTCAAACCAAACTGATGGTGAACTGAGACACGAGAGCAACCGGTTAATCAGGGGATGAGCATGGTGTGGAGCCAGATAAGTAAATTAGATGGAGCAAAAGCTGGCTCAGGCAGCTTAGAGAGAAAATAAAGAACATAAATTAGCAACCTTCCACATGGCCTGACTGAGAGCACAGGGACGGAATGAAAGAAGTGAGATCCTTCTGGTTTGGGAATTACAGTTTTTAACTTTTGTGTTGTTTTTTTTTTAAAGCAGAAGGATTAGTTTGGAATTGTTATCAATAATCTGCATAAATCTCAGTAACTTATACATTTGCAGAGTTGGTGCAGAGAGAGGAGGATAATAAGATAATAAACTACAAATCATCTCCACAGTGGAGCCACTGACAATCAGGTTTTCTTCTAAAGTCCTCCTCAGACACCACTTCTCCCACAGAACTTCTTCCCACTCAACTGCTCCTTCCAAAGAACACCTTCCGGACCTCTAACAGAATCAGCGCTTGATGACCACACCACTCTATGTCTAGCAAAACGCTGATGGGGCCCAGTGACATGCATCCCAGAGCCTTGAGGGAACTGGCTGCTGGACTTGCCAAGACATTCTCACTGTATTTGGAAAGTCCTGGCACGCAGGTGAAATTCCTAGTGACTGGGAAAAAGAACACATCAGAGCTTTTTTAAAAGAAGGGCTCTAGGAGCTACTCATCTGTCAACCTCACTTCTGCGCCTGGGAAGGTCACAGCACAGATTCTCCTGGAAGATGCGCTAAGGCACATGAAGGACAGGGAGGTGATTTGAGGTGAGCAGCCTGGCTTCCCCATGCATCACCCATCTGGACTTGTGTGAGGCCTTTCACACACTTCCCCACAACATCCCTTTCTCTAAGTTGGAGAGAGTTTTGATGGGTACACTGTTCAGTGGGTAAGAAATCAGTTGGGTGGTCACCTCCAGAGAGTAGTTAGTGGTCAACGGACCGAAGGCCAGATGGAGGTTGGTGTTTAGTGGTGTCTCTCAGGTGCCCATACTGGAGCAGTGCTCTTCAACATCATCAATTATATAAACAGTAGGATCGAGTGCATCCTCAACAAGCTTGCTGGTAGGCCAGAGGGAGAGGAAGCCATGCAGAGGAACCTGGATACATCAAGGAAGTGGGCCAGCGTGAAGCTCATGAAGTTCAACAAGGCCCAGTATAAAGTCCTACATCTGGACCAGGGCAATCCGTGGATCATATGATTGAGAGCAGCCCAGGAGAGACAGACTGGGGGGCACTGGGGGATGAAAAGCTGGACATGATCCAACAATGTACCCTCACAGCTCAGAAGGCCAATTACATCCTGGGCTGCATCAAAGCAAAGGAGGCCAGCAGGTCAAGGGAGGTAATTCTCCCCCTCTGCTCCACTCTGGTGAGACATGAAGGTCATTAACATCCTGAAACAGGATCAGAGGCTCAGGGGGCTGGAACACCTCTCCTATGAGGACAGGCTGGAAGACATGGAGTTGTTCAACTGGAGCAAAGGCACCTCCAAGGAGACTCAATCAAAGACAATGTGCCAGGTGGAAATCTGCATTAAAGCAGTGTGGGTGTCTCTGTTAATTTCAGCCCTTGCACAGAAGAATTTCTACCCAGTCACCCACTACTGCCAGAATCTGCTACACTCACAATACCATCTCCTTTCCCTCCAGTTTTTAGAACGTTCATAAACGTCTTTGTTTTGGATTCTTGCCTTTTGACTCCGAAGTTTTACAGTGAGTTTCGCAGAGGATCCTCGGTCAGGAACAATAACAATCGTAGGATGTTTTTACTTAGACATCAGAGCTTGTTCTTTAATAGCACCACTGGAAAACTACGTGCACGATTTGTGTGAGCATTCTGGTTCTGTTGTAACACCTCACACGCACTAATGCATGCCGGTGGTTTTTACTCCAGCTCAGAGAATCACCACAGTTTCTCCCATCTTCTTTCTGGTTTTGAGACGAAGCTTTGAGGATAATTACACAATAATTACACAGATAATTACATCAAATCTACTACCAACAAGGCAGGGCACCACTTCCCGCTCTTCAGTTCAGATGCAACCAGTCAGTGGTGTCATTTAACCTAGAGCAAACGTGCATTTCATTCCAAAACCAGTCTGCATTTCCTATTACAGAGAGAGTACAGTCACTTCCAAAAGAGAGTCACACTAAGAGAGTTTGCATGATCAATGACGTACTGAGAGCTGCAGCATTTCCTTCCATTCATGATAGATGTGGTCATGAAAACAAGGCCTTGCCCTCACATCAGAGTAACATTCTTCACATTCCTTTGGAGCAACGTGGATGTCTGCCCATCTCTCTGTCTGTTGGACTTTGTTTCTATCTTCTTTCTTTCATACCGGCCACGTTATATGTTCACAAGCATCACCACAAAGCAGAGCTTTGTAGCATGAGCTCACATAGGCCTCCTGAAAACACCCAGCCCAGTAGATCGCAGTAGCTCGACATGAGGAAAGATTATCAAAGTCTGTACAAAATTCACACAGCATGGAACCTTCCTAAATAGGTGGTGACTGCTGCCGGCCTCCTCAAATCCAGGAGGAAGCTCAGGACTGAGAAACAAAACACACTACAATTTTTACAGTCAGGCTCCATTTACCTTCCCAGTCAAAGATTTTACTGTGAGAACTGCGGAGTTGGATTTCTACGCAGGCCTCTGTCCTGGGAGCTGTGCAGTCAGTAAGCTCTTAGGGAGCACTTCCTATTCTTACTCTTGTCCTTCTGTTTGCTGCTATTGACACAGATCGCAGCAAAATGTGTCTGCAGTGATTTCATAGTAAGTACTTTTTAGGAGACACAAGGTTGTGTCAACATGCACCACAAACCCCCCCTTTCTTCCTATTTCTCTCTCCCATAGTTTCCTCTGTGGCACCTACTCGATGGCTGGTGTGCCAGTGAGGATGATGCAACAGTGCATACCACACTGCTTGCACAGAGCTTTGGTTAACAGTTTGGAAACTGTTGTATTAACTTTGTGTTTGAAGTTCTCTGCCTTCAGCAGCTCTGCACAGCACACAGAGCTGAAGGCTCTGTGCACACGCACTGCCAGTGATGAACCAGGATACATGAATGCTCGCTTTGTGTTAGCCCTCTATACATGTTGATGCAAAGTGTAGTTAACACAAAATATTCCTTTAAGAGCTGAAAATCCTGAAATCCTTCCCCTCCCCCAGTTTTATTCGAGCAAGAAAATCTGTAAGGTTTATTACACCTATCTGAGATCACCGAGTAATTACTGCCACCTAGTTAATGCTCCATGCAATGAGCTATATGCGATTAGAACTGAGGGGCCAAGTCCTCAGGCGATGTGTCTGACAGGAGATAATAAAAATGCTTAGAACATCCCGTTCCCTTAAGGAGAACTCGCTTCTGCCGTGCCAGTTTTCTTTCGAAGACCTCAAAAGACGTGTTCCAAACGATGGTTATCCCTCCAACCACCCTACCTTCTTGCCTACAACAGCCTCACGTGTGTTGAACACACAAGTGCTACCTCACTCTTCAAAGCATCGTGCTGCTGTCTGCAAGCCAAAGGGAATCCTTAGGCATTCCTAAGGATTTGAGACAAGGCTATCCCACAAACACAGGAGAGGCCCTCCGTAACATCATACTCTTGCTTAGAGCAAGAGAAAAGCATTTGGTCATTGGTATCAACATCTCACCACTGATAACCTACTTGTGATGCTTCTCTCTACCCCAGGCTTTTGCTAGCTTCACTGCATGCCTCCTGCTGAGAAGCCGCAGCAGTGAGAGAGTGAGCCTGGGGTGCATCTGCCTGCCCGTCTCTGCTCTTTCTGCTTTGCCATGTCTCTCATGGCAGCAGTGGAAAAGAAACCAGGCTGTGAATGATGCTGGAGTATTTTACGGTCAGAGTGCTCTGAGTAAAGAGCATCACAGGGAAGGAACACCCACTATCTCACCCGCATCCAAGTCCTTTGGAACGGTGCCTGCTTTATCCCATTACAAACAGATAAATGATGCAGACTAGCTGCATTGCCCCCAGATCTTTTCATCAGGCAAAGCCCTTCTTGTGTACAGTCAGTTTTACTTTGTCAATCCAGGAAAGCAGAGAAGGCCCTCGGAAGGACCGATGAGAACTCTGTAAGCAAACTGCCTTTCTGAGTGGGGAAAAATCTAGCACAAACTGATTATAAAGGAAGACAATGGAAAATTAGTTGCTTTGTCTAAGCGCTTCCAGTTGTTGATCAATGCTCGCTGTTTAGTCCCGGCCTGCAGCTGCAGAGCCAGTGTTCCTTGTGCCTTGCCTTGCCTGACGATCTGACCGGGTGCCAGATAATCACCGATTTTTGCTCTGCTGTCTGCTTCAGTTATTTTTATAAGAGCATTTTCTTCTCCTTTTCTCGAACCTGATGATCTCACACCGGAAACTCAGCTTTTCTCCCAAAGAAGAGGGTCTTTTGTGATGGCAACAGAGCGCTCTTACAATCAGCTGGGAGTTTTCCTTACTTAGGCAAGGAAAAAAATAAGGTCAAGAATTGAGAGAGTTCCAGCAGTGCTTAAACTCCTGCAGCACAAAAAAGCTATTTAAGGAGCAACAAAAACCTAAAGACATTCACTCTGAGGTAATGGTGACATAATTTTTTAGAGAATAATTCCCAGTTATTTTAACCTATTTTTTTGTGCTACATTCAGGACCAAACTGTGAATAGGACATAGATGTAAACTTTACATGGAGACAGTGTGTCTCACAGATCAGTTTAGAACCGTCCAGCACAGAAACAGCTCTTTACCTTGACAATAAAGGCCAGTTTGAGAGTTTATTTTCTTTATTCCTACAGTGAGCCTATTGAAAAACCTTCATCATTTCTCTTCTGCTTCAATGCCTTACAGATCTCTGTCCCCTGAAAAGGAAATAAATTCAGTGGAGGCATTTGGGAGACTCTGAATGAGAACTTGTTTTGAAGTTTCATAATGATTTCAAGAAATTATTTTGTGCTGCAAATTACAGGCTTCTGCTTGCTAACACGAGGCTCCTAGGGTTTTATCAGCGTGTCTGTGGCTAAGAGACTGGTCACATTTACTTCAGCCCTGATTCAGGCTCCAGCAGTGCCCTTAGTTTCTAAGTAAAAGATCCCTTTGTGATCAAAATGTCTTTACCCCCCTACTCCCATTTTTTATTTCCCAGCTGACTGCTCCATGTCCTCCTCCACAGGCGTTTCTGGAGAGGAGCGAGGACCTATTTCAATTCCCACACAGTGTTAAGGGAAAATAAATCTACTTTGCATCACCGTTCTGCCCGTGTTCAACACAGTTCCCAGGATGGGACTGGTGCCTGGAAGGGGACATGGCCTTTTCCCCAGACAGCACAGGAAACAGGTAAACTGAGGCTCACAAGCTGCTGCTGCAGGGTTTCTGAATTCCCTTTTGAGCCATCTCTTGTTATAGTGGTCACAAACTATCTTACATGAAAGACAGGACACAGGAGTGATGCTCGGATTTATCCCAGGAGGCTTTAACTTTCTAAAAGGCTTTTGTGTCATCTAATTCAGTTACAGAGATGATAAAGACAGAAAGAAATAGAGACAGAAACAGAGATAGAGACAGAGGTAGAGACAGACAGACACAGAGATTTCTTCTACGGCCAGCGGAGCAGAGATGCTCACATCCTGAGGTCAGTTCACTTCATTTAAACACTTTCAAACGGAATGAACTGTCCCCTGCTGGTGCCTGTAGGATTATAGAGTCAGCCAGAACGACTCACTTTAGATCTCTGACATGGACAGAGAAAATTAGGTGGCAGAAACCTCATCACAAGATCCTCTGCATAGACAGTTACCACAGAGCAGAGAAACTGGGGTTAATCTGATGCTGTTTGAAGATTCATTTCTCTGAACCCACCACATTGTGCAAGCTACACAGTCCCAGACAGAATCTGCTCTGAGAGTAAGAATATAAGGACAGGAGTCTTAGGGAGCAGAGGCCAGGGTGATGCTATTGATTTCCTTGCGATGCAGTGCAAGGGTAAAGAAAGGCCGGTTGCACTGGGCTTTATATGAAATCAAGCTCTTGTATCACTGTTTAAAACTTCCCATTGAAGAGCCCAGCCAGCTCAGTTCAACTGTGAAAGCGTTTAAATGATAAGGAAAGGCTTGACACGAATGAAGCCCTGCAGGCTCCCTGATGGCACTTGTCAGATTCTACACCTTATCTGGGAATTTGTTCTCCTGGATCTCCCTATCTGGCCCACAACTTTGAGAGAGCATGTTGCACATAAACAGAAATAGCTCTTCAACACTACTTCTTTCCTTCATTTCACCTGAGGAATAAATAAATCTTACACGGAGAAACATGTGCCACTCTGAAAAATATCAAACATTGTCCCACAGGCTTCCCGTGAACACGGCACTGTAAAAGGGCAACTGGCATCACTGGCAGCATCTCCAAAGGAGTGGTGTGACTGCGGACCCTCTCAGTTACAGCACATTTGATTTGAATTGCAATGATTGGAAGTCTCTGTTGGGAAGATCATCTTTCCCTTCTGCTAATACAGTATTGTTCCCTCCGATGCTTTCCTCGGTGCTTCGGCCCGTTCAATTTTGCCCCTCTTCTTGACAACATATTTCTTTGCTGAATAGGTCTAGTGCTGCTCAGTACAGCACTGTACTCGGGCCACGTGTCCCTCTGTTCTGCTCTCTACCCAAAGCAGCTACATTTCACAACGCCACCTCCATTAATGCCACACAGACACACACACTCCCCTCAGGAAATCAGCAGCATTTTACACACTGTTTTGAACTTGAGACCAGTGAGTGTCGGTTTGGCAAATTCAGGCTGGAACTTGTAAAGGCTCAGGCTTGAACACCACTCAAGGATCATTCGTTCCTTGCTTTAGCACAGTTGGTCCTCAGATGAATTCCAGGCATTCGAAAGAGACTGAAAATGAAAGAGCTAAAGAAAGTGTGTGATCTGTGCTTTGGGCAAAGGTTCGCGTTTATCTTTAAAGAGTAATCAAAACCTGCACTGGTAAGAACTCATTCTTGGCTCCTTAACTCTTCGTGATCCTGGCAAATCCTCGTCTTTACAAATACGTGGGTTAGTTCTGTCGCAATTTTTGCAGTACTCATTCGTTCACTAGATTTCAGTGTTTACACGGTGTAACAGCTGGGCTTGGATCACTCCGGATATTCGCCTGCAAAACCAAAACCACACTGACCTCCCCACGCGCAAGCAAGAATAACCAAACTGTTCCATGAGAAGGATAATCAGCAGGCATTTGAGACCCACATCGGCAAAATAAACCCAACAAATGCATTGCCAAACCACCAAAATAAAGCCAGAGCTCTTAAATCTGTCACAAAGAAATAGGCTTGATTGGGTTGTGTCACTTGGGCAGACGTCTTCCTGACTGTCTGCAAGGACTTTTGAACACACTGGGCAGTTCCAGTTGAGTTTGAGGGAGGGTAGACATCTCAGAGCTGCTCTTCACAGTCTCTATGTATAGAAAATAAACCCCGATTTCTACTGTCACTGAGCAAAGGTAAAGGAAACCTGCTCATCATACGTTTTGTTTGCCACCAACCAGCTGCCTAATCTGATCATGCACAGCTTTAGACAAGCCTGGAGGGAAGGGGAAGAGAGAGTGATGTAGGGAGGCAATGGGATTTGGAGCAGTTCAGTACCAGTACAGACAGAGTAAAGGACAGAAATGCAGTGTAACAGCCAGTAGCTGCGAATATTTCAGTTGTATGAGACTCTGAAGCACTCATGTTCCTCTGAAATGAAATACTTCACTACTCTGAGGTAATACCACTCTTGCACAAAGCGTGTATGTGAGCACTCTGGATCGGTGAGTCACTGATCTTCCCTAAGACATTCGCTTCTTTGGGTCTCGAAGCTCCAAACCCACCCTAAGAACAGTGCTGTTGAGTCAGTTTAGCATTTTTCAGGGTTTTCCCAAGGTCTCTGGGACACTGAGCTGGCACTTCCAAACATAATCCTGGATTTTAAACCCTCACGCCACTGCTCAGCGCTGCTTTTAATTTTCACAGCTGTTTATATTCCAGGTGCTGCCTCCCCCCCATTCAGCCTGAGCCATCACAGCTCCATCTTCAGACCAAGTTTGTCCTGCCCAAAACTACAGTGAGGAAAGAGAAGCATCCTATCAAGCATTCTGTGTATCTATCATCTCTCCAAGCTGTCCTGCCAGCGGACTTGCAGTGACGTGTCAGAGAGCATCCAGCCCCAGCCTCTGTCACATCATGTCCAAGAGTGGAATTCAGACACCTGGATGCCCTTACTAATGTGGCCACCCTAAGAGGCCATTTGAAAATCGTGCTGCTGTTTCAGTGAGTTTCCTGGTGTCAGGGCCCTTTCTGAATCTTCCAACTCTCTCTATGAATCAGCAAGACAATGTCCAGACAGCAGTTGCTAGCAAAGATGAAGTGAAACACCCACTCAGTGGTGCCTTCTAGGCTTCACTTTCAAAACTGGAGGTGCTGCGGTCTAGGTCTAACCTAGATCTCTTGGCTTTGATGGATTGCTCTGTATTTATTCCCCCCAGAGAAAGAGTTAGGTTACTTTTTAACGTCTCCTTAGAAGTCCAAAGGAGCTGTGACACAAATGCACATTTTAGGTGTAAAAATCACTTAACACAGTTTTTTAAGCAGCTGTTGAAGGATCTGAAACAATGGCATCAATTGCTCTCACTCACTTATGCGAGTACCAAATAATTTGTGTTATTGATCTAAGCACAGTGTTACAGCAATTTCTGCAGTGATTTGTTAGATTATGTGCTCTGGTGGCTGTCTATACCAACGATTATTGTTAGCATAGCCCTTTTCCCCGCTGTTCATTTCATACTACAATGATTACAGTTATTATCATTACTATAATTATTGCTATGAGTGTCAGACTGGTTAACAGGTTCTATAAACAAAAGCCGTGGTTTTCAAAAGTAGATGTGAGACGAAGCCATTCAGAATCTCACTTTTTTCTACTCAAGCTATTTTTATGTTTTAATAGTTGTACTCTTGTTCATTCTCTTCATAAAAAGCCCAAGTGTCCTTCAGACCCATGAGCTTACTCAGCTAAAGTCTTGGCTTTTCACTGCTGGCAAGAGAAACGTTTACCTGTAGGTATGTCTGCTCTGGTGAAACAAAGAAAGAGGAATCATTAGACAGAGTAGGATAGGGAGAGGGGCCTGCTGAATGGCAGGGCACTATGATGACTTTCACCAGCCGTTAACCTCCATCTTATGAAAAGTGAACAGGTCTATCAGAAAACTGGAGGTTTAACACTTGATACACACTCCGAGGTGACCTTATTGTGGCCTCCAGGATCTGAAGGGGGCTACAAACACCTGAGGAAGGGCTTTTTGGGATCTCAGGTAGCGACAGGACTAGGGGGAATGGAGCAAAGCTGGAGATGGAGAGATTGAGACTTGATGTGAGGAGGAAGTTCTTCACTGGGAGAGTGGGGAGAGCCTGGACTGGGTTGCCCAGGGAGGTGGCTGGGGCCCCGTCCCTGGAGGTGTTGAAGGCCGGGCTGGATGAGGCTCTGGCCAGCCTGTTCTAAGGTGCCTCCCCACACACACACCATAGCAGAGGGGTTTGAACTGGATGATCCTGTGTTCCCTTCCAACCCTGACCGATTCTATGACTTCTTCTTCCCAGGGAGGGTGACAGGGTAGTGGAGGAGGCTGCCCCGGGGGGGTTGTGGAGTCTCCTTCTCTGGAGACATTTGAAACCCCCCTGGACTTGGTCTGGGTGATCCTGCTGTGGCAGGGGGGTTGGACTGGATGATCTTTCCAAGTCCCTTCCAATCCCTAAGGATTCTTCCCAACAAAATTAGCCCTCAGGCTCCTGCAGATAGGGTTCTGCTGTCAAAGCAGCGTGGCAGGGCCTGCAGGCCCCGGGAACACGCGAGACCACACACGCCTGAGTGCAGCCACTGGAAGCAGACAGCGCTTGGACACGACACCCCCTCAGGATGGCTGGGCAGACAGCCGGCCAGCTCAGGGTTCGGCAGGCAGGTGACTGGCGCTTGGAGCAGCTTTTGCAGTTCCCCAGCAGGTTCTGCCGAGCCACAGCCTCTGTGTCACTGTCACGGTTCGCCCTCTGCGAGAGCTGCGGAGAGCCAGGCGGCGCATGGCCGCTTCTCTCCCTCAGCTGCTCCCGCAGGACTGCTGGAGGTACCGGCATGGGCACCGGGACGGAGACGGAGACGGAGACGGGCTCAGCTGCCCCGNNNNACGCCAGGCCTGAGCCAGCCCTGCGGCTCTGCCCGGGCCAGCCCCGCCCCCCCTCCCCCCTCGGTCCCCACCCGCGCGCGGGAAGAGGAGCCCGCGCTTTCTGCCAGGGGCGGCCCTGAGGAGGGAGCGGGGCGGCGCCCGTGAGGGCCCGCACGCTCGGCCGCCCGCTCCGGGGGCACTACCGCCTCCTGCCCGGCTCCCGAGCTGCGTGTCTCGGCTTTGCTCTTCTTGTTCGGGTGCTGAGACCCTGGACCAGGTTGCCCGGGGAGGTTGTGGCTGCCCCCCAGCTCCCTGGCAGTGTCCAAGGCCAGACGGGCTGGGGCCTTGAGCACCCTGGTCCTGTGGGGGGTGTCCCTGCTCATGGCAGGGTCTTTGGAACTGGATGATCATTCAGGTCCCTTCCAACCTGACCCACTCGATGAATCTACGAATCTTAGTCCTTGTGTCCCACTCTAAGGACACCTGTGATGGACACTGCCTGAGGAATCCTGTCAGTGGGACAGAACAGAAGGCCACCTGCCAGGCCCACTGCTAGGAACCTTCTGATGGTACAAGGAGTAGGATAGGTACTAGCACACACCTCAGCTGGTTCCCTCAGCTGACACAGACTGGAATTATTCACAGAAGAATGTCTTTTTTCCTCAAATCAATGATAACAATCAGCAACTCTAGTCCTACCTTGAACTGTGAGAGTAAGGATAAGAGCAGCCTACTTGCTGCAGAGAGATCCTGGTGAGGAAACAGGTTCTCTTGTTTGGAAGAAACCAAAGAAACGCTTTATTCCTGTATGGTTTTAAATACTGTGGCTCTAGTAGCAAAAGTACCAAGAGAAATCTTTCATGCTTCTACTGTGTCGACCTTCCCTCAAAGTGTGGGATTCCAATTCATCCACAGCACGTTTCCGTGGATGATTTTACTCTGAGCTCCAGGTCTGCGGGAAACGTCACAGACTGCTTTGTGTATGTTTGTACTGTGACATGTGCTCGAGTAACAATGCCATCCATGTAATTTAGGCACGCAGTGACTTCCTCACTGCATTGATCTCGAAGGTCAAAGAGCCACTGGTGGCAGTTAGAGCTACAGCATTCTGATTCAGCTTGTTTTAGGGTTGCGTACAGATCAGGTTTATTTTATCTGATCCAATCCTTCTTCTCTCCCTGCTGAAGATACAGTTTCAGTAAGAAGGGATTGTGTCTTTACAGATCAAAGACAGAAGGAAACTAGAGAGCCAGGGAATGCAAAGTACAGGAAAGAATAGATTCTTCTTGCTGACACAATTAAATGGAAGACAGTTATTGAACCATTTAATGCGTCTCACCTCCCTGCATGAGAAAGCCATAAATAATGTAAGGAGAGGGGCTACTTTTCTTCACGGTGCCTGCACAATGCTGTGTGTGGAAAATGACATGCGCAGGTTCCCAGCTGTGAATAAATGTTGTCTTAGTTCTTAGTTCCTGTGCAAAGAGAAAAAAAGTCAAATACAG
Source organism: Upupa epops (assembly GCA_013397515.1). Lineage (NCBI taxonomy): Eukaryota > Metazoa > Chordata > Aves > Bucerotiformes > Upupidae > Upupa > Upupa epops. The sequence continues at coordinate 784,579 of VZRI01008758.1, read as the reverse complement.
AGAAAAAGGAATGCCTAATAAACAAACCTGAAATCTCTGTCTTTGTTTCAAAGCAGAGAAATGGGGGAAATTTGGATTACTCTGATTTTTTAATGCAAAGCATTAATTATGGAATTTCTGGTCACCCACTCCTGCCTCAGTAGCTCAATCAAATTGCACTTACTGCAGCATAATTGTGGGGGCAGTAAGCAGGTTTGTGCAGCACAACGTAGCTATGGGTAGAGCACTGCTGCCAGCATTTCTGGAATCTGCATGGCTCCCCACATTCACAGCCTCCTACTCCTTGTATGCATGGCCCTAGAAGGTGCTCAGGCTCTAGGAACCCCAGCAGAAGCCTCCTCTGCTTCTGTCAGGGTTATGCTACATCTTACAACCATGCGTTGTCCACAAGCACATCCATTTCGCTGTCCTAACCCCTCTATAGTTTAAAATGGGCAGACCTTAGCAAGGACAGTTTGTGCGTCAACCTAATCACCACTTTATCGAAGGAACCCTAACTGTGTGGACAGCCACACACCACACTCTAGAGAGAACTGGAGGTGGTCTGCTCCGTTTCCTCTGTGCGCAGTGTGTTATCTCACTTCAGTCACCACGAGACCCCTCAGATCCCCATAACCCTATGTGCTTAGTTCACTCTACTGTCTGACACTCCAGATCCACAACTCAGATCACTTCACAGCCTTCTGCGGGCTTCTTTCTGTTAAAGACAGAGAAAATCGTAAGAGAAGCAGGTGCTTTTCTTAGAACCTGCCGAACAGAGAAGCAGAACAATACCTGTTGGGTCTGTGGTTGCTCTGGAAGGTTTGCACCTCCCTGAGGTGCTTTAGTATGGAAGCTCATTGTAACGTACAATTAATTAATGGTTATGCTGAGCAGAGATGTCGTTTGAAGCAAACCTGCATGTGGGTTTGCAGTTTTGCTTCCTTTAACTCTGCAATGATATTTATGACGATCAATACACTCAACCACCCTGGCCAGCAGCAGAGTGGCCTAAAGCTGCTTTCACTGGACAATGTGAGATTCACCTGACTTAAGGTCAAGATAAACCACAGTAATGATGTAGCCTGACCTCTCACATGATGGTGGAGTACATCAGGAGCTACAAGGGCTGTTCTTGGCCCAGGTCGGACAAAGCATTCAAGCGCTGGTATTCACCTTGCTCTGCCTTCCCCAGTTTTTTTCCTTTTAGTTATTTTATCCCCTTTTGGAGCCTTCTCACCACCCATGTAGGAATAAAATCACTCAGTATAGCAGCCACATGGAGGGAACCGATTGCAAAGGGACAGAGTGGGAAAGGCAGTGTAAAGAGTTGGGGAGACTAATGAAAAGGGTTAAAGGGGACGCTACCGCTTCAGGTAAACAACGCCCATTATTGTCTCTCGACATTCCTGCCATTCTTTCTCACAATGTGGGTGATTGCTGCCCAGCCTACGAAAGTGTCGGCTATGATTTATCCTTTGTAGTTTCGCTAGTAGTAATGAAATAAATATCATTGAGTACTTTGCAGCCCTTTTACAAACCCTGCTATTTGAAGAATATGCCTTTCTTCGGTAAAACTGCTTTCACTAACAGCCTCTATCAAGAGTCTCTCCAACCTAACATTAAGTCCATTTCACCCTTCAGCACACCACAGGAAGAGACAGAAAACGCTCACTGCAATTCAAGAAGCCGAAGGATGCTGAAACCTAACCTGCGGACAACCTTTCCGCTTTCGCAGCTAAATGCTACAACCGCCTTTTCTTCCTGACAGCCGTGTTCTTGGCTCCCAGGTGTAAATACTTCGCAAACCGGAGAGAAAATCTGAGAAAGCTGTAAATACCAGGCATGATTTCCTTTTATTTTAATGAGCGTGTTGTCATGGAAACTTTGCAGTGGACTCTGGGCTTCAAGCTCAAAACTCTTGAGGTTTCTGTCAGCTCCCTGATGGATGCTGTCAACTGCTCTTTTCACAGGAAGTAATAATAAAAATTCACTTTCCTGTTCAGTGAACCTTGAATGAACTGAGCGACAACAACCTCAAATCCACTTGCTTCCTCTCACTCCCGATTTCATATGCATGACTGCGGGCGTGCTGCTTAACCCCTTCCACAACTCTGTAAACAGCTGAGACCAGTGAGAGCTCAAACCTCTCTGCTGCGAAACGATCCTGAAAGCGATTCGAATTTGCATGAAACAAATACCAGATCTATCTTATTCCCAGGCTATAAATGCTGAACTCTAAGTGAGCTGGGGAGTTAAGAGCTGAAAGGACAAAGCCTGCGCAGTTTTAATCAGAAGATTTCATTTCTCCCCAGATTGGTTCCCCGAGTACTTTGAGCTACTTCGCAGTAATGGCAGCATGAGGTTAACTTCTGATTTCTGATTGTTAATGTCCTGTGTTCTGTAAATGTCACAGTGGTGAGCAGAAGGCAAGAGAAAGCACCACACATCCTGTTCCAGTCCACAATGATGAGGTAATTTCAGCAGGATTCACGCATTCAGAAAGTTCTGCTGCTCCCTGTTCTGAAGCCATCCTTTGAGAAACACTCCCTCAAGGATTCTGCTTTCACTGCTGAGGAAAGATTCCCAAAATCTGTCCTGCACTCGGTCCCCTGGAGATAACCAGGCATCCACACAGTTTTCTCTCAGGTTTCCTGTTTCTGGGTTTCACAGCTGTCACATTTCAGTGCGTGGGCCCAAATGGTTTATACGGAGCTACCTGTCCCTGCCACAGCTGACGTGACATGTGTCTGCAAGGGGAAGCAAGGAACTCCTTGTCCACTCTGCTGCACTGTCAGCTTCCTAACCTGACCGTTCCACCTGAGTGCTGGATTCATTGAGACCAACCTCAAAAAACAAGCAAACCAGCAACATCTCCTAACTCTCCTAGCTGGGTGTAGACTCTAGAGTCATCAGGGATCGGGAGAGATGGCTGCACCAGGATCACCCAGACCAAGTCTAGGAGAGTTTCAAACATCTCCAGAAAAGGAGGCTCCACAACCCCCCTGGGCAGCCCCCCCAGTGCCCGGTCACCCTCCCTGGGAAGAAGTTATACAATTGGTCAAGGTTGGAAGGGACCCCAGGATCATCCAGTTCCAACCACCCTGCCATGGGCAGGGACCCCCCACCCTAGAGCAGGCTGGCCAGAGCCTCATCCAGCCCAACCTTAAACCCTTCCAGGGACGGGGCCCCAGCCACCTCCCTGGGCAACCCAGTCCAGGCTCTCCCCACTCTCCTGGTGAACAACTTCCTCCTCACATCCAGTCTCAATCTCCCCATCTCCAGCTCTGCTCCATTCCCCCTAGTCCTGTGGCTACTTGAGATCCCAAAAAGCCCCTCCCCAGCTTTTTTGTAGCCCCCTTCAGATCCTGGAGGCCACAGGTATCCAGCACTGTAACAAACAGGAGAGAGAAAACAGAATTACTTACTCACTGCTGTAAACTCACGCAATTCTACTTAATCCTGCTGGGAAGCTTTGCATGATTAACAAGTGAGAAATTCCTGCTTCTACTATTTGTAAGAGATCAGATGGCAAAAGGAGGGAGGAAGAGGTATTTCTTGTCTCTGACAGCCCATCGCTGTCGTGTTCGAACGGGTGCAACATTAAATAGGCTCAGATTGCTTTTGCCTGCCTGTTTATGTAAGAAAACAGGATGACCACTTCCACCTGCCCTTACCTGAAGTATAAACCACACATGGCTCTAAGGGACTCTGTGCTGAGAGAAACGCAGTCCTTGCTGCCTGAAACACTCCTGCCTTGGCTGTCCCTGAAATGTCTACAAGGGGTGCTGTTAGTTGTGTGTGAGGATCATTGTGGTATCTGGGACCTGCTTGAAAAACTAAAGCTGTGTAGTGAGCAGTCGTGACCAGCAAACAGAACCTCTGATCTGTAACTCCACACTTAGCTCTTGGAAAGGAGGAGTGTCTCAAAACAGGAATTTTGAGGCAGATCCACTGGAGGAAAAGGTAGAAGCATAAAACCGTGAGTTGTAAGAGCCAGCTGTGGAAACGCAGCAGAAGTCTCTAGCCTCTGTGAAGACAGACTAGCCACAGCAAGGGGCATTACGTGATGCAGTGGAGGGAAGCTGGAATACGATGCAATCAAGGTAAAGAAGATACGAGTATCCAGTGTGAAGAATCCAGCAGCAGATACACTGCCTCATTGTCTATCAGATTTTAAAAATAGAGGTGTCTGTGATGTCAAAAGGTGCTTGCTACAAAATCCACACCTACTGTTGTTGAGGGGAGATCCAGGGCAAACACCACTGTCTCATACAGGCAGTGTGACGACATGGTGAAAGGCTCTTCTCACGTTAAAGTCCAAGAAAATGACTGTACCACGTGAATGGCAAAACCTTCCCATCCCTTCTCCAGCTTCACAGCACCGCAACGGAGACAAATGTTCATGCCGAAGTGGCCAGTAAGCTGGTGGATTAAGCTTCACAGTTTTCACAGTTCTTGAGTCTCCACAGTCAGATGCTGGGGTAGATGTTGCTGCCTTTGTACTACTGTTTCAAAATATACTGGTACCAAACTGACTTCAGTGCAGGTGCAGTGACACCCTGAAGCTCTGTGCTCCTCTAGGTCATTGTAGATATTTCCTAGATCTATAGCAAGGACTGGCCCAGACACTTTGCCTAGAAAGAGTGTAATCAGTGTTCTGTGATCATCTGACTGGGAATGCCCAGAAGTGCAAAAATAGAAGTATTCGTGTGCTTCACGTGATAGAAAAAAAACCCCCAGCTCACATTCCTGCTCTGCGTACTGCTCATTGCCTGGGAATCCTGTCAGCTGCTGAATAAACCAGTGATCAGCTGCACTGAGTGCCTAACTTTTGCCTTCAGAGACTCCCTGTCCGGGACACTATCATTGCAGGGTTTGTGTTTTCCGTTTGACAGTGCAGACCTTTCTTTGTGTCAGACCACTTTACTGTGAGTGTTGCCCCTGATTTCAAGTGGAGCTGTTGCATTCCTAAGTCATCCCAGTGTCAGGCCTTTCGACAGCACCCGTCCCGTGCAGCTAGTTCTGCAGAAGCATGCTGTCATTTACACAGCTCACTCTGGGATCCAGACATCCCATACTCTGAGTCAGAGGTGTGGGAACCGAGACTAAGCCACTGCATATGCCACCAGGGACCCCTATGAAATTCAGTCCACTTCCTGTTTCCTCTAATAGACCCTGTTTTAATCAAGTTATTAGTACAGATGGTTAAAACTAGGATCAGTAGTGTCATCAAACGGGAAGCACGTGTCCTATCTGACTTCTGATGGTACACCTCAAACACTCTTCCCTCAAGCAGTGCTTCTACGGTAGTTTTTTTAACCTCATCATCATTCTATTAGATGCTTGAAAACAAAACAATTACTATGGCAACGCGCTGAGGCAGTATTTACAGGGTTTCAACACGCAAACAGGTTGGCAAACACCGGGGAGAAAACGGACATTGAATTGACACAAGTGAGGAAAAAAGCATGTAGTGCAGTGAAAACACTGTGCTGCTGAATCGTTCCCAGTGCTACTCCCATCCCTGCCCGTTACCACTGAAGGAGTTCATTTAGTACCTGAGTAAATACGACACACGGGGTTTACAAGTGGTTTCAAACCTCCAATTGTATTTTTAATAGTTACAGCATAATTGAGAGAAGGGTAAACAACTGAGGATGTTATTTCACTTCATTTGTGGTCTCCAGTTTGCTTTGAAAAACTTGCAACCAATTTCTTATCTTGTAACTTCAGAAAGTTGTGTTAAAGCAGTTGTGACTGCACTGCCCAGACGGCATGCTTCCAGAAAGAGCAGCTCAGGTTTGGATTCTGGAGGGTTAGTGGCAAAGATGGGAACAGGGAAAGATCTTTGCACACTAAGAAGTGTGTAGATGCACAGGTTGAGGAGCTCTCACTTGGGTTAAAGCCACTCCTACTATCCAAACCCATTGGGGTTTTTTGCTTTGCCTTTCTTGTAGATAATTCCTGATAAATTATGAACCAGCTTGCCAGCCAAACCCTCCTCAGCTCTATGGGTGCACACAATTACACGGTCCTTCAGATTCCTCCTTGTACATACACAGTGAATCTAACGGGTGTCTTCCTTAGAGATGTCAGAGCACTCTGAGGTGACACTACTAAACAGATCTCTCAATTGCTTCACAAACATTACCGCTGGGGGTTTGTCTCCTGCAAATGTGCACCTTCCCCTTCACCTAGGAAATCAGCCAAGGCTTCTAGGGATCTAAGAAATCAGTCAAGGCTTCACCCATGTACTTGCCTCTGCCAAACAGGCATAAAGCTTTGTGTACATAAAATGGGGATGGGAGCTCGAGAGCAACCAAATCAAGACTTATGGACTGAATCTGAGTCTTGATCAAGACTAGAATGAGCCTTCTACAGAGTGGAGTACTCCACAGCAGTCAGAGTAGGCGTCCTGAGAGGTGTTTTCGCAGGTCAGATGTGTGAGTGCCAACCGTTTCAAGTTTCTCGTTCATTTTTCCTCTACCATCAGTATGCTGAGATGGTCAGTGTTTATTGGATGTGATAATATCATTCCTCCTTCTTTGCCTGTGGGTAAAGTTTTATGCCACAAATGAACGCCAATAATTTGAGGAATGTTTCAGATAACTTCCTCACTGGCCTGATTGTGTGGCTTTAGACAGGACAATACAGGAATTGTTTAACAATAGCTGCTTTAATGTAATGTGAATACTTCATGGACCGCATCCAGGGTGTGGAATACAAGGAATTTCTGTACTAGCCTTTTAGTGCTCTGGTGAAGAAACAAACAGAAGAGTATTTACCAACAGAAACGGGTGGTCACAGCCCACTAAGTTTGCATCAGTCTCTGCTTGCTCATAAATTTTTATCTTCTGCTTCATCGACAAAATCAGACTCTAACTGTGAATTCCTGTCCCCCGTATGTTAATAGAACAATGGAATCAAGTGTAGATTGGGTTTATCTGCATTTAGTGTTGGTTTTCCATACACTTCAGGTTTTTCCCACCTGAAGGATGTTCTGAGGCTTCGTAGGAAGGTACTTTTCTAGAACATTATTCCTGCTCGTGCGCGGTGCAGAACACCAAATTAACACCAAAAGAAGGAACGTGGCCCCAAAGACCTTCTGCCGAGCTGGTCACACTACCTCAGAGGAACTGAAACCTGCTTATGCTGGGTTCCTCACGTCTGAATGCAGCTGAAATGAAAATCAGTAAGAGAGACATTGACAAAGATTGTGGCTGTGGTTTCTTTAGTAGAGAAACAAGGTGTAGGAAAGCCAGGTTGTTTTCACATGCCCTGTGGGTATGTCTTCACCAGCGTCTGTCCAGGGCAGTAAACTGCTGCACACTCTAAAGAACAAAGTCTGCCATTGTTTTCACCTAACATTTTAACAATAGTCTGGTGGATTACGTTTGGATTATGGAACACGCAGTCCTATGGGAAGGATTAATAATTAGCAGTGCCAGATATTTTTATTAAGTATTTACTGTTTTGTACAATGCTTGCTTTAATGAGACAATCAGATTAAAGAAAGTCACGGAAAACCCGCAAGGCGAAATTGTTCTGATAATTCAGAGCTGGAAGCCTCTGCCTGCACAATTCTTGCCTGCGTAGTGGGGTAGGTGTGTACACAGACACGGTGAATTGTGTACGTTTGCAGATATAATTACCCCGCCTGCATATCTGTTTAGGTAATTGCCTGCATGTAGAAACCAGGCATGCAGAGCAACCCCATTTGCATTTTAAACACACACACATTGGTTAAATCGTCACAAAATCAAGCTCACAATCCTTCCCCTGTCATGTGTTGGAGGCACTACTGGCTTAATCAACAAATGAAGAGTAATGGAAACCACACAGCAATTGCTTGTACTCTATTTGTAACTCTTCCTAGTCCTGAGGAAATATTCAGAGTGTTAGAGACTGGAAGGGACCTCAAAAGATCATCCAGTCCAATTGCCCTGCCAGAGCAGGATCCCCCAGATGCAGTTGCACAGGAACAGTCCAGCTGTGTTTTAAACGTCTCCAGAGAAGGAGACCCCACAACCGCTCTGGGCAGCCCCTTCTAGTGCTCTGTCATCCTCACTGGGAAGGAGTTTCTTCTCCTCTTGATGTGGAACCTCCTCTGTTCCAGCTGACATGCAGTGCCCTTTGTCCTTGCATTGTATGACCCTGAGCAGAGCCTGGCTCCTTCTTCCTGATACCCACCCTTTCCATATTGATCAGCATTCATGGGGTCCCCCCTCAGTCTCCTTTTGTCCACGCTCAAGAGCCCCAGCTCCCTCAGCCTTTCCTCCTCAGGGAGATGCTCCCCTCCCTCCGTCATCTTTGCGGCTCTGTGCTGGACTATTTTCCGTAACAATCCTTCCCCGTGTGGAAATAACCATTACCTTTTTGAAGCAAGCATGTGTGCTTCTTCATTTTGTCCAAACAAATAGAGTTTCCAGGCAGTATCACGGTGACAGTTATGGGCAGAATTAACCTTACAAGTTCCTCTCAGTCCTCTCCTCCTGCTGCTTTGCGCCTCTATTTGGAGACGCAGTACTACAGCCTGTGCTCAAGGACCACTGGTGCAAGCCCACACAGCATTGTGCTGGTGTAAGCTGTAATGTGGTGGATATGAGCTAGATATCAGATGTTAGGCTGACTTGGTTGGTTTTAGGTTGGACTGGATGATCTTTAAGGTCCTTTCCAGCCTCATCAGTACTGGGGTACTGGGATAATTATGGCCAGTGTTTCCCAGGTTGTAATGGGTGAGCCCTGTTGGGTTTTTTTTACTCTAATCAAACATTTAATTACTTCTGTTTTTCTTAATCACACTGCACTGTGAGAAAATTTTGCAGAGCCCAGCAGAGACAATTGAGTGCTGCATCTGCACTCTTACATTTGGGCAGATTTTATGGCTTTTCTTATTCAAAATAAGAATAACGATCTGGCGTTCTCTTTCCTAGAGGATTCCTCAGCTAACTGTCCGTGCATTTGCCTGTTCTGAAATCGCTGCAGAAAACAAAAGCATAGTAAAACTGTCCTAGCAGAAACACAGGAAGAAGCAAGAGGGCTGAGTAGTTCTGGAGAGGTGTCTTGCTGAGGGCTAGGAATAGATGAGGTGGAATGCTGAACGTCTGGCACTGATCTCCTGATGTTTGGCCTTCTGGAGTGTAAGGAACTGGACACCTGACATTCTTAGTCCATCTCTAGGCATGAAATATGTCCAGCTCCAGGAATCCTTTCTCTTTCTGGGAATAATGCAGGACATCCCAAACACCTGCCAACCATTCTGTCCAGAATGGCTGTGTTATTTACTCTTCCTAGAGTGCCAGCTTCTGGAAGCCTACTCACAGGTTAGATCTCTGTTGTCTACATGAGAAACTAAACAGAACAAAACCATGCGAAAATCTGCCTGCAAGGCCAGGCTTGTCGCACTCTGAGTACAGCGGAGCAGCTGTAACAACAATCCTTACTTCCTGAGAGCTTTTCCCCAATGTTTTATTTGGTTTAATAGTGAGCCGATGGGCCGGAACAGCTGCGTTAACACAGAGTCTGGAAACAGCACCTCATATCGTCTGTTATCCCCAAGCCAGCACAGAATGCTCGGAGGTGTCCCTGCTCTCGTTTATGTGTCACGTGTCCGTTATGTCGCTACTTCCACTCCTTTAATGTACACCGCAGGTCATTAAGTGCTTTCAGCTTTGTTCCAAATCCCTTCCTAGAGCTACTGAACCTTCCCACATTCCAGCAACAGACACTCTAGACAGAGTAGCAATCTTGATTGAATCCACAGGTATTCCCAGGACAGTGTTTCAGCCACTGTAACTACCGGTCAGAACACGGGCACAGAGCCGAATGGAAGCGACCCTTTGCTTTGTAGCTTAAATCCATTCCTTCTACATTTACCTTTTATCAGATCCTACTCACGAACCTTTATTTCTGGGTAGTGCTCGGCCTGTATTTCATCCTTCCTCTACAGAAGTCCATGCACATGAAATTGAACACCTCATGAAAGGAGCAGTGCGGGTGTTGGGTTGTTTGGGGTTTTCTTCATGAAGATCTTAAACTGAGTGAAGTGTGATCGCTGTTGGGTGGTGGCTGGTCGCTGTATTCTCCCCCCTGTAAACTTCTTGAAGGAAAGCTCAATGCTTGTTGAGAGGGAAGTGGTGCACCAGACTCTCAGAGGCCGCCTGACATTGCAGATGGCAATATCATGTCATCTCTTTAATAAATTAAGTAGATTCTACCTTAAAATTAATTAGGCTGATTCCATCACTTTTATCAGGACATCCCTCTTTCCTCTGATAGTTCCTTTAATTTCTAACTGAAATTGTACAGTGACCCTTTGGGTTTGTGCCAACTATGTCTTTTAGATTAATGAGTTCTCCTTTCCTGCTGTTTATTCTCCTCTGATGCATTTTTAATCATCTCTCTTCTAAATCTTCACTTTGTGAGTTTAAGCCAAGACTTTCTGATTTGCTCTCGCAGTGTGTGCACTCTGTCCACTGACCACCCCGAAGAGACATTCCTTTCAGTCCTTCCACGCAGCCTTCTTTCTGTATTTATCCCCATTATCTCTGTTCTCTTTTGTTCCAGTGCTCTGCTCCTTCCGGCACAGTATCCCAGCCCACATCTGATTTGATAATTGCCAGCTATGTGTGCTCAACAATGCATAATGAGCATTAGTGATTTCACCACTGAAAGAGAACCCTTTAGATTAAAGGAAGAGTGGTTCTAAGGCTGGTGCTTCATGAACTTCTCTCATCGCTTTCTGCACTACTTTTCTCGATGGTAGTGTAGGGTCACGTTGTTTTCGGCCCAATCCAAAGAGGAGGAAGGAGAATGAAAACATGGAAAGGAGTTTTCAAAACCATGAGTACTTGTGGAGAGCGATGTCACTGTGTCACCCTGCACGTTTGTGCAGCTGCCCCATCTGGAGCCTTAAACAGCAATTGGTGCTGTACACTACTCAGTGTGTAACCCGGAGAGCATCTACAAAGTCTCAGCCACAACAGAGTTGCTCCAGAATTTATTTCATAACTGGAAAGGCTGCCTGAGGGTGCCCTCAAACAAACTAAACGGACACTGTAGTATTTATAGACGGATGATTTCTGGAGAAAGTCTAAAGGAGGCTGCATATTCTGCCACTCCGAGCTGGGAATAGGCTCTCCAAAGGCTACCAGGTGCTACTCCCAGTAGGGCCTTGACTGATCTCTTTATGCCTCAAGCTACGCAGCAGTTAAATTGAAGGCTTTTTAAAAATAAAATGAAGAACTCTGAGGAAACCAACAATAGCATGGTTTCAGGCAGGTCATGCAGTCCACCGATGGCAGGTCTATTCCTGGCTTCAAAATGCACTCAGTTGAACCTGGAGCAAGTTATTCAGGGTAAACCCACAGCTCAGCAGAGAGCACTGAGCAGGCTCAGAGCAGCCCAGGTTCAGAGCCAGAAATGAGATAGCTGCAGCAGTATATTGTTCCACCTCAGCTCACTAATTAACTCCAATTTCAGCTAATTAACCCAAGCATATATCCTAGGCTGAATCAGCTACACTGCTCACGTGCGCAAGCAAGCCTCTTCGGAAGATGTAGCCCCGTGTTAAGTAGTTACACTGCCTGTCCTGGAGCAGCCCAGGATCTCCCCATGACAGCACAGAATGATGCCCCCCGAAGTGACAGTACCTAACCCTTAACTGTGCACAAACCACTGTTGGTGTTATGGTTTCCTTCTTCTTTTGTCTGACTGGGATCTGTGCAGTAGGCTCACACCTCTTTCAGAATAGGAGTAGAAATCGTGCACCAACCCAGTTTCACATCCCCCGTAGAGTTCTGAGCAATAGTGGCTGCTTCAGCAGTGAAGTGAATATGACAAACAAAAGCTACATAAATAACTGTGTTTCTAGAGAAGGTGAAAACGGGGTCGTTTCTGGAGCCATCGCCAATGACTGAAAGTTGTAAGGTAGCTGAAAATGAGACTCTTACAATCATCTCTACTTTCTTTCAAACCTCCAGCAAGATTAAATCAAGGAGAACTATAAGGGATTTGCTCTTCAGTGCCACACTTTTCTTACTGGAACACCAGCACATCCACTGCCACTTCCCGTTACTCTGAGGTCTACTCACATGGGCCGGACATGAATTTGAATTAAAGGGCTGGGAATTGTGGAATAGAGCCTTGTTCTCTTCCAGCGCTCATGTGCAAGTCCTAAGAGAGTCAAGAGCCTGAGCCAAAGCTCACCTTATGAATCAGCAGTTGGGCTGCTGCATTAGAGGCCCATCTAAGGCACTCTCAGGCAATAATAAATGAAGGAAGGGGAAGGGGAAGGGGAAGGCATTACCTCTCAGAGAGCACATCCTAATGTTTGCCATAGAAATCGGATTAGTCACTAGCCCTTTTTCAGCGTTCTAAAAGCATCTAATAAGGGATATTCCAGTTTTGCTCACATATAAAACCTCTCTCTCTCTTTCATTCATTTCAATTTACTGAAAGCAGGGACAAAAAATTATCCAATGCTGCCCATTAAGGTATCTCAGCTGGACACAGACACTTGCTATTAAAAACATCCAGTACTTTCAGGCTGGTGCTCTGACACGCATGGCTGTTAGCCACCAGCCAGCCATTCATTCTGAGGCTAGAAATACTCCTGCCTTTCTCGTTTTCTTTTCTCAATGAAACTGTGATGTTTTGGAAGTCTGTCACGGGGACTTACAACCTCCAGCCTTACTGTAAAGCTCTTGCACTAGTGACATCCATTCAGGTGTGGAGTAAGCCACATGCAGCAAGGATGCTGTTGCAGTGTCCTCAAAGCAAGAGGACTGCTGGACGCTGTTTATACAGCAGGACTTCAGAAACAACTAACTGACTGGGGCTTGAAGCAATCGAACTGGAGAGGATAGATGATACCCGTAGCAGCTCTTAAAAATACTGGAGCTGGGAGATGAGTCATGAAAGGCTTGTTTGCAGAGAGACTGTTTTCATTTGAAACTCACACAAAGGAAGGAAAAGGAAATCTCAAGCTGAAGAAGAAAAGGAAGAAGGTGGAAGCAAAACAAAACCCAACTGTGTCCTTGGGAGGAAAAAATTGTGGCCGAGGGGAAATTTGCTGTTTGCCTCCCAGCTTGGAACTTCTAGGGGAACCTCCAGGACCTTTCCAAAAGGCACCAAAACAAAAACAAAATCCTTAATTCTTCATTTCTCAAAATCCTGAAACCTTTTCAGCGCAGCCAGAGCTTGAAATCAAAGTTAAACAATGAAAGAAATTGCTGTCCTGCAGGAGTGAGTCCGAATCTCCCAGCTCTTCAGAGAAATGAAGACAGCAACACGAGGCTGACGACTGTCTGTCCTACTCTTCTGTCAAACCAGTTCTAACCAAAGCAACAACTATTTGTGTAGGAACATATCCACACAGGCACATCAGGCACAGCGTGTGAGCTAGCACTGATCCAAACTCAATGAGAAGTGAGAAACCAGTGCTAGTGGAGCACAAAGCCTGAAAGAATCTCTTAGCATCAGGGCTCAGCTGTTGCTTTCAGGATTCGAACTGATGCAGTAATGGGTATTGAGGTACCGCTTCATGTAAAGGGAGACCGAGGCTTGGCAGCACACTGCACTGCAAGGTGCAAGCATGCTTGGTCTGAGCAATGCAGCGTAGCCGTGTGCTTCCTCTGCGTTCTTCCCCCAAAACAACAGCAGCCCGACACAACTTGGCAGTAGTTTAAAGCATCAGTGTGCTACCTTGATGGGAGATTAAGACATAATCTCTACTGAAGGCGTCCAAGCCAGTTCAGAAGGAGGCATGATAGTGCAATTTGGTGAGCTCGAGTGAAACATAAGGACTTCCCAGGATATTGCTAACATGGTCTGACCCTCACACAGCAACCTGGAGGGGCTCCATAGGGGAATTCCTCATCTAGTGCTGCCCTACACGCCAAAAATTTCATGGCACTGAGATTGGCAACACTAACAGCATCGACAGGACACCCAGCTGCCGCAGGAAACTTGCTGTTTGAATTCAGATGAACAGAGAGCTATATGGCTGCTGCCATAGGACAGGGTGCCCCCTCCCTGGAAGTGTTCAGGGTCAGACTGGCTGGGGCCTTGAGCACCCTGGTCTAGTGGGGGGTGTCCCTGCTCATGGCAGGGGGGGTGGAACTAGATGATCTTTAAGGTCCCTTCCAGCCTGAACCATCCTATGAATCTATGAATAAAGGAACTATTCAAAGCCAGCGCCAAAAGATATTATTTGAAAGTGAGCTAAATTCCTAGCTGAGTTCAGATTTAGAAATGGCTAGCAGCTTTTGGAACTGGACCATTGCTCTATTTTGGTAGTGATTATGGATAATAAATTCCAGACATCAGAATCACTTAGTATTCATCTGAAACAGGAATTCCTACTCCGATAGGGATGCCTAGTGGGGTTTTCTGATGACTGTTTTTAAACTGACTTAAACTGTAGTAAAATAATTGGTGTTTATGGGCTATCGTTGTGCTAGCACCAAAGTGCCATGCGCTGTACTCTACCCAGAGTAACTGCAGTTCAGACGTGCTCCAACAGAACCGCTTGCTAAGGACAAATAGGGATCTGTATATCCACACATTTATATCACAAGCTTTGTTTTCTAATGGGATTAATTATTGCTTAAGAAAAAGTAAAGCAAAACCAGTGGCAACTTCTTGAAACTCCCTAATGCTTTAAACAAGTCAAGCGCAGCACTACAGAGCACTGGGAGGCTAGAACACCCTTCCAAACACAGTTGTGCAGAGTCAGAATTCCCCCTGTGACCTTGCTCACTGCCACTGCATCTGGCCTGGAAATCTCTACGTGTTCTACATGTGCACAGTAAACCGAACGCGTTGAGGACACGCTGGCCCTCCTGTGCATGTGGAGAGCAAGCCACATCTGCAGATGGTTTGGTGCACATGGAGCTGGTTTGCAGTATTTTGAGGAATTCCGGATGCGTGGCTTTTGGCCGGTGAGGTAGGGCTGCTAAGGCCAGCAACGTGGGGAATCCTGGCCAAAACACATAAACTCTTCAAAATCCTCATATAGAAAATCCCTGCCTGAAAAAGATCACCACAACACATCCAGGAAGACTGACATGTACTCTAACATCTTGGTAGCTTAGCCACTGCTTGACTCTTTCCCTTCCAGCAGCCAGCAGTGCTGTGTGTTGGGTGGCTCCTGAGCATCAGCAGCTGGGAAAGGTCTCCTGTTTCTCCTAATGTCTAAAGAACCTGCCAGCCTAAAGCTGTTTACTGCAAGATATTAAAGGCCTTGCAGAAAGCTCTACAGTCTAGCAGAGTAAGGACTGGAAAAGCTCTCAACAGTACCAGCTTACAGATGCTTACAGAGCAATCCATAGGAGCGGTGTTTGTGTGCCTGACAGTCCTGTTCTTAACAGGTCTCACTAGCCCCAGTCAGCTAATGTGTGGAGCAATGGTTCTCTACTATCACAGAATCATGGATTCCTAGAATGGGTCAGGCTGGAGGGGACCTCAAAGATCACCCAGTTCCAACCCCCCTGCCAGGAGCAGGGACACCCCCCACCAGACCAGGGTGCTCCAGTCCCCAGCCAGTCTGGCCTTGAACACTTCCAGGGAGCTGGGGAGCAGCCACAACCTCCCTGGGCAACCTGGTCCAGGGTCTCAGCACCCTCAGTGTGAAGAACTTCCTCCTGACTTCCAGTCTCAACCTCCCCTCTTCCAGCTGGAAACCATTCCCCCTGCTCCTACCACTCCCAGCCCTTGGAAACAGCCCCTCCCCAACTCTCCTGGAGCCCCCTTCAGGGACTGGAAGGCTGCTCTGAGATCTCCTCTTCTCCAGGCTGAACAGCCCCAGCTCTCTCAGCCTGTCCCCATAGGAGAGGTGCTCCAGCCCCTCCCCAGCTTTTTTCCCTGTACCTATGTTGAACCTAACATCAAGTAAACAAAGCGAAACCCTGTAAAGCTGGAAACACCCGAGATGTTTTGGGGGTTTTGCCATCTGCTTTTTTGCTCAGCCATGGGATTTGTAGTCTGTGCCCCTGCTGACACCATCACTGCTTCTCGTTCTGCCTACAGTTGTCTCCCTTAGCACTGACTACTGTACAATCACAGCAGACTCAGCTTCAGAAACTCAATGGCAGCTGCCACTACGGTCAAGAACAGAACCACCTGAGACCTAGTAAGATAGAAAAATGACACGACCGCTTCACAGCTGTGTTGCTGCACGCTGAGACACAAACAGGATGCAGGGTTTTCACACAGAACTATTGTCCTAACTAAAGCCACCCCCGTCCTACAAGGAAAGGAAATGGGAGCATGAAGCAATGGTAGTGAAATATCAACCCTCCTCTTTTCCTGAAAAGGAAAGAGCCCAACCTGGGCAACACAAGAAGCTGCTGTCAAGGACTGTGACAGCATTTGTCCTTCTGTAAAGGAACTCTACTAGAAATGAAAAACAATCCAATTATCCTAATTTTAGAGGGCTCTTCCGCTCAGAATAGCCAGACGAGAAAACACAGGAGGCTGCTGCAACAGCCTCTTCCAAATTGTGCATCTCTACGGGTGCAGATGTTCACAGTAAGGACTGGGTATTTAAAACACTCCTCCTACCAAAGGGGAAAGGGCTTTTTCCTTCTAGTACAAGTCATATTGTTCAGAAAGGAAGCCATGGCTACAAGCAATTGAAAGATGCCGTTAGCCCACAAGACGAGGGTTTAATTGCCGTGAAATACACACATTACTTGGTGTGCTGCAGGCTCGGTGTCCTTGCGCACACATGGAGCTCACTCACAGGACGCTTTCGGTTTTTAACTTTGCTCAGTGATCTGGGTAACTGTTTCTGCTACTCATTTTTTGGGGTTCTCATTGCCAAGTGGCTGAATCTGAGCCAGCAGGGTGCCCAGGTGGCCAAGAAGGCCAATGGCATCCTGGCCTGTATTAGAAACTTCGTGACCAGCAGAAGGAGGGAGGAGATTGTCCCTCTGTACTCAGCACTAGTAAGGCCACCCCTTACTAGTTCAGTTTGGAGCACCTCAGGGCAAGAGAGACACCAGGGTGCTGGAGTGAGTGCAAGGGAGGGCAGTGAAGCTGGGGAAGGATCTGGAGAAGAGATCTTATGAGGAGTGACTGAAGGAGCTGGGACTGTTTAGTTTGAGGAAGAGGAGGCTGAGGGGAGACATCATCACTCTCTGCAACTACCTGAAAGGAGACTGTAGAGAGGTTGATGCTGGTCTCTTCTCACAGGTCATTTAGTGACAGAACCAGAGGGAAGGGCTTCAAACTGCAACAGGGGAGGGTTAGACTGGGCATCAGGAGAGAGTTCTTCATGCAAAGAGTGATCAAACACTGCAACAGGCTGCCCCGGGAGGATCCCTGGATGTGTTCAAGAGTCCCTTAGCTGTGGTGTTAGGGGATAGAGTTTTGGGGTTAACTGGTAGAGTAGGGCTACTGGTTAGACTCGATGATCTTTTCCAACCTGAACGAGCCTGTGATTCTGTGTGTGATTCTACATGCCCAGCGTGCCATGGATTCTGCAGTAGTCTGATCTAAAGCAGAGCTAGTTTTCCAGCACATCCCAGATCATCCTACGGATGAAACAAAGGAGCCAACCGCATGTAAACATGCCACTGGCATTGTCTGCACCTCTGCTGCACGCCATGGCCTCAGAGAAGACAATGCTGCGCAGACAATGCCCAAATGCTCTCTAGGCCTTCTGACAGGTGGGGTTTTAGCTGGTTTGTTTTTCCACGGAGCCGCTTACAGGAAGATTTACATTGAGCAGTGGCTTTCTGCCCTGTGCTCACCCGAATAAATAACGCAGGCGAGGCCGTGGCTAGAGATAGCCCCCAGAAACAGCAGGGCTATAGAGAGGAGGAAAATGCACGCTTGTGCTGAAGGATCCCTTTGTTTAGCCCCTTTGAGAAAGACCTCGGTGACCTTAGAAAACCTCCAGCTGCAGCCGGTGTAACTGGGTTAGGAGCCTCAGCAGAGGACTTTGGGAGCCCTCTACAGGCCATCGGTGCCCGGTAATTTCCAGAAGATTGATCTGGTAGCAGGGCCCCCCCGCTCATCTTCATCTGCCTTGATGGCAGGATGAAAGCCGCTCTTGACTCGCCATTTCTCACAGTGGGGTTCAGTGTGCAGCAGCCAGTCGTCCCCGTAACGATGCGTTCAGATGGCAGCCTTGTTCGGCTTAAATGACTACTTGCCAGCAGAGGAAAAGGATTAGTCCTCTCTCTGGGTTTGTGATTTCATTAGGGTTCCTCCAGAGAACCCAGAAAAGGATTCGGGTCTATTAATCACCTTCCACAGCCTTCTCAAGTAATTAGCCCTGAAAAATGATTGCTGCCTCCTGAGTACTGCAGAGTGTGGTGGTGCTCAGTGAGTCGGCTGAGGTTCAGACTCGCTAGCCTTTAGAGGTTTGGCCGGGGTTCATCAGGCTGGGCCCCAGTCGAGCTGAAAAGTGGGCTTTCTTCATCCTCTGTGTCAGGGTTACGGTGGAACCCGGCCGGGAGGGAAACTCAAACCATAGAGGTTCAGAAGGCGGCACTGAGAAGTAATGCTCTGCGCTGCCAGAGCGGCCGTGGGGGGAGCGGGGAGAGCCCTCCTCCTAAGACAGATGTAGCACCAATTGCTCCTGTTTAGCTCCCTAAATGGGTAATCCTAGTTTATGGGGATCAGCCCCGGTGGTGGAAATCTTGCTGACATTGCTCCAAGGATTTGTTTTTGGCAGGGACCGTGGGTCTCAGGAGAGCACTGCAAAGCCCCGCTGGTCATTTCAGAGGCAGCAGCCTTGAAATGAGTATGAAGTGCAATTTCCTTCTCAGACGCTTGCATTTTAATGACCAGCTCCATGGAGAACCCTAGCTAAAATGCATCCAGTGTATTCCAGTCTAAACGGGACGAGGAGGCAGCCTCACGCTACAAGCTGAGACCTTGCACCCTCTCGTGAACACTTATATCTGGTGCTACCAGGCCACACGGCTCACACAGCTCCCCGCTTGTCTTGGCATTCCCTGTCCCATCGGCCCTGCTTCTGGTAAATGAGGAAAGCGATTGCAGCTTCACAGGCCGCTCTGGGGACGTTCCAGGGCAGGGCATACGGCCCTATGGGCTCACACGCTGCCCTAGCCAGACCTGGTCTGAGGTCAAAGCTTTGATCTTGTTCCTTTCTTTGAGATTTAGACTTCTGCCAGAGATTTGACTCTGATAGTGGCTTTCAGCTCGTTTGTGCAAGAGAGTTGAGGCAAAATGCCCTTTTGTTTAGTTCATAGTTCTCTTTGATACTGGAGAGATAGACCCAGGTGGCACCAAAGGCCAGTGGCATCTTGGCTTGGATCAGCACTAGTGTGGCCAGCAGGACTAAGCACATCATTCTCCCCCTGGCATCGGTGAGGCCTCTCCTCCAGTGCATGGGCAGCTCTGGGCCCTTGGCTTCCAAGAAAGGGATTGAGGGGCTGGATCTGGTCCAGAGGAGCAAGGAGGCTGGGGAA
>VZRI01008758.1:692064-765079 GCA_013397515.1 Upupa epops | reverse complement strand
GATGCCAGGTGCTGGGCTGGATGAGCTCAGAGGGCTTTGCCAGCCTGGGTGAAGCTGTGATGGTCTCAAAAGAAGATCCAATACAGGTCTGCAAAACCTGCCAGGTGTCCTTCATAGATGTTCTGCACAGTGATCAAATCGAATTTCATTAAAAAGACACTAAAGCTTTGCAATATTTTGACTTCCCTGTGCTGCTCCTAACACTTCAAAACAGGGAAAAAAGGGAATAAGGTGAAACCCGACATTTATTGTTCCACTTACACCACTTGGTGTTCTTTCCCTGCCTCGAAATGTGAGAATAGAAGCAGTTTCCGAATGCTCTGGGGCTCCTGTTGGCTGATTTAAGGGGCAAACAGATAACATCGAGTAGCCGTGTGAGGACACTGCGTGTGCTTTTCACTCTGCTGCTTAATGATGCTGAGTTGAATTAAAAAAGCTGTGGTATCCTATTTTCCATCGTATTAGTGCTCATGAAAATGGGCCTCATCACACAGCCACAGCGGCCATGTCCCAGGCAAACTGCTCCTGTCTGCCTGCTCACATCTGTTTTCCACCCTAAGTGCACCGGCTCTGCACAGTCTCACTTTGGAGGGCTGGAATTGTCTTTCCAGGACAGACTCTGTCTGGGAGGGAGGAAATACGACCTGGGGAAATCAGCTTGTGCATTCTCCTTCCACCGAGTGCTTCAAAGTGTCTTTGCACAGTCAAGGCCTGTGCGTAGGAAAAGTGCATAGATCTCCTTGAGACACTGAACTCCTTAAAGCTCCAGCAGCCGTGCGGCTGTCAAGACTGCAAGTGGTCTTGTTCTCTGGTTGTCAGGAAAGCCGAGCCGATAGCTGCAAACATCATAATTATTGACAAGCATGTGATTTGTCACCCTGATAATCTCTGAGTGTCCTGGAGGAGGTACTTTCCCACTCCACGCTGAGGATCAATCTTGCTGTGAGTGCTCGCCTACCAGGCTGTGTTTCAGTCCCTTGATTGTAAGTGTGACTAGGAAAAGAGCTCCTAAGGAGTGAACCTTCCAGCAGCTAGTGATTCCTCGCATGCAGCTGGAGGCTTCCACAAGCTTATTAGAGCACACGACACGCAGGACAAGCGCCCGGAGTGCCTAGCACGCCACAGCTGAGACGGACTGTGTCTGTGAGTCCTGTTTTTCACGTTAAGCAAGCTCTGTGCGCTTACAGCTGGGAACAATGTCATGCTACCAAGCCGATTGCGAGGGGTGATTGCTGCCCGCAACGCACACCGGCATTTCGTGGCAGGTGCGGAGCCCTGTGGTGTCCTCTGTACCTGTGCAGGGGGTACTGTTGTGCCTCTACGCAGCCTGACCGCAGGAGTTTGGTGTTAACCCGACCCAGGGAAGCTGTGTGAACCATTACAATAGCTTTCTGCTTTATCTGCACGTTTGTTTAGAAGAACGCTGACTTGCAATGCCCGGCGAGTCCCATCACTTCTATTGTTTGTGTGCCAGCCAGGAACAAAGGCGCATTCAAATCCCATCCCGAGGAGTCCCTCTGTGGCTGAGCAAATACCTGCTGCACTGCTCTTTCAGCTCAGTGAAAACACTGAAAGATCCTATCATTTTTCCCCTAACTGTGAGCAATTTGCTCAGCAGTAAGAACACTCTCGAGTTAATTTTAAATAAGCTGAACTTCCATGAGAGTATTGGCTCATCAGACAGCCCCTGGTTGGTTCTAAACTCATTCCCCATCTGGGCTGTGTTGAGAGGAACTCTGCAGTGAGGGTGATACAGTGGTTCGTCTTCCACCTGGAAAGAACCCTGGTTCCTCGCATTCAGCCAGAGCTGGAGCTGAAAATATTCACTGAGAATCTGCTGCAGCTCCTGGCTAACATGGGATGCTGATTGCAGCCTGGCTAGTTAATGTCCCACTGCGACGGGGCAAGTTGCTGTCTCTCTCTGATACATCCTTTCAGCCCTGCTAGAGAGAATCACCGCTCAGTAAATCCTTGTTCCTTCAGCAGAACAGTAGGTACTCAGGCTTTTTCCAACACTGCTGCTAAAATGAAGTGCAGCCTGTAGGCCAAGAGGACTGAGAGCTCCTCAGCTCTCCTCTCTTACTCCTTGCAGTTCACCCAACGTGCTATGCAATGCTACGCACGTCTGTGGGAACTTGTGTGGTTATGAAGGCCTAGCTCACTCACACAGTGGGAACAGCCAGCCCCTGAGGCGCCTACAAAGCCTGGAACCCAACACCTGTGTGAAAGGTCCAAAGATAGCAGCGTGGGACAGGCTGTCACTGTGAAACATAGGCCCTCGAAACTCCCCATAAGTGAGGGAGAAGGAGTAGAGTCCGGTGGAAAGCATCATTCTCCTGGCCTTACAATCACTATGAATTTTACTCTGAAGAAATGTTTCCCTTCCAATTCTGTAAAGCAGTCTTTAAGAAGAAAGGAGAGAGCCCGGGTGTTTTTAAAGAGCGCTTTAGCTGTAACCTTCCCCATCTATCTGAACAGGACACAGTCCTTGCTAGTTGTCAGCAACACACGCGTTCATCTCAGGGTGCTGACCAGAACGGTGACAGCAGCTCCACGCCAGCTCACAGAACGGTGACAGCAGCTCCAAGCCAGCTCACAGGACAGTGCCAGCAGCTCCACACCAGCTCACAGGACGGTGGGAAGTTTGCTCAATCAGATCAGCTAGCTTAAAGCTTAAAAAGCAGGGAGGTGAGTAGCGCTGAAACGTTCACACAGCACTGCTGAGGAAGGATTTTCCCACGTGCTGCTGCTCCTCGCCCTGCCTGTGTAATTCGGGAAGGTGGCAGGCACGGAGTGGTTTCCTTAGAAACAATAAACGCAGAACATCCTCCCAGCTGATGAGACTTCTAGCGGTGCTGATAACACACGGAACAGACGTCAGGAGCCTCGCTGTTTGCACGCAGCACACAGCACAGCTCCCCAAATAGCTGAATTGCTTTCCATATAAGATCAGAAAACCTAGGTAGAACCGCGCAGGCTGCCATGAAGGAAGAGGGTAGAACCATGACGTTCCAATATTAGCATTACGAGGTAAATATAGCAGCTGGTGTGGCTGGTGCCTGCTTGTGCTCATTTCTTCTGTGAGAAGTAATTCATCTCCCTCCTTCGTGGCAGCAGCCAGCCCCTGGGTAAGGGAAAGAGCCTAGATGCTAACACAGCAAGTGGGCCCTGAGCCAGTCCGGGCTGAAGCTGGTGCCAGCCAATTAGCCATCCTTTGGTCCAGTTTTTCACAAACAGGAGCCCAAAGCAGGACACGGGCAAGCGATTCCTGCAAGTGCTGAACGGGCCGGAGCACCTCATCAGGACTCAGAAACAGGGAGGAGAAAGTCTGTGTGTGTGCAGAAATGAGTTGGGTGAGAAACCTCTGTGCTCATCTCGGATCTAAAACCAGTCTGCTTCATGGCTGGGGCTCCTAGCTGGAGCTGAAAATATTTTCTCTAGTGACGGCATGTGCAGTTCTGTGGTTCTATGGTTAGGAGAGTAGTGAAGAGGCAGTGGGCTAGGACTTGGACAACACTTTTGGCTCAGTCTGTGCACAGAAATCATCAGAGGCCGGGACTGCCACTGCGGTTTTGTCTCTGACCGTGGCACACGCCTGCACTCAATGCAGGTCACCAAGACGCTGCTCAGTCCCAAGGGTGCTGTCAGGGATACAAGGCAGAAGGAAAGCATTAGCAGCCATCCAAGTACTGTACCTGCTCTGATTCACACCCTAGACTGGCTGGCAGAGACAGGCTGTAACGCGAATGAAACTGGACTTGGGAAGGATATGAGCATCACCAAGGTGTTTTCCAGTGTGCCATCTGCGTTACAGACCTCCGGTGCACACTGAGACCTTGACAAGCCAAAGGGGGCAGAAGGACTGGCAGCACCGCATCCTGTGGGTGAGAACAGTAACTACAACTGCCTGAAGGTTTCTGGAATACTGGCCACTCAGCAGACCAGAGAGAACTCAGGTGTCAAGAGTTTGTCCCAGGATGTCAGGAACGGATTGTTTCAGTGCTAATGGGCCCAAACAAAGCTAAACCAAGAAGGGTTCAAAAATGACTTCTGAATTGCAGGCAAAACCAAAACTGGATGATCCTGGGGTCCCTTCCCACCCTGACTGATTCTATGACTTCTTCCCAGGGAGGGTGACGGGGGATTGGAGGGGGCTGCCCAGGGGGTTGGAGTCTTCTTCTCTGAAGACGTCTGAAACCCACCTGGACTTGGTCTGGGTGATCCTGCTGTGGCAGGGGGGTTGGACTGGATGATCTTTCCAGGTCCCTTCCCATCCCTGATGATTCTGTGATTCTAAGTGATCCTCCTTTGCCAAAGAGCACGTTTGTCCCACAGAGCACCCAGACCCTGGCAAAGGGAGAAGGCAGTGGCTGACATTTCAGACTGGTTAAATTGCTGTATGCACTGGTGTCCTGAGAAACACAGGACTCTGGTGACTTCAGAGTGAACCCAGTGAGATGTGAGAGTGATCTTCAAACTATGTTAATCCACTACGGTATAAAGCAAGCATTTCAAGACTCTGCGGTTGCATAACTGACATTTTAAATAAATAGCTGGTTGCTAGCACCCTGTAAGCCTCTCCAAGCTGAGGATGACAGTGCTAATGGGAGTGTGGGAGAACTACCTCTTGCGTGTTCTTCTCCTGGATGCTGGGAATGGGATTAATCTCACTCAGCTTCAGGCCTTAGTCAGCAAGGGACAGATTCCAGCTGCAAACATATGAATAGGTGTGAATTCAGTGCCTAAGCTGACCAGGGCACCCTCTTTTCTGATCTAGTTGATGGAGTCAGCGCAGTACAGAAAGCTGTCGAGATACTCAAAGTCAGTGACTATTTCTGCGTGAGCTGAGCAGCTTTCTCACTTCTGCTAGCTGTACTGACTGGATCTGATGCTCAACTGTGTTGCCTGACATTCAGCATGGATCATCATTTGAGCTAATCAAGATGTGCGAGATGCCAGCTGCAGACTCTCAGGCCCATAGAGGACCCACACCTTTCTGTTAGAGCGGTCAGAGGCCATGCCGGGTACTCTGGGGCGTCTCAGATAACACGTATGTTAGGCAATTGAGCTACACCCTGCCTCACCTCTTGTGCTTAAGGAAATCTACTGTCTCAGCCCGTCTCAACAGGGGTGTCTCCTGCTGTATGAGTTGTCCAAGCCATTTCTCTTTGCTATCGCAGAAGAGCCTGGGTTGCCCACCAACTGTGTTCCCCAGCCTTGCAGACGTCTAAGCAAGAATGCCACTAAATGCATGTGTTTAGCCATCTGAAGCCTGCCTTCAGCTTCTAATCTGAGCAAGTCCTTTCATTTCCTCTCCAGACAAGAAAAGAGCATAGACACCTCTACGGGTCTATTCATTCTGCTTCAGTGGGGAAACAGCTTTCTGAAGCCTGTTCTCTAGGGAGCTCTGGGTGCAGCACCACTTGCTGAGAGTGGAACAATTTGCAGGTGGGCAATGCTGGTGAGAGCATCAGGGAATGCTAGCATCGTTTCACAGTGAATCATCGTGGCTGTTGGCTCGGCCTGTGTTGCAGTGCCACGCCAGCACCCCAGTGCAAACAATTCACTGGCCAGAAATAGAGGATGGCAGACTCGTCAGGGAACACAAGCAGAAGTACACTTTAGATGCTATTAACAAACAGGCTGTCAGAAGAGGCACCAGAAGACGTGGTGCTTGATTTGTGAGTTACGTAGGCTCATCCAGAGTCTTTTCTGAGTTCAAACCCCCTCTGAAAAGCCCTGTTGTTTCAGAATTTGCCTTAAGAGGTAGCACTGGTTTGTTTTCTCTCCTTTAGATTGTGCTCTTCATCTCACATACTGCTGTGAACAAGAGAAACTCTTCCTCTCCCAGATTCTTACCCCCAGGTCAAGGGGCTGCTGCGTGTCCAAGCCTTGGCCTTGCATAGCACCCTGTAAATCCTCCGTCCTGTGGAACTGTGCCTGCTCTGCTTGCATTTCATCGTGACAGGAGGAATATAAACTCCGAGCCAAAAAGCACCTAGCAGCCACAAGGTTTATCACAGCAGAGCGAGCACAGACCCGCTGGAGCAGAAATGAACTGGGGCTTAGGCAGAGCAAGACACTCCTTAAGGCCCCTTCCAACGCAAACCTATGATTCTATGGTGAAGGATTCTGCCAAAAAGGCAGTGGACATTGGCTTCCTCATTGACTTCGGCGGGCATCGCTCACGCTGTTTGTGGCAGGAACTCTGGGCGCCTTTGAACAGCATTTTACTGCAGGCGACAGCCAGACACACGGGCTCTTTAAAGAATACCTTGAGCTGCAGGGTGAGGCAGTGTGGTCAAGGCTGCAGAGCTATGGGGTGCTACTGTGATGCCCTTGTGGTACTTTGAATGCACGTCCACTGGTATCTGGGGAAACTGATCAGGCACAACGGGTCACAGCTGATTACCTACGCAGGACTCGATCCTCCTGCAGGGAAGAGTGGGAAAATAATTCGCCTTTTGCTAGGGTGTTAATGCCCTTCTCCATCTCCTGCTTTACTTTGTAAGGAGGTTTCTGTCCCGAACACAGGCATCTCCTAACAGCTACTCTGTCTGTTTTTATCTGTACAACTACACATCTCGGCATGGTTGCAGTTCATGGGAGATGGGCTATGTTACAGAGCTCGCTGGCTTCGTTCTACCACGGAAACGTGTCTTCACATTCAACAGGACTGATAACCTCACTGTCCTCAGAATCTGAGGAAACCCCTGTGTGGAAAGAGGCAGAAGGGGTCCGCTCTGTGACTCCCAGTCTGGAACAAAACCCCACCGGTTGTACGTGAAAAGGAGCCAACGTTTTAGTAGAGGCTGCTCTGTAACTCCACAGCCCAGGTGTAGTTAAGGTTGAACCTAGTCACGCAGACAGAGCCTTGACAAGTGCCCTGAACAGCACCTCTCCCTGGATTTGATCAGGCCACATGTTGAGGACTTCAGTGTAAGAGAGGCACAGTAACGCAAGGAAAGGGAATGCCTTGCAGGGGTGGGTGCATGGCTGTGTTTTCTTGGCAATCCAGCTTCTTCAGTTATTGCATTTATTGCTGCAGACGAGAACCTTAGCATCAGAGCACATTAAAAAGAGGAAGCATTGTGCTTCACATCGCCGAC
Organism: Upupa epops; assembly: GCA_013397515.1. Classification (NCBI taxonomy): domain Eukaryota; kingdom Metazoa; phylum Chordata; class Aves; order Bucerotiformes; family Upupidae; genus Upupa; species Upupa epops. The sequence continues at coordinate 757,970 of VZRI01008758.1, read as the reverse complement.
TCAGTGAGGTGTGGTGAGTAGGAGGCTCTGTGTAGTAACCCGAATTGTGCTGAGGATAGAGTACATTCTGTATTCTTTTCTGTCTCTCTCTGTTCAGAGGGAGTTTGTGGAGCGAACCTCCACGCAGCGGAGATGAATAGAATTTGGCTAGCTCTCCACTCCAACCTTACATAATTATCACAGGCCTTCAGGATGTTTTACAGACAGTGCGACGGGCACTGGCTAGAAGAAAAGAAGCCGAGGAACCAAACTGAGAGGTACCCGTCTGCTTCTATGGAAATGACTGCGCTGTAATTAAGGTGACTTCTCCACCAGCAGCCTCTCCCACGTGTCACTCAGTACCGCTAAGTAAATCCTTTCTGTGGCTTTTGGGCTGGGCAAATCGCATTATGGCATGCAGATGCTGAAAACACTGCTGCTCGCAGTGATCTGTGGGCTCATTCTTTATCCTGCTTGCCCTGACTGACAGAAAGCATGAAGAGACTCCCAGCAGCACAAATTCCTGCTATAATGAGAAACTGGGCCCCTGTTTGACCTAGCGGGCAGAAAAAGATGGTAGCATGACAGCTGGCAGCAGGAAAACACAAACGAAAGGGTGGCAGTCATTTCCACAGAGGGCACGGGAAGCAAGGAACAGAGAATGAGGTTAGTTACCCCCTGGAAAGCTCGTGTCCAAACCAGAACAAACAGAAACGAACTCCTATCGCCCAATCGCTTTCTTACCTCCATAAAATGATCAATAATCAACCCCTTCATCCCACGCTCTCCTCAGATCCATCTTTGCAACTGAAGTGTGAACATGTTCACTAGATTCTGTGATTGTGTAACTGCTTCCCAGTGAGGGTGATGGGGCACTGCTGGGGGCTGCCTGGGGGGGTTGTGGAGTCTCCTTCTCTGGAGACAATTGAAACCCTCCTGGATTTGGTCTGGGTGATCCTGCTGTGGCAGGGGGGTTGGATTAGATGATCTTTTGAGGTCCCTTCCCATCCCTAAGTATTCTATGAAATCCATCCTGCAGTCGCTGTTACAGATCATTGCACGTTAACAGTTTGTGCTAGCTAAGCAAGAAGAGGAACCGTCAAGTCTTAAAAACCTTGGCAAATGCTGCCTACTGACAGGGTGACTTCTGGTCTCGGAACGGGCCCGCTGCAGTTAGTGTACTGTGACTTCCAGGGCCTCTTTAAAAAAAACACCAAGGGAAAAATCAGTACTCCCTATCAGCAGCACTGCCTCAAAAATGCACCACTGCTAGCTCCTTCTTGATCCCCCGTGGCCCATGTTTAGTTCACAGCTACTCCGCGCAGCGCAGGTAGGCAGGTCGTCACCACCCAGAATGCTTTCAGTGCACGTCTGCATGGTCAGATCCCAGTGAAGGTCTGAGAGGACAGGGGTGGAAGTGCCTAAAGAAAGAATCAAAAGCAGTGTGCCTTAGTACAGAGAGTTGCCCTGGTGTACCTTGTCCTCAGGACTCTCAAATTCAAAGAGTATTAGCCCGCTCCCGGCCAAGGGCTACCTGCAAACTAGGCATTTAAAGCTCCTAGAAGTTGCTGGGATACTGAATTCATACCGTAAGCTTTCCGTGTGTATAAACAGAAGTCAGCTAAAGAGACAAGTCATGGGACAGCTATGCTAAGCATCCCTTTTCTGGACACAACCTCTGGAGTACTTGGAGGTCTCAAGACAGCAGCAAGGTGAAAATGGAAATAGCAGGCTAAGGTGGTGTAGTTTGAATCTGAGCGAGTCTCTGAATCTGACTGGCTTGGAGCTTCCTGTGTCCTGCTCATTCCTCACTGGCTTCTGTTTGTGTGGGGAGGAAGCACGTGGCGCAGGGCTAGGTATGAGAGACAGCCTACCTTGGGAATGTGGTGAATGCAGAGAAAGAGAGAGAGAGAGAATCCTAGAATCCTTAGGGATGGGAAGGGACCTGGAAAGATCATCCAGTCCAATCCCCCTGCCACAGCAGGTTCCCCCAGACCGAGTCACACAGCCGGTTTTAGGTGGTTTGTAAGAGGGTTCTGAACCCTCCTTGGTTCGGTTTTGTTTCAGCCTAGGAGCACATGAATGAAACCAACTGGTTAATTTCATCCCAGGATCTGGTGATCTGATCCACCTGGGACACTGTGGACAAGGAAAGTTAAAAGGGAAACTGAAGGGCAAACTTCTAATAGAAAGAGGGGCAAAGAGTGAGGCAAAGTTCTGAGGAGAGACTCGAACTGCAAGCAGGGTCATCATTCTTTCAATCTTCCTCGGCTTCCTTGATTCTGATCGTGGCCTCAGGGCATTGCTGCAGCATCCGCAGCGAATGGCAAAGCACGCAGTAGGTCCTGGGGGCATTCTCTATTCCAGTGGGGTTCTTGACCTGTGAACATCCTGGAGATGGCTTTTTGTCACTCTCATAAATAAATGGGTCCCTTCATTGCTTCAGCCCGTTTAGAGAGATTTTTCAAAGCACAGAATGAGCCCTGGCTGCTGCCAGAGGCGGAACGGATCGCTGGGCATGCAAACCCAGGTTACCAGAGAGCCTGAATGAGCAGAACGGGGTAAAGCAGCCAACTGGGCCCATTTCCATTCCACACCCATTTCACTTGCAGAAAAAAGCTTCAGTGCCTTGCTGTGTTCATATAAAAAATGGTCAGGCCTGCAAAACATCGGCCTCTTGAAAAGGAGGGCCAGAAATAAATTACTAATGTTCCCACAACCCAGGCATCCTCAGAAACTGGAGTGCCACAGCAGTTTGGATTAGGAATATTGCAGCAGCAATGCTCTACTACAGCCGTGGGGACCTTTCCTACTACAGAGTGTCTCTGCTAGAATCAGAGGTCCTAGCGCTTGGAGGACACAGGAGAACAGCAATCTGGAAGCACACGCACAGCTCCCTGTGGCCTAAGCGGTGGTCACACAGGATAAAGTGCTAGCCTACACACAGACTAGTCAGGATCCTGGAGATGTTTAGTTCCCTGCTGAATAATGGACAGACTAAACAGGGATAAACACAGTTGTGAACTCTGGAGTTCTCAGCACAAGGACATGGACCTGCTTGTGGGTCACCAGAAAGGGGCCACCAAAACAATTAGAGAGACAGAACATCTCTCCTATAGAGAAAGACCAGAGCAGAGCAGGGGTTCTTCACCACAATCATGCAGGACCGTCTGCAGAAGTAAAACCGCCACCAGTTTTCTAATGGAAGGCCTTACAGGAAGGAAAACTCACCGTGTTCTGTGGGAAGGAGCCCGTTTGAGCACTTTCTGAGGGGGGTTTTAAATACACTTCAAAATGTGAGCGTGCTTTGGTTCACACCCGTATGCAGTCTGCTCCTCTCTTCAAGCTGACATGATGTCCAAGCACTGGAGTTTTCCACCTAGGTAGCAACACTTGGACTTGCAGGAGTCATTCACTGCCAGGAGTGTGTTTGTTTGATTAGAGGGACTGCTCCTCTGTTTGCAGATCAGCTGTGTTTGTGTTTGTGGGGCTGGCCTCTTCATCAAGGGCTCAGACATCACCAGCCAGCACTCACTACACAGCGGAAAGGTCAAATAGGAAGTGAAATTAGGTGATACTGGTAAATCTTGCAGTAAGAACACACTGCTCACAGACAGAGTTCAAACTTCAAACTCCCAGGTTCTGGAAAATGTGAACATTTGCAGAGCAGTCCAGCTTCGCCAGGTACCTGCCAAGTCTCCTGCTTAGGCCTTGCAGGAGCTTAGCTCAGGGTCAGAGATGCCAGAACTGCCGGTGTGTGTGCCAGCTGGAAGGGAAGCACATCACTAAAACACCAGGAGGGTGGTGGTGCAGGGAGGTCATCGGCTTTTTCTCCTGTGCTCCCCTGCAGTGGTGATGACACTGCCACAGCTGTGTTTCTTGTGCCACGTATCCTGTGGCTGAATAAACCTCTGCGTTCTGTCTAGCAGCAGGGTAAACACAACTGCGAGATGGAGTTCATCATACAGGCTGGGGGGGACCTCATTCCTGTCTCTCAGTCTGTGAGGGGTGGGTGTCAGGAGGATGGAGCCAGGCTCTGCTCAAGGGCATCTGGGGACAGGACAAGGGGCACTGGGTGCCAACTGGAACAGAGGAGGTTCCCTCTCAATCTTAGCAGGACCTTCTTCCCAGGGAGGGTCCCAGAGCCCTGGCACAGGCTGCCCAGGGGGCTGTGGAGTCTCCTTCTCTGCAGACGTTCCAGCCCCACCTGGCTGTGTTCCTGTGCCACTGGGTCTGGGTGATCCTGCTGTGGCAGGGGGAGTGGACTGGATGATCTTTCCAGGTCCCTTCCCATCCCTGAGGATTCCATGATGGGAAGGCTGGCATGCACTGTGAGCTGAGGCATGAACTCTACACCTGCACCCAGGCTGGGGGTACACGAGCTGCAGTCGACCCATCCCCAGCAGCAGTGTGTTTAGGCAATACTGGGCAGGTAAGGCCCCGGAATGCTGGCAGGCAGCGCAGGTGTTACCGGCTCTGAAGTGTTTGCTGTGTTTCTCTGCAGTGTCCCACGCCAGACACCCTCTCCGAGCTGGTTCATTTGGGTGTTTCTGTTCAGTTATTCCTGAGAAAGATGTCAGAGCCGGGTACCAGTACTGAGTGGTGACAAGTCTTCTGCCTCTCGTTCAGTGAGAAGGCTCCGTAGCTCAAGCACATCTTTACTTGGTGCAAGAGGTAACCAACACAGAGAGAGAGCACAGAGAAATGAGGCAGGGGGTGAGGGGGGGAATAAGCAGTAAACCAGTTTGTCCCATCACCGCTGATTCTCTGTGTGCGTGGTGCCTGTGACAGCAGCTCCCCAGAAACTCTGGCAGAAATTTATCAGACGTTGTTTTGAGCAGTGCACTTCAGGAGGAAGAGAAAAGAAGCCCACCGGCTCCTCCTGACAGCCGGGAAGCTGTCTCGTCGCATTGCCCTCAAGCAGCAGGAGCCATTTCGTCTGACACCTTGCCGTGGGTACCCGTGCCCTGATTCCACGTGCCGTGGGCACACTAGCCCATCCCATCCTTGGTCAGTGCACGCACACATTCGATAGTCACGGTGGACTGTGCCAACTGCCAGTCTTTGTTCTAGGGTATGATGCCGGCGATTAATCACGTTAGGCGATTTCACGTTAGGATCTGTCTCAGCATCTTCAGGTGCTGTGAATTCAGGTTCTCAAGGTCTCCTGTGTTTGGAAAAAGGAAACCAAGCAAAGGGCTGGCGTGGCGCGGGTGCTTCCCCTTGGTCACATGGAGTGGGCGACGGAGAAAGCGGGCGAGCACAAGGGAATCCACCCAGCTCTGTGAGACACGAAGCCGCAGGCGATCTGTGGTAACGGCGCTGGGAGGGGGCATTAGCACAGTCAGAACACACAAGCAGATAATCAACCGGCGGGGTGGATCGATGTGGTTCAACAGGGAGTCTCTGTGCAGAGGGCTCGGTGTGGCCGTGTCGTGGCGCAGCTCGGTGGGTGCAGCGATGCTGGTGTGCGGCGCTGCCGCCACAATAGCCATTGAGTGCGGATGGGCACCTCCTCCCCGAGAACACTCTTTGCTGGAATACGCAGACACACACTCCAATCTCCATGGCAACCACTTACTTCAGCGTGACATCAAGCCGAGATCAGAACTCCACAGGCGTCAGAGAGCGCCTGCTGTTTCTTCCCTTGAACTAACAGTATTGATCCGCAGGCAGGTTCCATTAACCATTTCGCCTCTGTGCTGCCCGTAATTGCTGTCTGTGGTGCCTCTGTTGTTCTGGTGACTGGAACCCAGGACGTGGAGCACTGAGTTAAATAATTCATGCTGCGCTGCTGCTTGATCTGTTCCTAGAAGCAGCCATTGCTAAGTGGGCTCGGTAACTTCAGCATTGGGCTGATAGGATTAGGAGGACTCTAATTGTCCTCTCATGCGACCAGATCACTGCTCTGAAATCCCTTGACTCTTCCAAGCCAAGGCAAACGAGCCAGACAAGTGACCAAACAAGAACAGTCTGCCTGAATACAGCTCAGGGTTTCCCAACAGCAGTGAAAAGTGCAGCTGAGGCTTCGTTCTCCTTTATCCCTGTTTGTTCCCTCCCCCAAAAACTGATGTGAAAACTCTTTTCATAAACAAACACCAAATCATAAGAGTCTGGTGGTGAGGGAGTTCCTTACACTACTCTTTAGGAGCACCCCCTCACTCAATTATATCATAGAATCATAGAATCATTTAGATTGGAAGGGATCTGGAAAGATCATCCAGTCCAATCCCCCTGCCACAGCAGGATCACCCAGACCCAGTGGCACAGGAACACAGCCAGGCGGGGCTGGAACGTCTGCAGAGAAGGAGGCTCCACAACTCCCTGGGCAGCCTGGTCCAGTGCTCTGGGACCCTCCCTGGGAAGAAGGTCCTGCTGAGATTGAGAGGGAACCTCCTCTGCTCCAGCTGGCACCCAGTGCCCCTTGTCCTGTCCCCAGATGCCCTTGAGCAGAGCCTGGCTCCATCCTCCTGACACCCACCCCTCATAGATTGAGAGACAGGAATGAGGTCCCCCCTCAGCCTCCTCTTCTCCCAGTTCCAGAGCCCCAGCTCCCTCAGCCTCTCCTCAGCAGGGAGCTGCTCTCCTCCCTTCATCATCTTCATTNCATTGCTGGCTCAGAGTCACCCTGCTGGCCACTAGGACCCCCAGGTCCCTTTCTCCTGCCCTGCTCCCCACCAGGCCAGCCCCAGCTGTGGGGCTCTCAGTTAATCTCCCAAAGCTGCAAGGTCGGTAGTCACCACCCAGCGCTGCAGGGTGGACTTGCTTGCACAGTGGAGGGAAATGGACCAGACTCCTACCGGTTTTTGTGTGATGGCTGCCGAGCGCCTCAGGGAGAAGAGCCCCCACTGTCCAGAGCACTTCCACTTCTTCAGGAGGGGTGGGAACCAGAAACGTTTTGGATCCTAGATAGAAATACTTCTGCCATCTGACGGAGCTTTTCAGTTCCCGAAGGGAAAGCTGCTGCTCTGGGGGTGCAGCAGGAGACTGAGGACGTGATAGCACCCAGAGTGTCAAAGTGGCACTGCCTTGTCTCTGCCTGAGCAAATGTTCTTCCTGGAAGGAGTGTTGCCTAGCTGGCTTATTTGGAAGTCTGAGAGCAGAACAGATTTCTTGAAGGAGTTAGAGGTTCATTTAATTCTGAACATGCACTGGGGAATAGGATGTCTGTTCCATGAACTTCCACGCCAGACTAGAAGGTACCCAACTCGGGAGCTGACAGGATTAATCAGTTGAAGACGACAAGAACAGATGTGCTGCTTCAGAGCGAACGTTCACCTGACCCAGTCACCTATTGTCAAGAGCAGCCGTAAGCCAGGAGGCCGGAAGGAAAGGGACTGAACAGAATCCAAGTGTCGTTTATGGAAATAACAGCCTTTTCTCCAGTCCTTTCCCCCTATCTGCCTGCTCTCTGCGCAGGGAGGTGTCTCACCCTGACACACTTAGGCTTGGTAGTAATCTCCACGGGTCTGTCTTCTTTTGGTTCAGTTTCCCCTGAGAGAAGCAGCCTGTTTTCACCCACAGCATCCTTTGGCAAGAAGTTCAACAGATCTCACTGCTTGTAGCACAGCCTTTGTCTCCCCTTTGGAAACTGGCACCTACTAAATTTATTCAGGAGCCTCTAGCTCCTGAACAGAAGTGTTTATCTCTTTGAAACCCTTCCTTGTCACTCCAGAGCCGAGTGGGAGAAGGCAGTCTGGATTTCTGCCCAGGCTGTGGTGGATATTTGAGTACACAAGTCTTGATGTAGGAGAGGTTTAGGTGGGCAGCCTGACCCGTGCTCAGGCACACACTGTGACTGCCAGACTTGGCCAGAGTCCTTTCTGTATCTCACCTGCAGGTGACCAGCCTTGACCATGGAATTCATCACTATGAACATCATCCTCACAGAGCACTGGAAGGGGCTTCCCAGGGAGGTTGTGGAGTCTCCTTCTCTGGAGATGTTTAAAACCCACCTGAATGTGTTCCTGCACGACTTGGTCTGGGTGATCCTGCTGTGGCAGGGGGATTGGACGACTGGATGGTCTTTGCAGGTCCCTTCTGATCCCTAACACTCTGTGACTGATTCTTCAGGCAAACTCTTAGGTAGCAGTCCAGGGAGTGATGCATCTGGTAAGAATTTGTAAGAGTGAGAGCCAGCAGAAGGGTCACCACTCTAAGCAGAAGGGTCACCACTCTAAAAGGTTAAGGTAAATTTTTCCTTTGGCTCATTTTTTCCCTCGGTAAGAGTACTGCAAGGCTGGGCAACTGGACCTGCTCGTGTCTTGTGCACAGTGCTTCAGCCACAGGATTAGCCTACAAAGCAGTGCCAGTCTCTCTAGGACAGTGGGACTGCATTTTTACCTGACAAGCAAAGGGCCACAATCGGACAGCGTTAACTATGGGCAGACAGGATGCTCACCCGCAGAGCCCCTGGGTGCCAGGGCCGTACTGAAGGAAGCCCAGCTAACACACAGCGTAGGACTCCAGCGTGCACCTCCTGTGTGGTCTGGAGCCACCCTGCGTGTGGTGTACAACCTGCGGTGGTGGTTTCCCCCAGACACACATAGCATGAGAAAGAGCTCTGAAGCATTTGGCATCACACCTTCTACTGCTGGCAGCTGCTAGCCGTGACCATCTTTCAAACTCAGGAGTAGGGTCTGGGCACTATGAGGGGCTGTTGTTTTCTGCATAACTCGGAGCAATTGGCATTTCTAAGCATGAATTGTTGAAATGTGCTAGCCATAACATTCTGTTCTCTTCTGCCCGGCTTCAGGAAGCACATGCTTAGTTCAGCCACTCTGTCTAAGTGGTTTTTAGTGCGGAGATTGGCGTGGCTTTCCCTCAGCAGTCTGTCAGCAGCGCTGACCCAGTTCACACAGCCTCGCAATTCAAAATCAGAATCATTGTAAACAAATTCAAGGGAAGGGGAAAGATTCTGGATAAGGTTTTCCCTCTTACATGGACACACATACCTGCGTGTGGGTGTATGTACGCTTATGTATGTATGTCACGAGGTGAACTCAGGGATCCTTATGGGTCACTTCCATCTTGTGATATTCTGTGATTGATTCGAGTCTATCTATATCCACATCTACATCTACATCTACATCTACATCTACATCTACATCTACATCTATCTATATCTATAAATCTATATATTTATATCGATATTGATATCTATATCTGTGTATCTATATATCTATATATCTATATATCTATATATCTATATATCTATATATCTATATATCTATATATCTATATATCTATATATCTATATATCTATATATCTATATATCTATATATCTATATATCTATATATCTATATATCTATATATCTATATATCTATATATCTATATATCTATATATCTATATATCTATATATCTATATATCTATATATCTATATATCTATATATCTATATATCTATATATCTATATATCTATATATCTATATATCTATATATCTATATATCTATATATCTATATATCTATATATCTATATATCTATATATCTATATATCTATATATCTATATATCTATATATCTATATATCTATATATCTATATATCTATATATCTATATATCTATATATCTATATATCTANGAGAGAAAATGCGATCTGCCAGGGCAACTGTGTAAATCTAGACATTCAGATTCATAGAGTCACAAGGAGTCCTGGAGAAAGGCCAAGGGGCCATGGTTACCAGTTGCTCCAGGAGAGATTCCCACTGGGTTGCAGAAGAAAGCTGTTCACACTGAGAGCTGTCTGAGAGTAGAAGGGTCTTCCAAGGGAAGGGGGGGATTGCTCAGCTGCAGACAGTGCTCAGGCTCAGCTGGATGGGGCTCTAGGCCAGCTCATCCCAACTGGATCCTGCTTGAAGAGGTTGCACTGGATGCTCCCTGAGCTCCCTTCCAGCCCGCTGACCTGTGAGCCTGTGAATGCTGTCTCAGCCCTCTGCAGCGTGGAAGCCAAGGACAGCTGGAAGGCGGTCTCCTCACAACATTTCACTTCAATGTGAGTTCTGTCCCTGGTTTCCCGAGGCTGAGAACAGCTGGACTGACGGTTTGTCAGAGCCCACTTCACTCTTACACATCGATTAGTTTTCAGAGAAGCTGGAGTCTCGAAAGCAATGAAATTCCTGCCAGTCTCATGAAGGACACTGCCTGGCCACGGGAGAGTGCCAGCGAGGGGGGGACAGGCAGAGTTCATCTGTTCTACATCTTGTTTTGGCAGCAGAACACTTGTACCTACTGGTCAGTCAGCCGAGCACACGGACTGGCGAACCAAAGGGCGCTCACACCTAGCGAGCAACTGCATCTGCTCTGCGCTGCGCGGCACGAGCGGCTCTTGGGGGCTGCTCGGCAGAAGGGCTGCCGTGCAGAGAAGTGTCAGTGAAGAGGCACTGCAGACGCACCTTACCCCCTCCTGTCTGCTGCCTTCAGCCGAACCTAGGAACACGTGGGAGCTTCTGCCAGGTGTTTTATGGAGCAGCCCGAGAGCTGAGGTGTCGCTGGGGTGTTCAGGTGTCGAGAGTCAGAGTTTCGGACATCATTTATAGCATTTATTATCATCTCAGCTCTGATATTTCATGCAGTCCTCGTGAAAGGGCACAGCAACTGCTACTTCAGATCAGAGCCATCTCACCTGCTGCCCCTTTTTCACGGTTTGTAACTAGGATTAGGTGCTTCAGAGACAGCAGCAAGAGACCCAGTGCTGGAGAGTTACGGGCTGAACTGTCTCAGAATCAGAGTCATTCAGGGAAACCCAGTGCTGGAGAGTTGCAGGCTGAACTGTCCCAGAGTCCCAGAGTCATTCAGGTTGGAAAAGACCATCCGTGAGGAAAAGGTTTCCTTGTCTCTCACAGCCAGTGGCTGCACAGGTGATGTGCACACCTTTGGAATAGAGTCAAGACTGCACATGGCACTACCCAGGCTAACCTGCCAGGTTTAGCAGGACCTGAGTCTTGGACAAGGTGACACGAGACAGTGATCCTCTGTTCCAGTGTGCCTTGTGTGAGGGAGCTACAGCTCCAACTCTTGTTCTTATTTATGTCTGCTATCAACTTGGTGTTCCTTTGCCTGTCGTTACAAACAGTCCTTGAGCATTTCACAACCTGAAACCACGTTTCCCTGTCCAAATTGACTATTCCCAGCCCTTGAATCCCCACCTCTGTTGTCCAAATCGCTGCTGTCATCTGGCCTTGAATTCTTTCTGGTTTTACCGCAGTCTTTTGAGACGGGAGGATCAGAACTCATCAATCCCCGTAATGGCCTCGTGCACGCTAACGCGTCCTCTCCTCTGGGACCACCAGTGCAGAATGAGCAAAGGTCAATTCATGTGGCACCGCTGCTTCTCCTGCTGATCAATACTGCCTCGTTGTTTCCTGGGTCCCCCACATCTGCCAGCCTGCTGCTGTGCTCTGATTGCTCTCAGGCTGGAGACTGCTCACTCTGTCTGCGTAATGCACGGGCACGGCAGAGGCTGAGTTAGAGTCTGAAGGTAAATAATAAAGGCCCTGTGCTGGTGCCCCAGTTTCATGTGTTTTGCTTTCTGTCATTGTTCCCAGAGTGACTTTAGGTGACTTAGAGCCTGGTAGTGTGTACACACCAAATCCATCTCTGAGCTGGGCGTTACAGAGCATCTGTAACTGCCTTTGCCACCAAGCTGATGGCCCGTTGCCATCCCTGAGTCTAATAATGCAGCGTCTCAGACGGAGCTTTCTTCTTGGACTGGATGGTCTTTCCAGGTGTCTTCCAATCCATAATGTTCTGTTGTGTGACTTGGTCTGGGTGATCCTGCTGTGCCAGGGGGATTGGACTGGATGGTCTTTCCAGGTCCCTTCCAACCTCTGATGGTTCTAGGATTCTATGTTGAGTCTTTGCTGCAGATAGCCAGAAGCTGGGAGGGTGTACCAGAGGAAGTACAGATGTTTGCCTTTCCTCTTGGCAGGGTCCTTCCCTCTGTGTTTACCCTCAGGAATAAGGTACTAGATGCAGCTGATGTGATCTGACCCCGTGTAGCTATTCTGGTGTCTAGTGAGGGTTCCTGAGCTGGTTACCATTAGTAGCTGTGTCATTGTGTCACCTCACTGCTTCTGTGCACAACTGCAGATGAAGAAAGGTCAGGCAACCCCACTTGCCATTTCTTTTCCTCGATGAAACTTGACTGCCCTGCCTGACTCCTAATCCGTGACAATACTTTCCCAGAAAGCCAGAACTCTTCCCACGCTGGATTTAGTGAACTCTGAGACCCACCAACTGCAGTCTTGTGCCTCCTGCATCCTTACAACCACTGGGAAATCCTTGGGGCAGAAGCCCTGCTGAGTTCGCAGGTAAAGTCAGGCTTCGTACCCCCTGAGCACGGGAAGTCTTCGCAGTTGCATTTCCATGACTGTTTGCACAAGAGCACCTGTTCTTCACCGAAAATTTGTCCGTGCTCAAGATCTTTCTCAAAGCCATCCCAGACAGAGACGCCTCATCCCTTCAGCCACACAAACATGTGGGTTCAGAACTACAAAGACCTTCAGGAGAAGAGGGGAAACCTCCAGCGCACAGTCAGCACCCTCCCTGCCAAACAAATTCCAGACATCAGAGGGGCTGGGCTTGCACACCCTGTGCTAGGGAGCCGTTCTCATCAGTCTGGGTGCCTTTGTTTGTCATCGTACCTCATCTTTTGTTTTCAAGGGACTTCTTGTGCAAGGACAGCAGTCGCTTGGCCTCCCTGTAATACTCTGTTTAGCTGCTTCTCCCTGGTGCCTCTCACAGCAGCCGGTTCAGTCCCTAGGAAGTTTCCCATTTGCAGCCCAGCACCAGCTATTATTTATTTGTCTCTACCGAGCCCTTTGCCTTCCAGACTCCATTTGCCAGCGCAATGTTTCACCCCCTGGGTGCCGTTACTTGGCTCCCATTGCCTGAAGGACATCTGTTTGCCCTCACAAGTGCTGAGCCGCTTGCCTGGTACCTGTACTAGAGTCCCTTCCAAAGCAGCCCCCCAGCCTTTTCAGCGCTCGCCAGCGTCGTTCAGAGGCTGCTCTCTGTAGTTCCCAGACATCCAGCACGGCCTCGGGACCCCAGAGCTGTCTGCTGTCGATGCACAGGAACGCATTCAGAGAAGGGAGGACATAAAATTGACATAAAATATTAGACAGAAGAAAGGATCCTCTGCACAGTCCGTGCCGCAGGACCACGGGTGATAGGCAACCACGGGCATCCTCTTCGTGTCTCCGGTGCGCTACTCACGGCATGGCTTCAAAGAAGCATGGTCTGAAGGGCGATCTCTCCCAGTACTCTAGTAGGTTTAAAGGAAGAGGGGTTTCATTCCAGCTTTACTGATAGCAGCTGCTGGTTTCTCTCTGTAAGGAGGGCTGTTTCGCAGTCCAAAAGCCGTGTGGCTGGAACAGCAACAGCAGGTTTCGCCAGATTAGCTCCGTTCCCTCGTCATTAGCATATTCCATCTCTACAGGTCGTCCATTAGCTGGGTCATTAATGAGGACAAGGTAGAGCACTGCCTACTGTTACAGAGCAGAGCTTGTTATGAGTGATGGTAGTGAAACCCTGAGTATGGAATCACTCACCACCACGACAGTGCCTCCCTAGAGCGCATCCTCGCCTGGGCAGCTTGAATTAAAAGGCCAAAGACAGTTCCTTTCTGACCTGCAAGCTATGTTTTAAGGAAAGCAGTCTCTCATGGGTCTGGAGAAGGAGATTGGGAGTCCTGCTGACATTCAGTGGAAAACATTCTTGACTGCAGAAACTGTTCTTCTTCGTCTCTCGTTGTGTTGGCTGCAGTTCCAATGGCCACACCTGCACGGACAAATGGAACAGCCCAGGGAACGCTCTGTGAGGCCAGCTGGCACCGCACCGCTCGCATTGCTCCGTGGAACTAGGATTTCTTCACCACCACAAGAGAGTAGCCACGTCCAAATAGCCCATTAGGAATGATCCCCTGTCCCTGGTGACTCCCTGAGGGTGCCCAGGCACAGCGGGCACGGTCCAAAACCAAGTCAGGGATCATGCTAATAATTAAGAGTAGAGTTAATCTCCGGGCACTCTTGAACCCGTGCCTGAGTGGTTCAACCTCCCAGCACAAAGGCAGCCACTGTGTTTCCAAGAGGACCGAACAAATGATGCTTGTGATGCGTGTGCAGCCTCTCCTGGTAAAAAACCAACGGCTCCATTCTCTCTGGAAAACAAATAATGCCCACAGAACAACATGAAACTCACAACTGGCCTGCTGCCCTGTCAGCCAGCGAGGCTACCAGCCTCTCAGAAGTTCTTATCCATAGGAGGTTCCCTCTCAATCTCAGCAGGACCTTCTTCCCAGGGAGGGTCCTGGAGCACTGGACCAGGCTGCCCAGGGGGGCTGTGGAGTCTCCTTCTCTGCAGACGTTCCAGCCCCGCCTGGCTGTGTTCCTGTGCCACTGGGTCTGGGGGATCCTGCTGTGGCAGGGGGGTTGGACTGGATGATCTTTCGAGATCCCTAATGATTCCATGATAAACCCTGAGTGAAAATGCACCGGAGTGCCAGCTGCAAAGTTCTTCAGGTTTGCTCATCTAAGACTCTTGCAGCCTAAGCTTTATGTTAACAGCCAGAGCATCAGGGAACTCCTCAGAGGTGGGGGGCCAGAAAACTCAGCATTCTGGCAATCCAGAAGTTGAATCTCTCCAGAAGAGGTGAAGAACTTCCTCCTGACTTCCAGTCTCAACCTCCCCTCTTCCAGCTGGAAACCATTCCCTCTGCTCCTACCACTCCCAGCCCTTGGAAACAGCCCCTCCCCAGCCCTCCTGTAGCCCCCTTCAGGGACTGGAAGGCTGCTCTGAGATCTGCCTGGATCAGCCTGTCCCTGTAGGAGGGGGGCTCCAGCCCTGCCATCCCCAGTAGTTTCAGTGGAAAGATTTGCAGCTGCAGAAGTTCGATACTGGGAGGTAGCAGAGAAGATCTTCTCCTAAAGGATAGGTCCATCCTTTGCCATTCCCTCCGTTCCTGCTGACCCACTAATCGATGCTGAGAGGCAGGTGCCTTACAGACACGTGTGTTTCATAATGTTTAGGCAAAAGAGAAGACACGTTGGCACTTTCAGTACAGAGTGGGTAATTATGTGGAGGATGCTGCTGTCTCAATGCTGAGAGGGGGTGCGTGGTATTGACACTAAACCTTCTAGAAGAAGAGATGCTGCACGCCTGCCTGGACTCCAGTCACCAACAGAAACCCAGTGCCCCCCATTAGCTCTGAATTCCTCAGAAAGCAGCACAAGGTTCTGACCCCTGGGCTAGTGTAGCAAAGCCATAATCCCAGGAACAGAGTGAGGATGGGATTTAGGAAGGAGAATGCTCCACTCACCCTATAACTTCCTCAACTTGTGCAAGCTGCTTTGCCTCTGGCGTGTGCGTGTGTGCACGTGCAAGTGGGGAAGACCGTTTTTTATTTGCTTTCAAACTAGCAGATCTTTTCTTCTGCCTGGTTAGCACACAAAGCAACGGGAGCCATGCAGCCTCCTCTGCAGCTTTATCCTTTGTGAAGGGCAAATCCATGAGACCCAGCGCTGTAACCACCGGAGAACATGATCCGCTATTCAGCTGGGACTCTTGAAGTGAAGTTGTTTACAGTTCTCTTGTGCACTCGTAGTTGCAGCCCATAGGTCTGTTTATACTGCTCTTGCCAAGCTGAGAGCAGCTCTGTCACATAAGAAGCTCACTCACTGCGGTGAGCTGAGTCAGAGGTGTTGGCAAGCAGTCGCATTCCGTTGCTACCTCGGGTTTGTGGCGCTCAGCCGGTGCCCAGGTCAGGCTGCTGTAGGAGATAAAGCGAAGAAGAGCTGTGTCTTCTTTTTGAAATGTAGCCCATTAGGGCCAGTGTTTGCCCAGAGCATTAGGTGACTGCAAACCCTTCCGACTACACTCGCTGCCCGTGCAACAGAGTCCCAACCCCTGGTTGGGATTCCTCAGAATCCCCTAGAGAGCACGAGAGTTAAAGGCCACGAGCATGGGGGGCACCGAGATCCTTCTCCTAACTACTGGTCACGTCTCTGTAGAACAGAAGACTGTACAGAACTTAGGGTTCCCAGCCTCAAGGCCCTTCTCAAGTGCACTGTGGTGCCCAACACTGGACCCAGTACTCAGGGTGCAGTTGCACAAGTGCAGAGTACAGGGGCACCATCACCTCCTTCTTCCTGCTGGTGACACCATTCCTGATCCAGGCCAGGATGTTGTTGGCCTTCTTGGCCACCTGGGCACCCCACTGGCTCCTGTTCAGCAGGCTGTCAGCCCACACCCCCAAATCCTTTTCCACCTGGCAGCTCTCCATCCACTCTTCCCAGGCTGTAGCTGCTGGGGGGTGTTGTGACCGCAGTGCATGACCCTGGGCTTTGTTAAAACCCAGCTCATTGGCCTCAGCCCATGAAAAGAAAATGCTACCACAGCTCCTCTTCCAGTCTCTGATGCTGCTGTTTGGAACAAGCTACCATCTCTGCCATGAAAGAGGTGTTCAGCAGCTCCGAGGGTGCTTTAAGCACCGACACCTTGAGCAGGCTAACAGAAAGCCTTGATAGACTCGTGAAGAAGGCAAAAGTAGAGTAAACTGGTAGGGGATGGAGCATGTCTCGCACCACCCCATGCTGGTGGGAGAGACAGCCCTGTTCCTGCACGTCTAATAGGTGCCCAATCGATCGGAGCAGCCAGTGTGGCACAAAGCGCTCACGTGTGAGCAGCAGTGACCTTTCAGCTGCTGTGGGGCCGGCTGCCTCACCTTACTCTGGCTTCTGTGCCCACCGTAACTGCCCTGTGGGAAATCCCTAAGGCATGCTATGCACACCGCATAGGAACAGAGGAGCAGAGCGGCCCGTGTCAGGAACCCGAGAGGACGAGTGGGAAATGGAGCTACCCCACTGCCCTTTCCCTCACTCCTGCCTCTTCCAAACACCCTGGCCAGTTCTAAGTCAACACGGGTGGCTTCGGCAAGAAATTTATCACTGTGGGGAAAAAGAAGGAGAAAGTTAGGGCTTTAAGTGAATGAGGTTACAAAAAGACTCGTGCAGAGCCATGCTTTGCTTGAGAGGTCAGTGCCCCTTGTCCTGTCACCAGATGCCCTTGAGCAGAGCCTGGCTCCATCCTCCTGACACACACCCCTCACAGATTTAGAGACAGGAATGAGGTCCCCCCTCAGCCTCCTCTTCTCCCAGCTCAAGAGCCCCAGCTCCCTCAGCCTTTCCTCAGCAGGGAGCTGCTCTCCTTCCTTCATCCTCTCCGTTGCTCTACGCTGGACACCCTCCAGCAGCTTTGTGTCCTCCTGGAACTGAGGGGCCCAGCACTGGACACAGTTGATAACTCTTTTGGTGGGGGCATTGGATTTGAGGATCTCTTGAGGTCCCTTGGTTCCTTCCAACTCTGGTTCTGTGATTCTGTCCCTTGTCCTTTGCTCCTACCCACCAGAAGCCCTCTTCTTTCCCACTGTAAGTCCAAAGACAGTCCCTTAGGAAGGGACAACTACTGTCCTGCTATCCTAAAGCAAAGAAGTCCTTCCTCCCCAGATGTACAGCATTCCAGTGCTGTCCTTTGACAATTCTGAGGAGAGCTTTTCTGACGTTGAGCAATAGCTCAGACTCCAGCTAGAACAAGTAGAACAGCACTCTTAGCTTCCCCACCCAGCTGTCGGTGTGCTCGCTCGCTCAGCCTCAGCTCTGTCTGAGCCCAGTGCACAGTCACAGGGGTGAACCCTTTGAACACTCTTCTTTGGCAGCAAAAATGGGCACGCACCACCAGAGCACCGGGCTTTGCAGTCCTCCTACTTGAGCTGGCTCTTGATCCATGGTTTCATGGCTGGGACGTGTTCCTTACACCGATGGCCGCTGCATCTGGGCTGATGAGCAGTAGCTGTGCGAGTGCTCTTTTAGAACAAGGCAAGTGGCCACCACCTCGGGCAATCCTGGTCGGTTGTGCTGCGCCTGTGGGAAGCCCCACGCTTGTCAAGCTCTTAGAAGAACAAGGAAGGGTGCTGGGGTATGGCTTTCCCAATGCCCAGAGTCACCAAAATAAGGTAGAGGGTCACAAGGAGTTAAAGGTGTGGACTGCCTGACAGGCACTGCAGGCAGGCAGCATGTGGAGCCTTGTTATACTCTCTAAAAAGAGATGGCTATAAAATATTCAGGGCTCACCTGTCCCCAGCCAGCTGAGTTAAGGACAGGCAGAGAGAGCAGCAAACAGCGGGCGTTCAGCATAGTCTGAAACGCATTTGTTTCTCCTCGTAAAGGCCACACAGAAGTTGTGCGCAACGCAGACAGTGGGGAAGATGGCTCTGAGTTTGTGTTTTCCAGTGTTGTGGCTGTGTTTCCTGGTCAGTATTACCCCCAGCACTGGATGCCCCTCCAATGAGCAGCCAGCCACTCAGATCACATTGATCTCTCACT
Source organism: Upupa epops (assembly GCA_013397515.1). Lineage (NCBI taxonomy): Eukaryota > Metazoa > Chordata > Aves > Bucerotiformes > Upupidae > Upupa > Upupa epops. Next base: position 739,609 of record VZRI01008758.1, on the reverse strand, counting down.
GAGAGCAAAAATAGCAATGAACTTGTTATCAGCATCCAAGAGAGTCCGTAGTGGGCTATGATACCCATCCCCTGACCTGATGGAGTGCTCAGGCCCGTCCCGTATCCGTGTGGTTGTGGTCTGCTATTGCTCTGCCTGGGAAAGGCCACAAAAACAGAGCCTAAATGTTGGTCTCTAGGAAATCTGCTGCTAACTCCCTTCACCTCAGAGATGCTACTGCCTGTGGTTTGTTAGGATGCACCTCTACGTCTTAAAGGGGTGAGAACGAGGAAGCTAAAATAGAGCCAGTCCAGCACTGGCAGACTCCCTGCGATGTGACAGGCAGGATTAACCCTCCAGGTGCTCTCTGTCCAGGGCAAATGCTTGCACTTCGCTCCCAAAGGCATTACTGCTCCCTAGGGATCAGCACCCACCCAGGAAAACCCTACAGGAACCCCTTCTGCTCTTCCCCACGGGGCTGGGAACGCTGGACCCGTAATTAGAGTCCCTCTTGCTTTTGCAGTCCTGTGACAGAACCTGCTGGGGACTATTCTGCTGTTGGAAAGGCGGAGTGAGCTTTGCCACCCTGGGTGAAGCAGGGAAATTGTGAAGCAGATTGCCTGTGAGAGCAGAGAGTCAACCAGGAAATCAGCCTTCAGCCCCCGCGCCGAGAGGCAGTGATAACCCTGGCTGGGAACTTAACAATCCTGTAGAAGATTTCGGAGTGGCAGAAGAAGCAGAGCAGTGGCGTCTGTGCTCAGCAGCAGCTACATTTAGCCCTCCGAGTGCCGGTCCTGCAGCAGTTTGGGCAGCACTTCGAGTCAATCACAAGGCCTTGTAGCTGCCTCACGTGGAAAGCTGCTCCTTGGGGGAGCTCATCTCAAGCAGTGTGGGAAACACTGCAGGTTTCAAACTCAGGTTCCCCCGAAGCGCTTGTCCTGTGTAACCTGGGACCTAGGATTTCCCTGCCCCTCCATGCAGCAGAAGGGCTCTGCTCACACCCCCCGAGACCCCGAGGTTCTGGCTGCCTAACCAGTCTGTGCTGCAGGTAATTGCAAGTCACGTTGAGGGGTAATTAAGGATGTCCACTCAAGCATTCATGCCCTGGCGATAGCCAGGTCCCTCAGTAAAGCCCTGACCCAGGCTGACAGGAGCTCCCCCACTGCCTCTGCTGTGTTTGCTCAGAAATCCAAGCCAGTAACACAGTGCTGTGAGGCAGCAGCAGAAGGAAAAGCTGGACAAGAAAACCCATACAGTTTGGAGAGTGGCATCTTATTGCTGAGGACACCGAGCTGGGTGCTGTCACCAACCCCCCAGCAGACTGGGCTGCCATCCAGAGAGACCTGGCCAGGCTGGAGAGCTGGGCAGAGAGAGATGGAGTGAGGGACAGCCAGGGGCAGGGGAGAGGCTGGCAGCTGGGCAAGAACAACCCCAGGGACCAGGAGAGGGTGGGCACTGACCTGTTGGAGAGCAGGGGAGGAGAGAGGGACCTGGGGGTCCTAGTGGCCAGCAGGGTGACTCTGAGCCAGCAATGTGCTCTGGTGGCCAAGGGGCCAACAGCATCCTGGGGGGGATCAGACCAGAGGTGGTTAGCAGATCAGGAGAGGTTCTTCTCCCTCTCTACTCTGCACTGGTGAGACTGCAGCTGGAGTGCTGTGTCCAGTGCTGGGCCCCTCAATTCCAGAAGGACACAGAGCTGCTGGAGGGTGTCCAGTGTAGAGCAACGAAGAGGATGAAGGGAGAAGAGCAGCTCCCTGCTGAGGAGAGGCTGAGGGAGCTGGGGCTCTGGAGCTGGGAGAAGAGGAGGCTGAGGGGGGACCACATTCCTGTCCCTAAATCTGTGAGGGGTGGGTGTCAGGAGGATGGAGCCAGGCTCTGCTCAAGGGCATCTGGGGACAGGACAAGGGGCACTGGGTGCCAGCTGGAACAGAGGAGGTTCCCTCTCAATCTCAGCAGGACCTTCTTCCCAGGTCTTCCAAGGTCCCTTCCCACCCCTAACGATGAATCACCAGCACGTGCTGGCAGCTGTGAGAAGGGCAGTGTTAAATGGACAAGCATGTGATTTTCATAGCCTTCTAGAACTTAATTTAGAAAGCTCCTGGTTTTTTAATCACTGGTATTTTTATCCCCCTTGCTTTTACTTCCTGCTTCCTTCCACCTGGGAATGCCATCTTCTCCAAAGAAAGCTCATCCCCAGCCACAATTGTTTCTGTAGGGTCTTGGACAACGCGGCCACTGCTGGCCTGCAGCTACAGCCCTCTAATTCCAGGTGCACTCGGGTGATGGCACTGCAATTAAAACCAGAGGGGAGAGGGTGCAGGAGCAAGGTGCCCTCATGCTCCACAACCTGCAGCTCCAGAAGGGTCTGGTGCTCGTAAGCAGAGCTAATGAATGTGACTGAAAATAGCCGTGTGAAACCCCCGAGCGCCGCTCCTTGCACATCCTTGACAAATCATGCTCACGCCGCGCTGCCGGTCACCGATAAATCAGCTACAAACAGTCTGTCCTCCGGGATAGATTGGCTTCGCATTAGCTACAGGAAAGCTTTCCAGGCCACGCTCCATCCGGAGGTACGGAGACTCCCCCCAGAAGTTATCACGGCTAATCCAGCGGGTTCAGGCAGCGCTCTGACCCCCTCATGGAAGACATCCGTCCTCCTTGTTTATCACTTTAACAGAGTTAGTTGATCTTTCACTGTGTTTCAATATGAAGAAGTGTTTTACCTTGTGAATCACAGGCTGAACGCAGTGTAAACAAGCGGAACACCAAGAGGAGATGCTCTGCCCACGACTGCCCTTGACACACTGGGAACTCCCGTGCTGTCCTGAGGCTGGGCTCCGGGGCAGCACCCAGAGCGTGCAGGGGTGCTTGCCAAAGAGCATGGCGGGTAGTGAAGGGACCTAGCCTGGCTCTACTGGGTTGTAAATCCAGATGAAGCGTGGAAGGGTGATGGGATGCCCAACCCTCCTGTGATTTCACTCCGGGTCTCAGTAGCAGCTCCCGTGAGTGGATGCCCCACAGCTGCTGCTTTGTCCCAGAGCAATAACCGTTAATCAGGTACCCCTTCTACTGGGTTTCAGTCTCCCTGACTGTACTCATGGCCAGTGCAGCTTTCACTGCAGGACCTTCAGCTGGCTCTCAGAAGAGCTTGCAGTGCTGCCACACTTGGAAGGCTGTAGCGTGTTTAGGGAGCGCTTTGCCTGGCAAGGGGGGGTCTTCAGGTGTGTTTCTGAAACACACACCATCCAACAGAGCTGGCTGACAGCACCTCCCTCTCTTGTTTTTCCCCTGGGCTGCAGACTGCCTGTGTTTACAGAAAGGGCTGCTCAGTTCCCAAGGGACTGGAGAGGGTGGAGGTAGCGGCTGTTCTCCCCACCCAGACTTTCACCTGTCCCTTTGCAGCCGGCAGTGCTGGAGCTCTACCAAAGGCATCAAACCCCAGACACGGTTCTCTGTGCTGCTCCTCTGTCCTCTGACGCCTGGTTGCAAGAAAGCATCATCATTTTCAACCTGTGACTATAGCAGTAACACAACAGTCTGTATTAATACAGTAATAGAAAGAAAATCATCTCTCTGCGTGGGTTACCCGAGGTGGGACCGGCTGGAGCTCAGGATTCGCTAAGACTAAGGAGACTCGTGTGGCTAGCAGACCAAAGACCCTCAGAGGAGTGTCTCTGAGCCCTCATCGTTAACAAACCTGCTGTTCCTGTCGATGTTTTAACGAGGGGAACCAGCTGATCATCTCGGAACAGAGTCACAGCCCGTGTGCCGTGGAAAGAGGCTCGAGGTTTATCGCATCAACCGTGCGACTGCCTGTGAACTCAAGAAGCATACCTGTGAAACTAAAGAGGAAGGGCGACTATCAGATCGCCTCTAGCTGCAGGAAAACAGGAGCTCCTCCCTTCCTGTCTCTCCTGTTCATCCTCTTCCGATTTCCTGATGCTTGAATGCTGGCTTTTTGGGAAAACCAAGGTCCTACGCAGTGCCAGGCAAATCAGTTCGTTCTCTCTGCCAAGAAGGTGAAGCAAACCCAGTTGTGCTGATACCACACGGAACCTGCCCTTAGGTTTCCCATCTCTTTCTGTTCTTCGCCTGGAGTTGTCAGGACAGAAGGAAGATGAGGATTTAACGAGCCTGCCAAGGGCTCTAATCAGGGTTAAACAGAACCAGTGTGGGTGACTCTTGAGTAGTGGTGTGGTGATCGTCACCTGGGCATTTCAAACCTGAGCCCTGCTGAGAGAAAAGAAGAGGCAACTGAGAGGAGCAGGTAGTTCTGCCTGCATCTTAGCCCTGGGAAGGGAGTGCCTTGTGGAAATGCAGGGAGGGAAGTGCGTGCATGGCATGAGGATAAGGGTACAAATTCAGACAAGCGGCACTGGGTGCCAGCTGGAGCAGAGGAGGTTCCCTCTCAATCTCAGCAGGACCTTCTTCCCAGGGAGGGTCCCAGAGCACTGGACCAGGCTGCCCAGGGGGGCTGTGGAGTCTCCTTCTCTGCAGACGTTCCAGCCCCGCCTGGATGTGTTCCTGTGCCACTGGGTCTGGGGGATCCTGCTGTGGCAGGGGGATTGGACTGGATGACCTTTCTAGTCCCCTTCTAACCCCTAATGCTTCTATGATTCGACGTTATGTGTGTGCAAGACCAAAGCACAGTTCCCCAAACCACCTGGCAGTTAGCCTGTTTGAACAGGCTTTGTCTAAGCTCTGAAACCCCTGTTAGCTGCTCTGTATTAGCATCACAAATCTGAATGAAGGAGTGCTAAACCACTTTTCTTGTGAGCCTTCAGGAGGTCTCATGGCATGCGTGTCATTTGGCTGAGTAACCCGGGTACTCGTGCTTTCCAGTGAAATGAGGTTCGACGGTGACCACGAGCCAAGTCCCTGTGGCACTGCAGACACCAGGAGCTCTACTACCTGTGCCTTTCTCTCTCTTTGTGTAGCTCAGCAAAACGCAGCGTGAGCCACATCAGGTGTCTGGCCCAGATCACAGTAACCCAGGCAGAACTGGTCCAGTGCTAATAGAGCCCCAGCACGGGCTGACGGGCTGCTCGTAGCGCCAGGCAGATGGAGCGTGCCCAGCCCACCACCGCATTAGCGTGCTCGGAGCTAATTGAGATGTGCTCCTTACAGCATGGACTCTGCCGTGCGGCTCCTCGTTACAGCTGTCGTGTTTGTCAGCATTTAATTAGCTCCATTAGTGCTGGACTGCCGCAGCGAGGCGTGCAGGCTGGCTGGGGCCCTCCGCTCTTCTCCGCTCCTTGCCCTCCGGGACGTGTCCGTGAGCATTCCTTTCAGCAGCAGAGTGAAAAGGTTCTGCAGGGCTCTTCAGGCTGGGTTTCTGCTCAGAACCACCGGAGATTTCGTAGCGTGCACACGAGTCGATGCGCTGCACAGGGCTTGCAGGGGTTTCAACTGGAAGGGCTCAGCTGCTCGGTGGAACTGAGTACTGGAAGCAGGAGAATTTCTCTGGGCAAAGGACGGAGCTGCCAGCCAGCTGTGGAAAAGGTTTTCATGAGTAAACTGAAACCTTGCTGATTCAGACCGTGACTGCTCAAGACATCGGTCTGCCGTTAAACGTCGGCACGAGCCCTCTCTGTGATTTGCGTTCTCTGTGGTGTGAAATTAAGAGAGAAATTGCCCCTGCTGAACCCAGTGCATGGTTGAAACTGGAGTCTCCTCTTCCCGAAACTCTCATGATCATTCTCTTCTCACTACCAATCACCTGACTGGCTAAGAGAGGAGAGCTGTTCCTGCTGAGAGCTGTCAGACAGTGGAAGGGTCTTGCAAGGGAAGGGGGGGATTGCTCAGCTGCAGACAGTGCTCAGGCTCAGCCAGATAGGGTCCTGGGCCAGCTCATTCCAACTGGATCCTGCTTGAAGAGGTTGGACTGGATGCTCCCTGAGGTCCCTTCCAGCCCTTGAACCTGTGAATTATAAAACGTAAAACAATAGCAGGCTGCCGTCCTGGTTATGGCCAGAGCAGTTAATCTTTACAAGAAGCTGGGAAGGGCCACAGCCAGGGTGGCCCAGCTGAGCCAGCCCATGGGACAGTCGATCCCATAATGATGCTGTGCCCAGTGCACGTGAAGAGGAGCTGGCTGGGGGAAGGACAGGCAATCCAAGCGATGGGTTCCGGGAGGTGAGGAGTTGTCTATCACTCACTATTTCAGGAGCATTATTGCTGTCACTCCTTATCCCAGCTCACGGGCTTTGTCTGGTGGCCACTTTCCTTCCTGCCTGTTTAACACCTGTTAGGTCAGCTTCTGGAAGCAGTCACACCAACAACGACCCCAGGGCACAAGAAGGAAAAGCAAATCAGCCACAGATTGTAGGGAGCTGCTCTCCCTCCTTCGTCCTCTTCGTTGCTCTACGCTGGACACCCTCCAGCAGCTCTGTGTCCTTCTGGAACTGAGGGGCCCAGCACTGCACACAGTGCTCCAGATGCAGTCTCACCAGTGCAGAGTACAGAGGGAGAAGAACCTCTCTCCATCTGCCAACCACCCTCCTTCTGATCCCCCAGAGGAGGCTGTTGGCCCTGTTGGCCACCAGAGCACATTGCTGGCTCAGAGTCACCCTGCTGGCCTCTTGGATCCTCAGGTCCCTTTCTCCTCCCCTGCTCTCCACCAGGTCAGTGCCCACCCTCTCCTGGTCCCTGGGGTTCATCAGCCTGAGTCTCACTGCCTCTGCAGAAGGAGGTGTCTGCAGGTACAGCTTTCACTCCTAGTTGTCCCGCCATAGATAGATGGTGGAAGCATTGATAGATTTCCAGGCTCAGGACCAAGACAACCAGCAGGCTGGAACCTTGGCTGGGCCTTGCCTGCTTCACCACCCTGAAGACATCACTTAGTGCTTTCTGCCCCATAGGAGCTGCGCAAACCGTGGCGTCAGCCTCCCTGTCCCAGGGCGATTGCCCCATCTGGACTGGCAGCAGCACACCCCTGCAGCCCAGAAAGCAGAGCTAACCTATTTCCTACTGCCACAGCCTCCTGAGAGATTTGCTGTCCCCACTGGCACTGTTTATGGGGCAAATACAAGAGACACGATCGCTTTCCCCCCGGCCCTCACACTGGAAGCCTGCAGGTCCTTTCCACATTCAGGTCAGCACAAGTAGTGCAGTCACAGCTGAGGTGCAGTCTGTTGCTCTACCCTCGCCGCTGTGCTTGTCTTCACGCCCTGGAGAACAAAGAATCATTAGGGATGGAAGGGGTGAAGAACCTCTCGCTCTGCTCACCACCCCCCTTCTGATCCCCCCCGGATGCTGTTGGCCTTTTTGGCCACCAGAGCCCATGGCTGGCTCAGAGTCACCCTGCTGGCCACTAGGACCCCCAGGTCCCTCTCTCCTCCCCTGCTCTCCAACAGGTCAGTGCCCACCCTCTCCTGGTCCCTGGGGCTGTTCTTGCCCAGATGCCAGACTCTCCCCTGCCCCTTGCTGTCCCTCACTCCATCCCTCTCTGCCCAGCTCTCCAGCCTGGCCAGCTCTCACTGAATGGCAGCCCAGTCTGCTGGGGGGTTGGTGACAGCACCCAGCTCAGTGTCATCAACAAACCTGCTGGCAGTGTTCTCTGATCCCTCAGCCAAGTCATTAAGAGATTGAATAGGACTGGTCCCAGCACCAACCCTTTGGGAACTCCACTAGATCCAAGACTCCAACTAACTCTGTCCCATTGACCACTACTCTCTGGCTCCTATCCTGCAGCCAGTCCACGATCCACCTCTCTACCCAATCACAGTGAACAACTGGCCAGTGGCCAGAGTTTATCACAGGATGGCTTATTGATTGAGAGAGGAAATGACTGATACAAACACATCAAGGCCTTGCCTGGCTTAGAAGTTCTTTGTTTGAAAGCAATGAGAGAGGTGTCTGCTTAGCACTCTGGAACAATCCCCGCGGGCTGAGGATCTCACGTCTGCTGTGCCTCACGAAGGCAGCTGGTGACTCCTGTTGGTAGGTACCGCTAGCCAGGGCAGATGGTGCAGGAGGTGGCAGAACTCCACTGATGCCCCCGTTCTGCACGGGGCCCACGAGCACGGACTGTGTTTTGCAAGAGAGGGGTCAGCACAGGATGTGGCCCCCAGGAGATTTCCCACTGGAGTTGCAGGAGGACACACAAATAAACACCCTTCTTGCCGTTTAAGATGAAGAGAAAAGGTCAATAGGGAACAGTGCTGCCAAGTCAGTAGTCTGGTAGAGGGAACTCGTAGTCATGAGAAGTATGTATGCACTCGGGAGGAGCAGCAGAAATAAATCCCTCCTCAAGCTGCCTGCAAGAGCTTGGAAATTGCAGAATAAACATCAGTTTAGTAGAACAATGTTCTGTGCTGATTTCAACGCCCGCTAGCAAGGCCAAGGTCAAAACCACACAAACAAGGTTTGCAGAGAAATTCAGTCAGAGTTTAACAACCGTTTGCAAATCAGGCGTAGCACGAGAGGACAAAGGCTGCAGTATGGTCTCTCTGCTTCCTCGCACTCTGGGCGAACACGATGCACTCCCCTCCAGCTAGGAAATCACCCGAGCAATCCATGCTTGGTCCCAGGTTTGGGGCTGGTGGACTTGAAGGAGACAGAGTTTCCAAGCAGAATTATCACAGTCTCACAGTACTGATGAGGCTGGAAAAGACCTTCAAGATCACCCAGTCCAACCTCAACCCAACCCAGTAACCCTAACATCTGACATCTAGCTCATGCCACTCAGCACTTCATCCAGCCTGACCCTGAACCCCTCCAGAGACGGTGACCCGACCCCCTCCGTGGGCAGCCCGTTCCAAACCCGGATCACTCTGTCAGGNAAACTGCAGACCCCGACACTCAGCATTGTTCAAACTCCTCCTATTGGAGCCTGCCCATCTCTCCAGTCTGTCCCGGTCCCTCTGCAGGGCCCTCCTACCCTCCAACAGATCAACACGGGCTCCAAGCTGGGCATCATCCGCAAATTGGCTCACGATGGATCCCAACCCATCGTCAGTGTCCCTATGCCTGGGAGCGGGTCTGATCCTGCTGACAGGATTTCAGTGCCCGTGGCACTACATGGGAGAGGTGCTGCAGCAGAGGATGTGCTCAAAACGCGGAGTCAGGCTGTAACAGGTTGTTCAGGGTGCCCAGTGAGAGTCAAGAGTTCCCAAATATTCCCTCTCCCTATTTTTTCCATAGGGTTGCTGTAGTGTGCAAGGTGTTAGCTCAAAGCTGGGCAACCGGCTGCATTCCTTGTCTGGTCTGTGTTGGAGCCCTCCCTGGGAAAGGGGCTGCTCCTTACCCATGCACAGGCGTTTGGGCAACTCCTAAAAGCAGTTGCTTTGTGATCGTCTTTAACTGCCCACAGACATGGAGGGAGATCACAACGCAAACTACTCAGGTAAGAGGAAGGACCACGCTGCTGAGCTGTTGGCATGGCACTCCAGTAAATTACTGCGTGCTGATCCTGACAGAAGAGACAGTGCCAGGCTATCAGCAGCCACCGAAAGGCAAGGTTGCCACAGAGCAAGCTGCAGAAGCAGTGCGTGAATGGTCTGGGTGTGCATGTCATGGAGTTATAGAATCCTTAGGGATGGGAAGGGACCTGGAAAGATCATCCAGTCCAACCCCCCTGCCACAGCAGGATCCCCCAGACCAAGTCACCCTCCTCTTCTCCCAGCTCCAGAGCCCCAGCTCCCTCAGCCTTTCCTCAGCAGGGAGCTGCTCTCCTCCCTTCATCATCTTCGTTGCTCTGCATCAGGATACCCAGGTGCATGTACACAGCCTCAGTGAGCAAAGGGCTGGTCCTTCCTCACCGTACTCACGTCACGAGAGGTGCTCAGACACCACAGGCATTTGCTCGCTTAAAGGCTCGAATGAGGAGCTCTTTCATTTTCAGCAGACAAATCGGCCCCAGACAAAAAGGAGCTGCCGGTGCAAACGTAACGGCTCAGAGTATCGCCCAGGCTGCGTTCCGGATCGCCAGCATGCGGTGCAGCTTGCCCGCCGGGCCGTCTCCGCTAGCCACGCATCCTGAATGCGATGAGCTCTGCCTCGGGAGCTGGGCAGGAGCCGAGGCCGAGGTGATTTACGGCACCCAGCGGGACTGCGGCGCCTGGAGTTCTCCGTGGGGGAAGAATCACTGGAGGAATGAGACTTGGGGAAGCCGGGCATGCAGCGTGATGCCGGGGAGCCGGGCACTCAGCGTGCTGCCTGCCACCTGACAGGCTTACCGGGGGGGCGGTGCCTACAGCACACCCCCGGACCCCCGGTGCCAGGAACAGCCTCGAGGGCTCCCACCGCCCCGCACGGCTCCGGGCAGCGGTGGCGAGATGCCGCTGAGAGCCAGGTACCGCTGGGCTGTAGCTCAAACCCGTTACAGACACAGGCCCTGCCTCCCGGTTTGGTGCGGGTCCGCGAACTGAGCCCCGGAATACAAACGACCGGGCGATCCGCCTGCGGCTCCCCCGGCGCTGCCGTCCGCTCGCTGCCTGCTGCTAATGCGGTCATATGTATGCGGGGCACAGCATCCCGTGCGGCTGCCGCTCGGCAAAGTGTGCCAGCTCATCATTGTCTCCCGACGAGACAGATTTATTGTCACTCAATATGCTCCTGGCGAGCGCTTTTTCTGCCTTACGGTACAGCCCGCACAGCATCCAGAATAATAACGACGGGCTCCTCTGGCATCGCAGCCCCGCATCCCTCACTGCAGCTGAAAAAGCCACCGCCCGGGCTCTGCCAGGAAGCCGCGGGCAGCAGTAGCTTCTCCTCGCGGAGACTGAGTGCGGGGTTTCCCCGCAGAGGCGCCAAGCGAGCGGGTTGCGAAGGGAAGCTGAGAAGAGCCAGCTTTTATTTCTTCGATAAATTGCGTTTCCAAGCCCGCATCGGCGTGGGCCGGGCTTGCGTGGCCCTGCAGAGGGACCGGCCCGGTCCATTCGGGAAGCGGGGGGGCTCTGCTCGCCCCCGCAAACGAGGCGGAGCGGAGGCGAGGGGCAGCCGCGCAGGACCAGCAGCCGGTTGTGCGCAGTGAAAGCTGCTCTGGGCGCCGGGGCTGGCACCTGACAGCGGGAACAGAAGTGCTGGGGAGAGGTCCACAGCCCCCGGAAAACGCAGGGGTTCCACGCGTTCGGAGAGAAAGGTGCTCTGCCGCAGCGGCTCCGCCAGGATGACCCCCACGAAGCGGTGCAGACGGCAGCTCGGAACACGCGATTCACCGGAGGTGACCGTGGGCGCACTCTGCCTCATGAATATTCAGCATCGAGCCTGCTGCTGACAGCGCCTCAGCAGCCCTCATCCGCAGCCTGGCGCACAGCCAGGTTTCCCCGCTCTCCCAGACACAGGGAGGAATTCCAGCCCTACTGGCCAGGAAGGAGGGAAAGATCCCGGCACCCCGGTTTGCTCTGCACACCATCTGTTTCAACAAAACCCTGCGGCTGTGTTTTTTGGGTCAAAAGGGTGGTGACAGTGGATTTTCTAGCAGGCACCACACCCGGGATTCCCTTGCCGAGCCTGTGACAGCTATAGCTCTCGTCACCATAGCAGGCAAGAAGGGACTTAGATCCCTTTGATGTCGCCCTAAGGCAACATCATGAGGACCTTGAAGAGACCACACAGCCCTTTGGGTGGGTGAGATCCAAGTCCTGTTGTGCCTGCCAGGCCTACGCACTGCCGCCACACACGGCTGCTGCGGTGCCCAGCCCGCTGGTCGGATGCGGGGCAAGTTCCGAAGGGCTAGGGGCAGAGCTGAGACTCAAAGGCAGCCAAGTGCAGCCGACACGTCCAGGGTTTGTGGTTTAGCAATACACAATAGACAGATAGAGTGAGGGGGAGAGAGAGAGACTGGGTAAACTAGAGGGATGGGGGGCAAGGGGAGATAGCGACCACCATCAAATATCTCAGAATCACAGAATCATCAGGGATGGGAAGGGACCTGGAAAGACCATCCAGTCCAATCCCCCTGACACAGCAGGATCCCCCAGACCAAGTCACACAGGAACACAGCCAGGCGGGGCTGGAACATCTCTAGAGGAGACTCCACAACCCCCCTGGGCAGCCAGTTCCAGTGCTCCAGGACTCTCCCTGGGAAGTGCCCCTTGTCCTAGCATGCACCCAACTTTGAATTCTGAGCTAGGTTGCTTGGCATTCCCCACCCCGCGTGTGTCTCACTGCACTGCTGCACCACTAAAGGCTTGAGTTTGATTGCTGAGATGGGCAGCACTCTGAACTGAGGGAGTTGTTCAGACTAAGCAGAGCTACCCTAAGCTTAGACACTGCAGTGCATCGCCCTAGCCGTTTCCTGTGGCACTGCTAGCTCGTTCATTGTGCTGTTTGCATCTCTACAGGAACCTGCTGAGCTGCTGCCTTCACTTTCAGCACATTCCTCCCCAGCACAAAGGAGGGAAGAAACAGTTCAATTTAAGGATGACTTTAGGCCATCATGACATTCAGTGCATCAGGCTTTGCTGCTGAGACGCTTTCTGATGGGTCGGGGTGATCCGACCACTAAGTAGGAAGCAGGAGAGGATAAGGACTTGAGAGGAAATGGGAAAGGCATGTACTCTCGTGCTCCTCAGGACACACGAGCCCGAGGGTTCTCTGATGCTCACAGATTCCCTGCAGATTTTTTACGAGCAAGTTGTCAGTTCTAAGTTTGTCTGTTTCTCCTCCTGACTTGAATTATTTAAGAAATATTTAAGAAAGAAGGGTTCCACTGCAATGTCCTCTCCTTTCCCACCTCTTAACCATGAGATTCATCCATTTGATGCCTAGCCCTGATCTTTCTCCATCTCTCAGCCCTGTGTACCAAGCGCAGCTGATCAGCATGCCAGGCCTTTCAGATCTAAAGGAGTGATGTTACCAAGCCCTGCCATGACCCAGCAGCATGTCCTTCTCACCACTGCAGAGAGTATCCCTTCCTTCCTTTCTGGCCTACCCACGGTGAACACCTCATAACTCTATGGCACTATAGTCTATTCTGTTCTGTTCTATTCTATTCTACTTCTATTCTATTCTATTCTATTCTATTCTATTCTATTCTATTCTATTCTATTCTATTCTATTCTATTCTATTCTATTCTACTCTATTCTATTCTATTCTATAATTCTACAATGCTCTCAGCCTGGTGATGTGGTCACCATAAAACCTAGCAGTAACTTCCTCGCACGGGAAAGACCATAAGCAGCACTTGGTCTGACTGCACTCTGTCTGCTGATGGTGTGGTTGAAAGCAGTGGTGCCTCATCACTGGTGTTTTTAGAAGCCCCGTTTGCTGCAGCAGCTTTACACACAACCCTGAAGAGGATGAAAAGGTGGGGACTGGGAAGTGAAATCGGTGAATGCCGCTCCGACCTGCGGCCCTCGCATGCAGGGGGACAGAACTGCACACAAAGTGCTTCCCCTGCTGAAACTTTGGGTGAGAAGAGAGGGCTTTGTTTCCTGTTACACAGCGACCCAGCAGTCTCAGGAGAGGGATGCTTTTCCACAGCAGAAACGAAGCACTGGGGTGTTTGCGTGGGAAAGCGTCTGAACGCAATGACGTGCTGTCATCCTCCACAGCTCTGCGCTGCCGTCGCGGATCAGTCGGTTCAGAGCAACGGGGAAGATAACAGCTTCCTCAGGAACAGGGTCAAGTCGACACATCAGCTCCCTCTGTACAAGACTAAAGGCAAAACTTTCCTGAGAAGGGATAAACGCAGAGCACGCAACCTCCTGTGAAGGGGAGCAAAGAGCAGGGCTTGGCTTCTCGCTGCCCGCGACTGGAAACCCTGCCCGTCAGCTGCTGGCACAAGGGATTCTGCAGTCCTCGCAGAGCCAGGCCTATTGTTCTGCCCGCTGTCTTCACCAGTGTGGGCTTGTGCACGGCCATCAGAACACCCTGCTCTCGAGACGTTTCAAACCCACCTGGACTCTCCTGTGTGACTGGATCTAGGGGACCCTGCTGTGGCAGGGGGATTGGACCAGATGATCTTCCGAGGTCCCTTCCAAGCTCTAGCACTCTGTGGTTCTGTGACTGCGGACTGGGTTTGCTCTGTGCTACAGCAGCTGTTTTTCTCTCCAGGTAGGAGAGGACATTTCTTGGCTGCATGGTTTCACAGTGAGGACAGCAGTCATAACGTGGGGAAAGGGCTGCTTCCTAACCGGGATGCTTCACCTCTTTTGAAATAAGGATGTATGTTCTACGGTTAATTTATGAGGGATGGAGCTTACTGAGGTGTCAGGAGACAGCAGGGGTCCTGCACCACGGGCCATCCTTTATCCTGGATGCTGCTGTGCACTATGTCAAGCTGTAGCTGAGCTTCCTCATCACTCAAACAGCTCTTGCATTTGCGTAGCTGTCGATACTGCAGTCAGACCATTGACAGCACTTCAGCAGGCTTCACAGGGACCTCCTGCAGGTCATCACTTACCTCACCATGCTGACAAGTCCGTCGGCTGAGAAAGAGCAGAGGTGGCCAAGCTGGAGATGGTCCGGTGGGGTTTTACTGGTCTGGCTGGGAGGTTTTGTAGGACAGAACATAATCCAGGGCACTGAATGGCGCTAAGCTGGACCGGGTGAGCAATTGTACTGAAAAGGAATTGTACAGGAAGAGAAATGACATCAACTTTGACAGCAGAGAAGACAGAGAAGATAGCAGCGGCACATCTGGGCGCTTGGACTGATCCTTCCTTTAAATCCAGTCATTCCCACCTTTTAACTCTCACCAAGCCTTGCATTTCCATTGCACGAGTAGGGCGCTGGGTGACTCACGGCTGGTTTTTGTGTGAGAATGCTTTCACCATATGGAAGAGTACATAGAGACAATATTTATCCTAGTAGAGGCTCGTGTGTGGAATGTTTGCCACACAGTGTGAAGCGTTCACGGCTCGGCACATATGTTGGTGCCGTACACGCTCATCGCCGCCTGTATGTCCCTGCTATGCATTATTCAGATCTCAAACCCCCGCTGCTCTTTAAGGCACTGCAGCAGCACAGAGCCCAGTGCAGCCCGAGGAACAGCCCTCCTGCCACAGATGATCTCGCACGGAGCAAACTCCAGGTAGGCTGTACCCTAACTCTTTGAGGCACCAGCTTTGCCAACGTTTGAGTGCTGTTATCTGATGTCATTCAAGCTGACCCGAGTCCCACAGCTTCAAAGCAATCAGAGTGGCCACTTCTCTCTGTGCACGTGAATTTATACCAAACCTCAACAGGGAATCACAGAATCACAGAATCTTTAAGGATGGAAGGGACCTGGAAAGATCATCGGGTCCAATCCCTCTGCCACAGCGGGATCCCCCAGACCAAGTGGCACAGGAGCACAGCCAGGCGGGTCTCTGCACTAAAGATTCTATGATTCCATATGTAAAGGACTCCTCAGGGTTCAGGTAGAGAAGGGTTGGTTAGACGATGCCACAGGCACATTCTCAGCTTGCTGTAAAGAGTTTCAGTAAACTCTGCCATACTCTTACTAAGTCAGCCTCTCAGCAGTTATAAACCAGCACCGTTACCTTCAGTCCTGTGAACCTGCGTTGATTTCTGCCGATGAAAGTGGTGCTTTAAATTCACAGAGTCCACCTGAATCCTATGTGCTTGTGTTTTTTACACCGTGCAGGTAGCACGTCATGCAGAGCTGGGGGATTACAGACGGTCTGTGCTGCAAGAATCAATCAACATAACGCATCTCAAAGCTACATGTCGAATCTCAGGTCACCATCTAAGCCCCCAGACACTGAATGCCAAGAGCAGTCAGTTTTTCTTGTGCTGGGGCACAGTTCTCCTCTCCTAATGTGGATTCATGTGATCTATTTGAGGTGTCTACTCTAAGAGAGATGAATCTTGCCCTCAAACTGCCCGTGTCTCTCCGTGGACATATATAGGCATCTGAACAGATTCATTTCACCTCTGGTCTTAAAGAAGGTGACTCGCGTTTTAGAGGGCTCTGTGGCTTTCAGTGTGAGACTGGCCTGCAGTATGAGTCAGATGAGCAGTTTCCAGTGATCTGCCATCAGGACAGATAAACCTTGCGTGATTCCAGGAGCTTTCGAAACATCAAGGGGACACGGAAGTTCATCCCTTCAGTAAATAACTGTTTCTGCCTTCAACCCTACAGATCACCCGAGAGGATTCCAGGCTCCTTAATAAACTGAGAGAAGCGGTGACTTTTACCTACAGGTAAGATGAAAGATGAAGCTGCGATGCCCAGTAGCTCAAACACACAGAAACCCAGGGAAGACCAAAGGGATGTCCTGAGGGAGAACTCCCTCTCCGCTCCTCAACCCTCACAAAGCATTCAAAGCAGATCAGGTCTGCCGTGCATGCTCAGACTTACAGCAGCAGAGATTCCCATCCCAGCGCTTCAGGCACTCTGTGCCCACTGCATCCTGCTGCTCTGAGCGCACCAGGAATGGGGAGGACGGTGACTGCCGGACAAGCTGACGCGAACACGCAGCCTAAGAGGTGCCCTTTGCTCCTCTCCTGCACCCTGACACTAAAGAAGAGCATTCTGTTAGAAAAGCAGCAAAATCAGGGGTCTGTGAATGCTGAATTCATTTAGATCCTGGATGGAAACGGTGAGCTTGACAGTAAAACACCAGAAGCCACAACCTCAAAAAGCACTGACTTGAGAGTGGGAGGGCTCTTCCTTTGGCAGACACGCTGGCCCCCCACACCCACACCTGCACCACAAAGCCAAGGTGCTCAGGTTCAACCCACCCCACTGCTAGCACTGCCCGTGGTTAGCGATGCAGTGACAGCTGCTCCCTGAAGAGCTGTCGATTGCTGCTCCCTGCAGCAGCTCCACCGGGTTCTGCTCAAGGAACATTTTCATGTTTACCCTCATTATTTATGGGATTCTCTGCAGCCACTGAATTAGGAGAAAAAGAGATTTAAATGATCCATGTCAGAACAAAGAATGGGTATTTATGAGTTTACTGCTCGGATTATTACTCTGCCCTGGCATTTGCTTTAGCGCCTTGACAGCCCCGAGTAATTCAGGGGACTGTATTCCATCACTCCTTTAATTACAACGCTTCGCTGCGCAGTCGCCGGTGAACCTGCGGAGAATTTTCTTCTCAGGAATTATTCTGTCCGCTGCCATCAAGCCATAACTTGAGGACTTAATAACAGAGGTACATGTAGCCAAGAGCTAGTCATGTGGAGAGAATGACAACCAGCACCGCAGAGAAACCGCTGCAGCCAGACACTAAATTAAGTGTCAGGCACCAGATCAATCACTGGCATCGTGCGGAAGGACCACGTTGCATCTCGGTGCTGCAAAGCCACCACGGCTGTGCGGAGGTGCACGTGAGAACTGACTGGCCTCACCTCAGGCTACCCTGCCTTCTCCATGAGGATGCACCTTGTCTGTCCCTCCAACCCCCCCATTTCTGTCAAGAAAAGGAAGGACATTGGAAATGTAAAACAGAAGGGGTCATTAGGAGAACCCCAGCATCGTCTCACGCCCACAGAATCTTCCTCATGAGGACTAGAAGAAGGTTTACAAACACTAATCAATAAACTGCTGATAGCGTGCTTATTGTTAGCCCTAACAGGAGGGTTACTTGCCCCAGGTTCACCAACAGAAGGATGGAGGCAGTTCAGCATCGCACCTGATATGCAACAGAGCCCAGTGTGTGTCCTGGTGTCAGTGATACCGCTGGGGGGAAGAGCTGGAACTTATGACCCCCTGTCCCTGTCCTTTGTGCAGGGAAACAGAACCCCGCTGCTCCGAGGATCCCCAGCCTTGCCTTTGTCAGTGCAAAGACGCGTAGTCATCCACCTCCCGAGGCTGTTTGGATGACAGCTCAGCTCCATCTGGAAACAGCTCAGGCAGCCTGGCAGAGCACTACACACAAAACCTCTCCAGTATCCTGGCTGTGGGGGAACAACCACCTTCCCCCATGAACATTTGCCTCTGCGTAATTAAGCGCCGGGGGATGCGTTCTGGAGCTCCCACAGAGCTCTCGGCAGCGGGGAGGTTTAAGCCCTGTGGAGTAAGAGAGAGGCTCCTCCTTCAGCCTAAGACAAACTGCTTCGGTGTATTGAGCTAAGCTGAAGGCATCTTAGCTTAGCGCAGGTAGTGTGTCTGAAGCCACTGAAACTGCTTTCTAGCAGGGGGCAGCCCGGGGGATGTCTGCCATCAAGCCCCTGGGGATCGGGGACACCAGCTGTCCCCCAGGAAAACGGTTCTTAGCCAGCGGGCCGCAGCATCCTTCGTGGGCACCAGGATGTGGGCACTGCACTGCAGAGCGGCTCCTGCTGCAGGGTAACTGGGAACCAGTTCAAACAGCTGGAGGGTTTCAGCGCTCTGTGTCCCAAGCTCAGTAGCTCAAGGCAGCAATTCTACAATTTCCCACTCCAGACCGATTTGCTCTGCCCCTGCGTTTGTCAGTGTCACAGCCAGACAGCCCTTCTCCCTGCACAGCAAGCCAAGTGTACTGGGTATGATTTCTTTCCCTCAGCCTCTCTCCAAACAGCTCTTAACCCCGACGGAGTTCTGTGCTGCTCCACACACACTGCTGAAATGGCTGTGTGCGTTTTCTCCTGCTCCTCAAAACACAGCTCGTTGAAAGATGGGGATCCCGAATGGAAGTGGGGATTAATAACAACACGGGAATTAAAGAAGGTGGTGAAGGAAGGAGAGCAGCTCCCTGATGAGGAGAGGCTGAGGGAGCTGGGGCTCTGGAGCTGGAGAAGAGGAGGNGTTCAAGGGCTGCTGCCTCCAGACTGCGTGTTGTGAGGATGGCTGGTGTCTCCATGGAGGGAGAGCAGCTCCCTGCTGGGGAAAGGCTGAGGGAGCTGGGGCTCTGGAGCTGGGAGAAGAGGAGGCTGAGGGGGGACCTCATTGCTGTCTCTCAATCTGTGAGGGGTGGGTGTCAGGAGGATGGAGCCAGGCTCTGCTCAAGGGCATCTGGGGACAGGACAAGGGGCACTGGGTGCCAGCTGGAACAGAGGAGGTTCCCTCTCAATCTCAGCAGGACCTTCTTCCCAGGGAGGGTCCCGGAGCACTGGCACAGGCTGCCCAGGGGGGATGTGGAGTCTCCTTAATCTTAATCCTCATTAAAATAACCTCACAAACAGACCTGAACCTGCCTGTTTCAAAATGCTCAGCAATGTGTTAGCTCAGCAAATTTACTCTTGAGCTTTTTCAAGGTAACTCTTACTGCGATGATCACTGCCTTCAATTTCCATAGCAGCCTTTTTTAGAATCCTTAGGGATCTGAAGGGACCTGGAAAGATCACCCAGTCCAGTCCCCCTGCCACAGCAGGATCCCCCAGACCCAGTGGCACAGGAACACAGCCAGGCGGGGCTGGAACGTCTGCAGAGAAGGAGACTCCACAAACCACCGCAGCGCGTTCGCGGATCTTCCTGTGGCAGCACCACTAGAGCACAGGCAGTGTCAGGCAGGGTGCCAGCAGTGCCCCAAATGCTTTTGAAACTGAAAGGTCGGTGTCATTAGCATGACCACGACGTTCCCACTGAGCAGATCCTCACACAGGGAGTGACCACTTCAGGGAGAGCCCAGAACCCCTCTCTGGCCTTTCCGTGCATCAGATGCATCGAGCGAGGCCACCGTCTCACGCCGTCAATTCTCAGCGGTGTTTGGGAGAGATTTATTGAACCAGTGGACTGTTTCCTCCCAGACACCCCGAGACCTGTTCATGGAATCCTAAATGTTTACAGTGCATTAGCAGCTAATTAGTTGAACTGAAATGCCAGCACCCGCCCCTGCAGTATTTACCAAAAGATTGGGGGCAAAAAAACCCCAACCCACAACAAAACCTTCAGGGTTCCACAGGAGATCACATTCCAGGGCCGGGATTGCTCCAAGCACCTTTAATCATCTGAAAAGGCTGTCAGAGTTAGTGGGTGATGAAACTGAATCACTGCCTCCTGGACCTGATTTCCCTTCCCGGAGCTCTACTTCATCCTCGCATTCAGATTCTGGCCCGCCAGACAGACAGCTCTCGCTCGCGGTTCCTGCCTTAGCATCACAAACCCATTGCTCAGATTCTGTGAGTCCTGCATTGCAGCAGGAAATTAGCAGATTAGGTGCTAATTGACTGGTCAGGATTAGAGCAGGTCAGGTTTCCCCTGTGCAAAAAGAAGGTTCACCTGAGGTCTCCGAGACAGAGCAGAAAGGCTCCAAGCCCTCACGTCTGTCTCAGCCCAAAGGTGCCTTTGTTCTGCTCTGTACAGAGGCAATCGCAGCCAGGAGTGAATCAGGCAAAGCAGGCACAGCCAGCCTCGTCGTGACGGGGAAACACGAGGGGGACGTTCCAGTTAATATCAGACTGATGTGGTGGTTTGCACCATGCATAACCGAACACCCTGCCAAACCTTACGGGCTGGGGATCCAGGGCGGTTGGACTGGATGATCTCTCGAGGTCCCTTCTAACCCCTAAGGGTTCTGTGATTCTATGAGTCTACTCTGCTTTCCTTCAGGCACTACAAGACTGCATGCTGACTTCAGGGAGCTGCAAAAGCAGAGAGGACCCCTTCCTCGGCCAAAGCCCTTTGGGAATCAGAATACTGTAGCTTCCACTACGAAGCCAGATCTGGACTGATGGTCCGATTTTAAAAGCCTGTTGGCCTGGATCCTGTGGAAAACCCGGTGACTCTGAAAGGCACCTGAACCAGACCGTAAAAAAGGCTAAAACAACGGCTACACCTTGGCTCTATTTCCCGAAACAAAAACTGCTCAGTTATTAGTTTATCTCCCTAGCTGGGAGGCTCTCGAACCACAGAATCCTTAGGGATGGAAAGGGACCTGGAAAGATCATCCAGTCCAATCCCCCTGGCACAGCAGGATCACCCAGACCAAGGGGCACAGGAACACAGCCAGGCAGGGTGTTCAGACAGTAACTGATTTGCCAGAGCACTTGACTGGTTGAACCTGGTTCATTCAGCTGACTGCTATCGACTGCGCCCAAAGCACTGCATCTCCCAACGCCCTGAACCCATCCATTCACGACCACGGCACTGAGCTGACAACCGGGAGCCAAGCAGTGCACTGACATTCCCAGCCAGCATGCCTTCTGCCATCCTTCCCCCCCAGACACAAAGCTGTAATATGATTTATTCGACTCTATTACTGCTGTCTGTGTCCCAGCCCATGTTTGCGCTCAGGGACGCCTGATGAATCCACTGCCAGGGGCCAGCACTCCGCCAGCACGAGAATATGAAGAGGTGATGAGGTGAAAACACGACTGTAGTTCCAAACCGGCCCCAAAGAAAGTCCCTGTCACCAGAGCTGGCGCTGCAATCACGAGACTGAGAGGAACCAAGGGGAACAGTCAACCACAGACTTGGAGCAGACTTGAAGTAAAAGGGTAGGTGCCAAACAGCGAGTCAGGACGAGAGGGAAGAGTAAGGCTCCCTGTACGTAAGCTGATAACGCCTGTAGCTCCCCTCACCTTTCAAACCTCTTCATCAGCCCGGACAGCACTGTCCTGACCACATTTGCATCCCCATGCTCTGCCCTCCAGAGCAGCTGTGAAATAACCACTGACAAGCAGTAGTGGCCACCTCCTTGGCCCAGTCCAGTCTACGTTCGCTCCACGGGAGATGGTGCTGCCTGATCCTCTTGCTGGCCCTGAGTCACAGCCACCCAGTGGCACCACCCCACAGCAACTTCACAGGGAGAGGGGTGCCCGGGGGAAATGGCTGTGATAACAGGGTGTCTCTGGGACATTATTATCTCTGCAGATAATCAAATCACACAGCTCCTAAGAGCACAGAACCTGTGCCACCATCACAGCAGCGTGTGCCTCTGTGCCTCTGCCATGAGTGCAATGGTATGCGCATCGTACGGCTGGGAGTGCAGGGACAGAGTCCTTTCAGCCCCAACACTGCTCACGGTTGATCTGAAAGTCATGTTGGTCCTTGGAGCATGTAGGTAAGAAACAATAGTAGGTGCAAGGATCTTCCAAAGCAAGCAAACCCCTGAGTGCTCTTCCAAAGCACCTCCTGGACTCAGAAGGCACTGGGTGCGTTCAGGACAGCCCCGTGCCAAGAGCTGTACCCTGGGCAAAACAACTCTCTCCTTACCCACGGTCTTTCTTGTTCTTCCTTTTCCAAGGAGGAGCGGGTGCCTCTGAAGCCAAAGCTAGGCTGCATACACGTGCTTATCACATCTTAGCTATGGTGTAAATGCAGGGCGTGCAATTGCTGAGCAGACCGAGGGTTCAGTAATGAGTTGGGTCTGGTAATCAGTTGGGTTTGGTAATGAGTTGGGTTTGGTAATGAATTTGGTTTGGTAATGAGTTGGATTTGGTAATGAATTGGGTTTGGTAATGAGTTGGGTTTGGTAATGAGCTGGGTTTGGTAATGAGTTGGGTTCAGTAATGAATTTGTACCTAACAGCTCCAGTTTTATGATTTCAACCTTACCACGAGCACATTTGTGCACTGACTTCACCCCTAAATAACTCACAGCCGTGGCAGAGTCGCCTCGCTTTAATCACTCTTGGTAGGCACCACCTAGGCAAAGATTTACAGATGAAACCCCTCAGGTCTCTTGTTCAGCTGCAGAGTAAATCCACTCCAGTTTGACTGGCTGGTAAATATTTAATGAAACAATAAGCTCCTTGGCTTCTTTAATGTAATATTTCTCTTCCTCTGTTGTGCCCCAAGAAGAATTTCACACATGGAAATGCACGAAGCAACTCGGAGCCATTTTCAAGTGTCACACTGATTTAAAAGATTTCCCCTCGCAAGAGTCATCTCTCACCGTGGGCCATGGGGAAGCAGCAACGGGGAGGGTCTCTTCACTTCCATAATCCTGCTTCCTCACGTTAAGATAGTGAGGATCCCTACACAAAGGATGACTTTGCAGTACAGCTGTGCAGTGAATCGCAGGACAGATGTGCCCAAGGAAACGTCCGATGTAGCTGAGACTGCATTTCCTAAGGGAAGGATAGGACAGGAGGCCACCTGAGGCCACCATCCCTGACACCAGTGTAAGTCGACTGGCACTGCTGCCTTCCTTACTCTATCTACAGCATCGCATCGTTACACGGTGATACAGCAAGCCCTCATGGTAACGGACAAGGAGCTAGAAACCATCGTCAGGACTTCAGGAGCACACGTTCTGACCCAGACATGGGGGCAAGGAGCTAGAAGCCATCATCAGGACTTCAGGAGCACACGTCCTGACCCAGACATGCTCACTAGCTCCCGTGCACTCAAGCGCTAGGTTTCTTTGCTCATAATTGTCCTTTTACTCCACTGAGAATAGAAGGAAAAAGTTGGAGGAGCTCAAGTTTATTTGGTCAGAGCTAAACTGACTTCATTTTTCCGTGGATAGGGTTTCCCTGGTGGGTTTATACCTGCTTTTCTTCAACGTAGAGATGTTTGCTTGTAAAAGCTGTTGGGGAGAATCCCACCCTCTATGCTGAACCCACCTGTGCTGGCAGTGAAATCCACCAGGGGTAGGGAACTGCGATGAACCTGCTTTGCTGCCCCCAGCTCTCACTCCAGTGACAGCCACATAAAAGCCATAAAGGGGCTAAACTGAGTCTGTGTGATCACCAAGACGACAGCGTGGGGACTTGGCTTCTGCATCCTACCTAAGAGTCCTGGAGCACAAGCCAAGCTCACTGGCATCTGCTTGCAGCCATTCCTGCTCCAGTTCAGTGGTCCCTGCTACGCAGAAAAGATGTGGACAGGCTGGAGCAAGGCCACCAAGATCAAAGGACATCAAAGGTCTGGCAAGCCTGATATATCAAGGACTGGCTAAGAGAGCTGAGTCGGCTCTGACTCAGGTCAGAGCTGAGGAGGCTTCATCATGTTTTCCAGTGGACTTGGAGACCCCATTTTTACAAGGAATCACATGGGAAAGACAAGCGGTAATGGGTACAAGCTGCTTCTGGGGAGGAGTTGACTGGACACAAGGGGAAACAAAGAGAACAATCAGCCACCAGAACAATCTACCCAGGACAGGGGTGGATGTCCCATTGCTGGACCCTTCCACAGTTCAGCTGGATCATCTTGTCTCGACTGTGCTCGAGGCAGGCAAGTTCAGACCAGATGATCCTTGAGGACTCTTACAACCTGGTACTTGGATTCTACGACCCTCTCCCTTACTTAAGGGTCTAGAGAGCTGAATGCCATTTAGACCTGAGTGGTGTATGAGTCCTGAAGAGCATACATCTCTTCTCTCCAGAAACTCTTCTCTGGAGACGTTCAAAACCCACCTGGGTGCACTCACTGCAACCTGCTCTAGCTGAACCCTCTTTAGTCGGGGGATCACACTGTAGGTACCCGAGAGGTCCCTTCCAGTCTCTGATTCTTGCAGAACCAGTGCTTTACAACCCTTAACTGGGGCATTCTGACCTCGGCTGTGATGCGTAGCTGGGCTGAGCTCTGCCAGCCTCTGACGTTGCATGAAATATAACTGAAAATAAATAGATCTTTCAGATTCATACGCAGTCTGTCCTCACCCTCAGCATCACCCCTGGCTGTGGGAGAGCAACCAAGATGATGAAGGAGGTGGCACAGCTCCCTGCTGAGGAAAGGTTGAGGGAGCTGGGAGAAGAGGAGGCTGAGGGGGGACCTCATTGCTGTCTCTCAATCTGTGAGGGNTGGACTGGATGATCTTTCCAGGTCCCTTCTGATCCCTAAGGATCCTGTGATTCTAGGATAATAACTCTGGCTAACTTTCTCATCTCCCAGGCATCTCCATAGCTCAGATTTCAGGAGGACTCGAGCATCTTTCATCAGACAAGGTCAAACAGAACTAATGCTTGGAAGATTTAGCTCATTAGCATCAGCTTTATTGCCTTCATTTCACAAGCTAACAAAACAAAAGGGAACTATTCCCCAGTTAGTTCCAAAGGTTCCTATCCTTCTCATTAGTATTGGCATAGCCCTGTTCTCCAGAGGAGCTCAGAGCTCAGTTCTTGAGAAAAGGCTGACAGCAGCAAAATGAAGGCACCAAGAGGGCCGGGCAGAGAACACTCACCTGGTTCATAATGAGCTCTGCTTACCTCAACAAGCACTTCCTCATGGCTGGGCTACTCGGATCAGCTCCTGTCTCTTGTCATGTACTAGAAACTGCTGCACATTCTGGCTGATAAAGAATTCTTCCCCAGACCTAAGAATTTTAACCACCAGATGCTGTGCAGGATCTGGGAGGTGGTATTTTCACGGGATCACCCAACAGTCCTGGTTGGAAAGGAGCTCCCTGAGTCCAACCATCCCCACCCCAACACAGCCCCTCAGTCCCTGAGAGACTGACAGACACAGCCTGACCCCCTCCCTGCTGCCACTCGAGCAGGGCTGGAAGCACCATGGCTACAGGGTTCTTCAACACCTCCAGGCAGGGGGACTCCACCACCTCCCTGGGAAGGCCCTGCCAGTGCCCAACCACTCTGGCTGCAGAGAATCTCTGCCTCAGAGCCAGTCTGCCCCTCCCCTGCCTCAGCTGCAGAGCAGTGCCCCTGCTGCTGTCAGCAGGCACCAAGGAGAAGAGGCCAACCACCGCCCTGCAGGGAGCCTGAGAGGGCAGTGAGGGCTCCCCTCAGCCTCTGTTCAGCCCCTGGACGTCCTTTGTCTCTAACTGGCATGTGCAAGACCCCATTTGTAAGGCAGGGAGCTAAAAATAGGCTATTTGGTTAAAAATAGAAACCCAGCTTGTATTTCTTAGCTGCTAAAAGCTTCCTGCAGACAGCAAGCTGAGCATGAGCCGTCAGTGCCGTGGCAGCAAAGGGGACCAGCAGCTATCCCAGCCACATCAGCAGAGGCAGAGCCGCTATAGTGAGGGAAGGTGTGCTCCACTCAGCTTTCAGACCTCTGCTAGAGCACTGTGCCCAGTCTTGGTTGCTCAGTACAGGCCACCACACTGCAGGACTGGCTCAGTTTCAAGACCATGCCTACGAGGAATTGCAGCTCCGCATGCCACCAGAGTCCTCCCTCCTGCAGTTGCTGAACAGTGTCAGACGACACCAGGAGAAGGGAGGGGGAGACAGAAATGAACCTCGCCTGTGCCTTCCCCAGGCTTACACCCAGTGCTGCGTTTATTGCCCTGAGCTGGAGCTCCAGTAAATAAGAGGCAGGTCACACGGGCAGGTTTTCCTGCTGCTCGGTGCCCGTCCGTTAACCGGCAGCACTCGGTTTGCTTGGCTTTGCTTTGTGTCCCCCGTTATCAGCACTCTGAACACAACCCTCTCCAACCCTGCGGCAGCCTTTAACACCACAGACTCAGGGAATCATGAGGGATGGCAAGGGGCCTCGGAAGACCACCCAGCCCAATCTTCCATTCTTTGGGCTATCAGGATGCTGACGGACGAGTTGTTTAGGTGGAACAACGGGGCATTTGATAGGTGATCCGCAAGCACTCCCCGCGGAGCCCGCCGAGGGCTGGCACTGAGCCACTGCCACCGAGCCACTGCCACCTCACTTAGCAAACGGCAGCAAATTATTGCATTACTCACATCTCGCTGGGTCGGCACTGTTATCACCGAGATGCCTTTGGAGATGGCGTTTCACGCGCCCCTTCCACGCAGTAAAGTGGTTAAAAGCACATCCGCATCTGAAAGTGTTTCTGATCTCCTGACAGCTCAGCCGAGCATCCTGCGGGCCCCCCTGCCTCCCCGGCTGTTAACTGCGGCTCTAAAACTCCTCATAATTACCTACGCTGCAGTCACACAAAATTAGAGTGACAGCTGAAACACTGATTACTGAGGACTTGTTAAGGACTACTTTGCAACCAATTACGCTGACATTTGACTTGATTTGACAGTCGAACTGAGTGGAGGATTCCTCCAAATCAGTAGAGCAGAATTGCTTTGCTCTCCACATCGTTTGAAGATGACTGTGCGGGACAGACTCCTTGCTACTCCACCACAAAAGGTACCTGCACCCGGCTCGGAGCTGGTTCCAGTGATGGACAAACAGCACGTCTCCTTCTCTGGAGACGTTCCAGCCCCGCCTGGCTGTGTTCCTGTGCCACTGGGTCTGGGGGATCCTGCTGTGGCAGGAGGGTTGGACTGGATGGTCTTTCGAGGTCTCTAATGATTCTATGGTTCTCCAGCTTCATCTACTGGTGTGAGAGAACTGGCAACTTCACTCTAGAGTCTGAACATCCAAGACAGGAGAAAGGTTCCTTAGCTGTTCCTTAGCTCAAAGATCCCTTTACGCTAACCTGGCCACACAGGCTGCCTGTGAGGAGAGTCCTGGATCCCTTTACGCTAACCTGGCCACAGAGGCTGCCTGTGAGGAGAGTCTTGTTTGTGGGAGCCTTTCCAGAATTTAGCAGAGCCATCACAGACCTCTGCGACTTGTGACTACAGCATCTGTTGTAAAAGGTACCAGAGGTGATCTCTGGGAGCCTGGAGGCTTGCTGATGAAGCAAAGGCATGAAACACAGGCAACCACAGAACCCTCGAGGAGGGAAGGAAGTCCTTAAAGAGTTAACATCTTTATACCCAGTCCTGGCGGGGCTGCATCTTGAGTACTGGGGGCAGTTTTGGGCACCACAGTACAGTCGCCTGCAGCAGGAAAGGACGTGCTGCCACAGGGTGCTGGATGTGCCCCAAAATTACGTTGGGATGACACAGCAGCTAGGTGAGTGTTCCAGCTGGCACCGCACAGGCTTGGCACATCCCCTCACTCTGCCTGCAGCACCCCTGCCCCTGCAACAGGCACATCACGCCACATCTAGAAGGGTTGAGAGGGACCTCTAGGGACCATCTGGTCCAACACTCCTGCCAGTGCAGGATCCCCTAGGACAGGTCACACAGGAACATCTAGGTGGGTTTTAACAGTCTCCAAAGCAGGAGACTCCACAACACAGAGCTGGGCTACTACTCTTACAAGAAGGGCTACCTGTAGTAGGAGCAATAAGGGTTCTGCACTCTAGTCCAACCCCACTGCAGTGAGGAGGAACACAGAATCATTTAGGTTGGAAAAGACCTTCGAGCCCAACCATACACCCCACTCTTTAGTCCAGTACTAGTCCCACCAGTAAACCACGCTCCCTAACACCACCACTGTATGGCTTTGAGCACTCCCAGCCATGGCACGAGATCTAAACAGCATTTGTCCCAGCACGGACCCTGAGGAACACCCCTGGACACCGGTCTCCATCTGCACATCAAGCTGTTCATCACTGTTCTCAGGAGCAGCCACCCTGCCCTGACCTGCTGACCACACTTCTGCTGCAGTCCAGGGTACTGTTGGCCGCCCAGGCTGTGAGCACACGGCTGCTCTCAAGCCCTTCATTCCCGAGCCTGTGCTGATTCCAGGGCTGCCCTGACCAAGGTGCAGGGCTTTGCAATTGACCTTGTCAAACCCAGCAGCACTGAGACAGGGCCCTTCCCGAGCGCGAGGTCTTCAACCCCCGGTAGAAGCCGCTGATGTGGCATGTCGTTCCTGTACCATGCAGGGATGACTCTGCAGCCTTGGCAGAGGTTACCGGTTACACTGCCAGAACAACTTTTGGCAACCAAGTGTAAATTGGATTAGCCCTGGAGCTGCTGTAGCTCAGGCCAACCCCAGCACCAGCCAGTGTGCCAATACAATGAAACACAAAGGCGGCCTAGGACAACCCTCGTTCTCATTCATTTCAACGAAGGCACAGCCAGGCGGGGCTGGAACGTCTGCAGAGAAGGAGACTCCACAGCCCCCCTGGGCAGCCTGGTCCAGTGCTCCGGGACCCTCCCTGGGAAGAAGGTCCTGCTGAGATTGAGAGGGAACCTCCTCTGTTCCAGCTGGCTCCCAGTGCCCCTTGTCCTGTCCCCAGATGCCCTTGAGCAGAGCCTGGCTCCATCCTCCTGACACCCACCCCTCACAGATTTAGAGACAGGAATGAGGTCCCCCCTCAGCCTCCTCTTCTCCCAGCTCCAGAGCCCCAGCTCCCTCAGCCTTTCCTCATCAGGGAGCTGCTCTCCTTCCTTCATCATCTTCGTTGCTCTACGCTGGACACCCTCCAAAGCCTGTGAAACAGAGGAGAGGAGGGTATTCTGTCCCCAGAGCTGAAAAACTGAGGCTGCTTTTCGCCAGTGAAGACCTCTTCTGCCCATTCTGCGTGCTCCTTAGCCATCCTCTCCAGTACCAGTTTGGCTCAGAACAGGACACATGAACCACTGTGGAGCTGGAAGGTCTGGTTTCTTGAAGAAGCAGGTCCCTTCTGAAGGCGCAGAAGTGCAGGAGCTGTGGCCGTGCTCGGCTGTTCTCCGACGCCTCCGGGAGAACAAGGCTTTCCTGGCAAATCAATCTTCTACAAAAGACCCTCTTCTTCCACGCAGGGGGAGGCGCAGGGCACTTGGTTCCACCGAGCCCCCGGCACCTCACGTGGAGCACAGACAGCCTGGGAAGTTTTATGGCTACTTTGCTTTCAGTGATCACAATGAGCCCTATGAGCCCGATGCTGCAGAGGCACTTGGAGATCAATTTGCAAGCCTTCACGCTCCGTCAACAGGGGAAAAGCCAAGTAAAATATGTCTGTTTCAGGTAATGGTCTTCAATTAGAGGAGTCATAACAGAGCCAGAGAAGCAGTGTGAGTTCTTCATTCAAGTAAAACAGCTCTAGGGTGACCCGACTCACAACAGATCCCGCTTCTCTTGCGGCGGAGGAATATATAATCATGAAACCCCTGGAAGTGGCGGGGGTCAGGTTTCGCTGCCCGAGCGGCTCTCTGCTGAAGGGCTCGTTACAGGCGTCGACCGCAGACCTGGGCTTTTTCTTTTTTCACATGGATTGATGTCATAATGAGGTTTAAACAGAGACTCGGTGTCTACTTCGCCTCCCAAAGGAGCGGGGTTCCCCCTCTACCCTGGGCACAGTGCCTCCTTCAGCTGTGCTGCTTAATGCAAATGTAAACAGAAAGGGGAGTCGAACCATGAGAGCCGAATTCATTTCCAACGGGCTGTCATGGATTTTCACTTTGGTCTCCTCGTGGCTCACAAGGGGACCTTTCAGGGCTGCTCTATACAGAAGATGCTTATATGATAAAAGGGGAGAACCTGAAGCAGAAATACAGTCCCGACTGTGAGGTGGAAACGGATCTGCTTACAGAAGCACTCTGTGTGGAGCCCTCATTGTAGAAGCCTTTAACACTCCTGCTATTGGGACAACTGAGGTTACAGCAGGAAATCTCAAATGAACAGCTATTTTTTCTCTAGTAGGCCTGAAAAGTCCTGTTTAGGATTAGTCCATCCTTCCCAACACACGCTGCATCCCCCCAGGGCAGGCAGATTAAGTGGTTGCCTATGGCAGCAAAACGGTAGGCACAGCAGAGTGTTTCGAGACTGCATGTTGTGTGACCGTAAGCCGGGTGGAGCAGATGCTTTCCAGTGTGTTGAGGGCTGTAAGCGTCCTGAAGACAGCACCAGCTCCCCTGGTTCTTCTGCACACAGTGAGCAATAACAATATGCAGTTTCACACCAAGAAAACCTGTTTCATAGACCACAGGCTCAGTGATAGAGAGCAGCTTCATAGACCACACACTCAGTGATAGAGAGCAGCTTCATAGACCACAGGCTCAGTGATAGAGAGCAGCTCCATAGGCCACAGGCTCAGTGATAGAGAGCAGCTCCATAGACCACAGGCTCAGTGATAGAGAGCAGCTCCATAGGCCACAGGCTCAGTGATAGAGAGCAGCTCCATAGGCCACAGGCTCAGTGATAGAGAGCAGCTCCATAGACCACAGGCTCAGTGATAGAGAGCAGCTCCATAGACCACAGGCTCAGTGATAGAGAGCAGTGAAAGCCTGCACCTTTTAATGCATGGACAACACGGATACTGAGACACCTGATGCTGCAATGTACCGATTAGTGTGTTTGTACTCTGACCTTCAAGAGAGTCAGAGCTGTGTCACTGCCGTGTTAATCTATTAAGCTCTACAGGGTCATCACCTCGAACTTTCAGCCATTGACTAATGAGGCAGCTGCTCAGTATTTGAGAAGGCACTTGCCAACCCCAGAGTGGAATGAATGCAAGTAAGAATGTTTACTCATGCTAAGAATCTGACCACCGGGACTTTCCCTCACTACGCTTCCTTCAAGAGAAAATTGAGTCACTGTTAAGGACTCACATTAAAATATTATCTTAGCAGAGTAAATGTTAAACATGGAGAAAGGATGGCCAGAGAGAACACATCAGCAGGGCACAGGAAGCTGTGTGCTCTCTACAGCAGCTTCTCCTCCGTCCCCAGTACCACGCTTCTTCCTCACAAACTCAACACCATCGCCGTCTCTGCTCAGCTAATGCCTGAGTCAGGGCCAGATAAGAGTGGTTGTTGGAGTGCTGAGTCAGACCAAAACACGAGGCATCAACACTGCACCACACTCACCGCTCCACGCACGCAGATATTTTGGTGCTAGCACACACCGAGTATGCTGGGCATGACTGCCAGCAACCGACAGAACGAGGGCTGCATCAGCCAATGCCAGTCCCAGCAGGGATGCTCAGGCACTTAGGGGAGCCATGGTGATGTGGGACAAACGTAACTGCAGTGAAGGAAATAATCATCGAATCCTCAGGGATGGGAAAGGACCTGGAAAGACCATCCAGTCCAATCCCCCTGCCACAGCAGGATCACCCAGACCAAGTGGCACAGGAACACAGCCAGGCGGGGCTGGAACGTCTGCAGAGAAGGAGACTCCACAGCCCCCCTGGGCAGCCTGGGGCAGTGCTCCGGGACCCTCCCTGGGAAGAAGGTCCTGCTGAGATTGAGAGGGAACCTCCTCTGCTCCAGCTGGCACCCAGTGCCCCTTGTCCTGTCACCAGATGCCCTTGAGAAGAGCCTGGCTGACAACTCCAGCTGAAATGAAAAGTTTCAAACCACCTAATTCTGTTGCTGTGGGGGTTTACAAAACCACTTTGTCTGTTCCACCTCACCTTGCTCCGGTGTTCATTCTACCCACTGCCCATTTACTGGGCTTTGAGATTATCTGGTGTATACCTCCAGTTCTGAGGAGTCACAGGCACTGCTGTGGACCCACACAGGCGGCTCCGAACGCACCTCTTGGCAGAGACAGAATCCTTTCTGGATGTCGCCAGCTTTCAGCCCATAAAGTTCCTCCCCACAGATGGAAATTTCAGCTATAAAAAACACCGAGTGAAGGAAATTATCCTTTTATGGCCCAGCTTTCATGCACCGAGTTCACATTCACAAAACTGATTTATTTTTAACCTAGCCTCCCCCCTCCGCAGCATCCAGCCCGCATGTGCAGGGCGCTTCCATTTCTCTTCTGGCTCAGACTCGGAGCCCCCCTGGGAATGGGTCCTTCGCACTCACTATGCATCTCCAGGGTGCACAATTCAAACAGGAGCTACCTTGTGCCTACAGAGTGTTGATTTGCTTATGCTCACAAAAGCAAGGAAAGTGCTTTCCAGGTCGGGAGCAGGGCAGGCAAGGGGGGGTGCCTGAGCTTTAATTAAAGCAGTCTTTCAGTACCACTGAGGGGCTCCGGAACGGTGCAGATTTATCTCTCCCATATTTTATATTCCTAAAAGGCCGTTGGCTTCTGAGCACAGAAGTGCCTTTTCAACACACAACTTCTACGGGAGAGTTGTCCTGAAGGAACCGCCTTAATGATGGCTGGAAAATACCTCTTTCCTCTGCTTTTCATCAGCGTTTCTCTCCTGAGCCGCTGATGGCTGTGATTTTGAGGACTCAGTCCTTACTCTCTACTCCTGCATAAACATTTGCAGCACTATGGCCTTCAGCCCCAGTCCTGCAGAGATGCAGTCGGTTCTAAAGACAGTAGTGATAAAGCGGCTGCTGTTAAGCACTCCGGAGGAAGGACCGCGTTTTACAGTCTGCCTGACGCATCTCTCTGAAACGCCCTGGAGTACTCTGTGCTCTGGCTGACTGCCTTTCACGTTTATAGCAATAGTTCATAGTTTCCCCCAAGCACCCCAGCCCTCTGTTCTTTGAAACAGTCATAGAATCATTAGGGATCAGAAGGGACCATCCAGTCCAACCCCCCTGCCACAGCAGGATCACCCAGACCAAGTTCAGGGGGGTTTCAAACGTCTGCAGAGAAGGAGACTCCACAACCCCCCCAGACAGCCCCCTCCAGAGCCCCGTCACCCTCCCTGGGAAGAAGTTTCCTCTCCTACAACATTTTCTGAGGACTAGGCACATCTGCGGCACAACATACAGATCTGTTCCTGCTCTCTAGTCGGGCAAGGCACTGCTGTGGCTGTGCACAGAGGTATTTACAACTTACAAAGGCATTTGACACCAGTCCCAACTGCAAAGCTGCGGGGTAAACAGCGTCTGTGCTTTACCAGCGCTTGCTGCCAGCATCTTCCCTGTCTGTTCCTGTAGATGCCATTCACACTGAGACAATGCTCCACGAGCAGCCTTCAGAAGCCCTCCTACACGGGACCAGCCTCTCCGATGATGCTCCTTTGATCAGAACTTACCCTGATCTCTCCTCTTAGCTGTCACGTTTGCCTCTGACCTGCAGAATTTGAACTCATTTAGGGGAGGCGAATGACGGGTGTCCTGCTTCTCAAACCGCCCGTGTTCGGACCGGGGGTGCTTGAGCACAGTCACCCTGTGTGCAGCTTCGCTGCCTTTGGTGAGTCAGTTCCCTGCCGCCTGCCCTGCACAGGCAGAGGAGCAGGCAAAAGGGTGAAGTCAGGGGGATCATTAGCTCATCATTAGCTAATGACAGTCAGCCTGAGACCTCCTTGCCTACCTGTGTTAGGTGTCTCTGGTTCACCGCGGCAGCCAAGAAGGAGATGTAAGTTGAAAATGAACTTAACTTACAGAGGGATCCCGCCTGCTGCCCACCAGGCAGGAGCCAGAGGCCAGCGGCAGGCAGCCAGGGAAGAACCAAGGGCACACCAGGCTCTCACTGACCCACTGGTCTTATCTGTCCACCTGCCAGCTCACCCACCCAGCAGCTTTCAGTGTTCTCTCAGGTGATCCACTCAGCACCTACAAAGCATCTTTCTCACCCATCTGCACTCTGGTTGGCATAGACTAGGGTCTTCCTGAAAACATCTCTCTGGCCCCAGTGTACCGCCCCCAGCTGTGCCGCTTCCCGTGGGGCCCCGTCTCAGCCCAGCTTCTCGCACCCCTGCAGTCCTCAGACACCCACCAACAGGCATGTCCCTCCCCCTGCTAACACACCTCTTCAGCCCCGTTCCAGGCGGAGAGGGTGCAATCCCCCTTCTCCTTATCCATCCCTGCCTCAGGTACAGGCATCTGGCCAACACTCAGCTGATTAACAATGGATCACACACTCGGGACAGTTTTCAACCACAGGGATGGTACCAGCCGTGGCTGGATGGTACCTCTGGCACTATGCAAAGGCCACGTTTTCACAGGTGTCTGTACATAAACAAGAGTGCCAGGGTACTCTGATGTGGATTTGGTGGGAAGCCCTTTTCCAGCCCCTTGAAAGCAGAAGACGACTTTAAATTGCATGCTTTGGCACTATGCAACGGCCAAAGAGATGGAGGGGGGGGTGTTAGGTGGAAAGTGGAAACCAGGGTCTCTCAGTGGTAATGAAAGTCGTGCATTTCGTGCTTTGAAGTACTCCTAGAACTGCCCAGACCTACCCCCAGCGCTTATCACCACAAGCATCCATCATTATGTGAGCACTGCAGATTTAAAGCCATCAGACCTGCAGTTCCGTTGCCTGTGTCCCCAGGATGTGAGAAACAGACCTTGGTGGCAGCACACGCACACAGAGCGCAAGTCCATCTCACGAAGCCTCTCTCCCAGAGAAACCAGAAGCTCTATACAAATTCTTTCAAGAAATGAAAAATGTTGAAACGACCGAGCTGCAATGGGAACTAAACCCGCGGTCTGATTAGAGCTGCAGGTGATTGTTCAGCTCCTTGGTCTGTTTGTGTTATAAATACCCAAGGACTACAGGCCAAAGGTGCAATAATTCAAAGAAACAGTAGGAAATTTAAAACACGGATGAAAACGAAAATATGAAGGAAATTAAGAGCGTCTTTCTACACAGAGGCTGGTGTGTGCCCTGCTCTAGCCCCTGCTAAATGAGCTTCACCCTTCCCACCATCTCTTCTTATGCCTTGGATTCTCAAACAAGAAACCTGCAGGTTTGACTTCTTAGGAAGGAGAAAATTTCCAGTCCTTTGAGGTGACTAAAGTTACCAGAAAGAATCAACCAGAAAATCCCTCATCATGTTAAAGAGTCCTGCGTCTTGTGCAGCTGCTCTCCTGCTCTGGCTGCTGTGCCGGCCGGGGCTGAACCCCGCGACAGGCACATTGCAGAGAGTGCAGATCTTGGGCTCTTCACCAAGTCTGTCAGACCGACTTCACCGAACTACCGGGGTATGTGCATGGCTCACAACATTTTGCACCACCTCCTGTCTCTCGTTGCAGTCTCCCAAGCTGGAAGGAGCTGGAGGAGGGAAAGGATGCTCTGTGGAAGGTACCCATGCAGATTGCAATGCGAAGTTGAGGTCTCCATTCATTAACATTCTGTGTTGCTAATTTCCCACTGCTTTTTCCTTTGATTGTGAAGACTTATTACAAAATAATCAACTACAGAGCAATTATTGCCATAGTCCCGTTTCCCTTCGTACTCGATGCTGTTCTGCGTTCAGAAGGGCCCAGCAGAGTTTGGGTTTT
This sequence comes from Upupa epops, assembly GCA_013397515.1. Taxonomy (NCBI): domain Eukaryota; kingdom Metazoa; phylum Chordata; class Aves; order Bucerotiformes; family Upupidae; genus Upupa; species Upupa epops. The sequence goes on along the minus strand of VZRI01008758.1, from coordinate 704,137 downwards.
GCTCTCACCTCATAACCATGAATCTGTTTCCCTTACTCCATTAACTCCAGAGACAGAGTCGAGAAGTGTGCAGGTGGAGTGTCTCTAGCAAGGCCCTCACGGTCACAGCTCTGTCCTTGCAGTATTTAGGCTCTCAGTAAAGAATTGTGTAAAAGCCGGTAGGATGTCAGTGCTTTTTTGTCCCTCCTAAAGTCAGCAATTAACAAAATAAGAGGTGCTGGAGTCGCCAACAGCGAACTGTGTTTGTTATACGGAAAGTTTCCTTTAAAAGTAGGCTTAGAACAAACAAACAAACAATCTGCTGTGCTTTGAAATCCCTTCTGCAGGGAGTCTTCAACAGACGTTCAGCTCNGGGAAGCCCTTTTCCAGCCCCTTGAAAGCAGAAGACGACTTTAAATTGCATGCTTTGGCACTATGCAACGGCCAAAGAGATGGAGGGGGGGGTGTTAGGTGGAAAGTGGAAACCAGGGTCTCTCAGTGGTAATGAAAGTCGTGCATTTCGTGCTTTGAAGTACTCCTAGAACTGCCCAGACCTACCCCCAGCGCTTATCACCACAAGCATCCATCATTATGTGAGCACTGCAGATTTAAAGCCATCAGACCTGCAGTTCCGTTGCCTGTGTCCCCAGGATGTGAGAAACAGACCTTGGTGGCAGCACACGCACACAGAGCGCAAGTCCATCTCACGAAGCCTCTCTCCCAGAGAAACCAGAAGCTCTATACAAATTCTTTCAAGAAATGAAAAATGTTGAAACGACCGAGCTGCAATGGGAACTAAACCCGCGGTCTGATTAGAGCTGCAGGTGATTGTTCAGCTCCTTGGTCTGTTTGTGTTATAAATACCCAAGGACTACAGGCCAAAGGTGCAATAATTCAAAGAAACAGTAGGAAATTTAAAACACGGATGAAAACGAAAATATGAAGGAAATTAAGAGCGTCTTTCTACACAGAGGCTGGTGTGTGCCCTGCTCTAGCCCCTGCTAAATGAGCTTCACCCTTCCCACCATCTCTTCTTATGCCTTGGATTCTCAAACAAGAAACCTGCAGGTTTGACTTCTTAGGAAGGAGAAAATTTCCAGTCCTTTGAGGTGACTAAAGTTACCAGAAAGAATCAACCAGAAAATCCCTCATCATGTTAAAGAGTCCTGCGTCTTGTGCAGCTGCTCTCCTGCTCTGGCTGCTGTGCCGGCCGGGGCTGAACCCCGCGACAGGCACATTGCAGAGAGTGCAGATCTTGGGCTCTTCACCAAGTCTGTCAGACCGACTTCACCGAACTACCGGGGTATGTGCATGGCTCACAACATTTTGCACCACCTCCTGTCTCTCGTTGCAGTCTCCCAAGCTGGAAGGAGCTGGAGGAGGGAAAGGATGCTCTGTGGAAGGTACCCATGCAGATTGCAATGCGAAGTTGAGGTCTCCATTCATTAACATTCTGTGTTGCTAATTTCCCACTGCTTTTTCCTTTGATTGTGAAGACTTATTACAAAATAATCAACTACAGAGCAATTATTGCCATAGTCCCGTTTCCCTTCGTACTCGATGCTGTTCTGCGTTCAGAAGGGCCCAGCAGAGTTTGGGTTTTGCTCTCACCTCATAACCATGAATCTGTTTCCCTTACTCCATTAACTCCAGAGACAGAGTCNCACAACATACAGATCTGTTCCTGCTCTCTAGTCGGGCAAGGCACTGCTGTGGCTGTGCACAGAGGTATTTACAACTTACAAAGGCATTTGACACCAGTCCCAACTGCAAAGCTGCGGGGTAAACAGCGTCTGTGCTTTGCCAGCGCTTGCTGCCAGCATCTTCCCAGTCTGTTCCTGTAGATGCCATTCACACTGAGACAATGCTCCACGAGCAGCCTTCAGAAGCCCTCCTACACGGGACCAGCCTCTCCGATGATGCTCCTTTGATCAGAACTTACCCTGATCTCTCCTCTTAGCTGTCACGTTTGCCTCTGACCTGCAGAATTTGAACTCATTTAGGGGAGGCGAATGACGGGTGTCCTGCTTCTCAAACCGCCCGTGTTCGGACCGGGGGTGCTTGAGCACAGTCACCCTGTGTGCAGCTTCGCTGCCTTTGGTGAGTCAGTTCCCTGCCGCCTGCCCTGCACAGGCAGAGGAGCAGGCAAAAGGGTGAAGTCAGGGGGATCATTAGCTCATCATTAGCTAATGACAGTCAGCCTGAGACCTCCTTGCCTACCTGTGTTAGGTGTCTCTGGTTCACCGCGGCAGCCAAGAAGGAGATGTAAGTTGAAAATGAACTTAACTTACAGAGGGATCCCGCCTGCTGCCCACCAGGCAGGAGCCAGAGGCCAGCGGCAGGCAGCCAGGGAAGAACCAAGGGCACACCAGGCTCTCACTGACCCACTGGTCTTATCTGTCCACCTGCCAGCTCACCCACCCAGCAGCTTTCAGTGTTCTCTCAGGTGATCCACTCAGCACCTACAAAGCATCNTGTAGGATGTCAGTGCTTTTTTGTCCCTCCTAAAGTCAGCAATTAACAAAATAAGAGGTGCTGGAGTCGCCAACAGCGAACTGTGTTTGCTTATACGGAAAGTTTCCTTTAGAAGTAGACTTAGAACAAACAAACAAACACATCTGCTGTGCTTTGAAACCAGTTCTGCCGGGAGTCTTTAACAGACGTTCAGCTCGGAGTGTGCAAGTAGCACCCCTCTGCAGGGCGTGAGTGATAGCTACCTTAACGAGCGCCTCACCCGCTCCTCAGCTCCTAATCACACGGTACTTCAAACTCCTCAGGGGACGCCCTGTTGCTTTACTGTCACGGTTTTCACCTCCTTCAGGTCCCTTCAGGCTTAGGTCTGTCTTTTCCATTGTCTACAGCACCTTCCCATTCAGCATCACCTGAGACTCTTCTCAAAGGGCTTTTCACCCTCTCCTCCAGACTGTAAATGGGAAGGGTGCACTGGATCAGCCCTCACACCTGCGCTCCCACCCAAGCACAGGTTTTCAGAGAGTCTTTCTCTCTGTTCTACTGCAACGCACTGCCAGTCGCCTCTGGTTTACAACAGAGGATTTGTGCTGCTTCTCTTCCCTTGATGATTCTGAGTGACACAGGATCCCGCTGTTCCTTCGGGGAAACAGCAAGGCAAACAGAACTACCATCATTTTAATTCGTTGCAAACGGCGGTCTGAGAAGGCTGTTTAAATCAAGGATGAACTACCCTGTAAACAAGGCTTTCTGACACCCTCTTTATGGGCGTCGGTATCCAATTATCGCTGGAATGGAACGAAGGAAAAGTGAAGGAGAAACCGCATTGTGAGTCAGCACTGCCCTGGGGTCCGTTCAGCAGAAGCTCTTCAGGAACTGGGTCACTGGGAAGTGATGAAAAGCGCAGTCGGGCCCGAGGAGCTGTAATTAGCAGCTCTTTGCGGATCTCAAAAGCCTTTCTTTCAGATAAACACACGGGATCTGTGTAAATAAATGAGGAAAGAGGCAACCGCAGCCCCGCCAACAACAAGGCGAGCGGGCTGCATCCTCAGCCTCAAACGCAGAGCAAGCAGCATCAGTCTGTGAGCTCCGTGGAATTCCCGTTCGTGCGGAGAGCTGGGCAAAGGCAGCGTTCCCACCACAGCTGCTCCACCGATCGGAAGATGCTGCGCATCGGCTTTCTCCAGCAAGCAGCCCAGGTCACAGGCGCACGGACCCCTCCCCTGCTCCCAACAAGCGAAGCCCGCTGTGGGGAGCGTGCGCGTTCTTTTTTCCAAGCAATTAAACTGTATCCTTGAAGATCATTAAAGCTCAGGGTCAGGCCAGGCTCTTTATTCTTTCAAACAGATGTTTGGGGGATGCTGGATGCCCTTTTTTTATCACCTCCTGCTAATTACTCTCTGCCTATTCTATCCACTCTCTGCCTTTCAAGCAGCCGCTGGGCCCCCGAACACCATCTGCTCCCAATTCCGGGCTCTGCCCTCTCCTAGACCTCGGCAGACCTCAGCCTTTTTCCTCTGCCCGACCGAGGTCACGCGTGCGTTCGGGGGGTCCCGGCCCCGGGGGGCGCGCACGACACGTGCCGGTGCCCTGAGGAATCGGCCGCAGGGCTGCGCTGGCTACTGCTCCGCGGCCCCCTAAGCAGCCCCGAGCTTCTGTCCGGCCACTGCAGACAGAGAGCTGACTGTCTGCGGCACGATGGAGAGACCCTTAAAGGCACAGTCTGCAAGCAGGAGCTCGACTCGGTGGGGAGAGGATACACGCACACACGCACACACACACATGTGCCCACACACATGCACTCACACACGCATACACTCACACACATACAGCCACACACTCACACATATACACCCTCTCACACACACGTACGCCCACTCACACACACACACACTGTCANCATACACTCACACACATACAGCCACACACTCACACATATACACCCTCTCACACACATGTATGCCCACTCAGACACACATACACTGTCACACACACACATACACACACACACACACACACATACACCCACTTACACACACATACACCCACTCACACACACATACACCCACACTCACACACATATATGCCCACAGTCACACACACATATGCCCATGGTCACACGCATACACTCACACCCACACACATACACTCACACACACACACATACACACACACACACACACATATACACCCACTCACACACATGTATGCCCACTCAGACACACATACACTCACACACATACACTCACACTCCCACCCATCTCACACCCACACAACTGAAAAGCTGCAGAGCTGTCGCATTTTTAATCCTTCCTTTGAATTCCTGACCCAGGCAGATTTCTCTGTCTCCTAGGAGCAAAAGCCAGAACACCCTGCTCACCACAGCCAGGTAGCCTGTTCCACCCTCCTCCCTCACTTTTAACCCGAGAAACAGCCAACCTCGGGCTGGAATGGAAAGGGCCTTGGCTGTGTTTGAGAGCATCTAGCTGGCAGTGATGGCAACTTGTAGCAGTAGTAGAAGGAAGTCCCCTCTCAATAAATAGAGTCCTCTCCTCACTTCGGCTGTCACTGACCCTGTGCAAAGTCCCAGCTCCGGTCATTCGCTGCGAACTACAGAAAGAGGGTTTATGTGCTCTGAAAACAAAGAGCAGGGGCTGTGGCTTCCCCTGTACTGCTATTAGGATGAAACCCCAGAGACCGTTGCGAGCCTGTGTTCCAATTTGCACATCCTTTGTGTAACATGTGAGTCCGCGGAGCGTACCGGAGCTGGCAGCCGGCGGGCTGTCTTCCTCGGACAATTACAGAGAAGCAGCGGTCTAGCTGAAAGCCCGTGCATCAGCCACTTGCAAAGCCAGTGGCCGTGTCTCTTGTCAGGGTGGTCCCATCTTCTCTCACAGCCTGATGGATTCCTCCACAGAGGAAGCATTTCTATTTCAGTTCAGCTGTGATACTCCTACCAGCAGAGACCAGTATCTGTGGCAGAACTGACTGTGAGAGCAGCAAACGTTGGACACATACACTCACACTCCACCCGCAGCTGCCCCAGGCTGCTGCTCTGGTGACAACCGATGCCATAAACCCCACAGGTGGAACTCCAACATCCATGCTGTGCCTCCTTCTGTCCTCTGCTCCCCTTGTGCCAGCCCACTCCTCCAGACTGGTTTTGTTGGTCTGAACCCCCTTATTTGAGCAAGAATCCCATCTCCTGGAAAACCACTTTCTCTGCCGCTCCGTGCGCTTCCTGCAGAGATACGGACGAGTTTCTGTCTTGTGACACAGGTCTCGTCCCGGGCAGACCTCCTTTTCCAACTTGCCACGCCGACACTTTCCTCTGAGCCGCAAATGGCTGAAGGAAGAAGTGATTCCAGGCCGCCCCCCTGGGCAGCCTGGTCCCACCGATTCCCAGTCCTCTATGCTGCAGCGGGGAAACTTACTGGACAAAGAAGGTAGGGCACACGAGAAGGGCTGCCCAGAGCACAGTTACTGGGCGCCAGTGAGGGCACAGAACGTGCGTCTTTTTCAGGAATAGAAAAGGGTTCCTCTCTGAACTTGGTCTGGGGGACCCTGCTGTGGCAGAGGGATTGGACTGGATGACCTTTTGAGGTCCCTTCCCATCCCTGTGGTTCAGGGTCTACAAGTAGCCATCAGATTTACTATCTATACTGACCCTTGTTTCTGCGACTGAGTTCCCTCAAGGATGGGCCGTGCTCTTCTGCATCGTTGGGGAGCAGACAAAAGGGGACACGAGCCAAGAAGCAGATCTGGTCCTAGCGATGAAGCAGCGGATAAGCAGCGCTCATCACAGCTGAGGAAATGGGTGACATCACAGAGGGCTCTAATAACGAACGAGGAACCTGGGTGAAATCACCCTAAGGTCCTTCTACGATCCAGAGCTGCAATAAACCGCAGTGCTGCTTGAAAAGCTGCTGTCATGCTGCACGCTATTTCCCTCTGCAGCATGGTGTTTGAAAGGGGGGGTCTTTATTTCATAAAAACACAGTCTGAGCGTTGCTACAGCACAACAGCTCTCATTATCCCATCATTTCCCTGCCGCAGGAAGGAAAACACCGGTGAGAAGCCAACAGGAAAGAACCAGTGTCTCCCAAAGACGGTAGGGAGAGGAAGGCTTCTCTCAGTGTGTCAGTGTTCGCCGGTTTTTCACCCTGCAGCCAGCAGCAGGCTGTGTTCAGAGGGCACCCCATGGATTTGCTTTCCTCCTGGCTTTTTTCAGCCAACCTGGAGCCATAAATGAACGCACGAGGAATCTTCTTTGAAAGGAAATGCAGGAGCCCACCCCGTGCTCTCGCCTGACCGTGCCAGGGTGATGCTGGTTCAGCTATCCACAGGCAACTTGGCTCAGCTGCCCAGGAAGAGAGTTCCAAACACAAACCACAGCAAAAGAGACTGGCAGCTGGGCAGCCTAGGGAGGGATTCGTCGTGGCTGACTTCACACACCTCGCTGCAGACACGGGCTCCTGGAATGATCCAGCTGTTTCAGACTTCGTTACAGACAGAGAGAGTAAGTGCTGCGCTGCAGGGCAAGTTTAAATGCACATCTCAACCCCGAGAATTACAGCCTGGATCCGACTTGATACAACACCTGCACCTCCCCTGGTTGACAAGGGAGCCTGACACAGCCTGTGTTGGCTTACACAAGGTGTTAGTGAGGAAGAGGATGAAGGAAGGAGAGCAGCTCCCTGATGAGGAAAGGCTGAGGGAGCTGGGGCTCTGGAGCTGGGAGAAGAGGAGGCTGAGGGGGGACCTCACTCCTGTCTCTCAATCTGTGAGGGGTGGGTGTCAGGAGGATGGAGCCAGGCTCTTCTCAAGGTCATCTGGTGTCAGGACAAGGGGCACTGGGTGCCAGCTGGAGCAGAGGAGGTTCCCTCTCAATCTCAGCAGGACCTTCTTTCCAGGGAGGGTCCCGGAGGACTGGACCAGGCTGCCCAGGGGGGCTGTGGAGTCTCCTTCTCTGCAGACGTTCCAGTCCCACCTGGCTGTGTTCCTGTGCCACTGGGACTGGGGGATCCTGCTGTGGCAGGGGGAAAGATAATCTTTCCAGGTCCCTTCCAATCCCTAAGGATTCTGTGATGCTATGAACTCGCTCTGGGAAGCAGAGCAATAACTGAAATAAGAAAGTACTGAGACTCTGAATCATTGCCTTCTTTTTTCTCCCCCCCAGGAGGAGGCTAAAGGGAGGGTCCTGCTCCTCTCTGCCACCTGCTGCTATTTGCTTTTTAATCCCTCCGTCCACTTTCTGCCACATGGTGCAACACTCCTGAATCCTGTGCCTACAGGGATGGATCCAGCAAGGATGGTGAGAAACATGAGACGCGTGGCCAGAGCTGCTTTCTGCTCGACTCACACACAGGGTTCTGTGTGAAATTCCAAGAGAAATGAGGTTCCTCCTGGAACACTCGCTTGCTGTTCAGCACAGCTCGGCGCTGTCATCTCCTCTGCTACCTTCTTCGCTGGGTTAGTTGTGCCATCGTTAGAGTTTGCAGCTACAGCACCGCTCCTGCTGCCCTACTTTTCCCTTAGGCCGTTTCCCTTCACAGATCAGTCACACAAGCCGTGCCCTGTGAATCACACAGCTAAACCAGACTGACACCGCTGGTTTTGATGGAGATGAAGCAGCCCAGGGTGGGATTCACAGGGGCGGCTCAGCCGCACTATTTCCCGGCACAGCCAGCTGAAGCACTCAGCATCCACACCGCGTTCTTGCTGCCGTCAGCAATACGTCCACAGCCAGAGCTGCAAAGCACATTCTGACAGCCAGGAGGACGGGGTTCAGGGGCCCAAGCATCCAGCAGACAGGCCTCTCTCCAGCGAACACGCGGATTTCCAGGTCACCCAGCGCTGCGTGGCTTGGCAGCTCGTGCCAGTTCGGCTCCAGGGTTTTACTCCCTGGGCCAGGCTGTTCATAACCCACACACTGACTGTTTAGATCCCTAGAAGGTGCAAGTATTTCTAGTCTGCTCTTCCCTAAGAGGAGAAAACATACAAGCCCGCAGCAGGAACAGCACCCAGCCTGCACCACCAGCAGCCCTCAGCAACGACTTCAGCAGCCATCTCATACGACAAAGCCCGGTGAAGCATTTTCTGCCGAGTAAGCAAAGGTCAGCGGCACATTCATCCAGTGCTTCATCTGCTGTCCGGGTGCCGAACGCACAGGGCTCAGGAGTACTGCCCCTCCACTGCAAAGCAATAAAGGCCTCGAACGTTTTGGTTACAGAACTGATCCGACCCACAGTCTCGTCTTCACTGTGACTGCGTTACAGCCTGGCTAGGGCTCTTCCCAAACTGAGCGCTGAGACAGGCTCTCAACGCTCTATGCGTGTGCTTACCTTTCTGGTTGCAGCCACAGCCTCCAGGCTCTGACACAGGCAAAGGCCAGAGGAATCAGTTAATGTGCCTGATGGCTCCGTTCCGCCAGAAGGGGAGCGGTGGTGCCTGGCGATGCTCGCAGTGAGGCACGGCTTGCTTCCACAAGTGCCCCCAGTGCCTGCCAACGCTTGTCTGAATCCTAGGTAGGGTTCCATACTTGCCACTGGGGTTTGGAATCTGCTGCAGAAAGAGAGCTCTTCTGTGCCCTGGCCCTCAGTGCTCTGGGCTCCTCACTTTCCTGCCTGGAAATTGGGGAAATAACAGCGGTTCTGGAACTCTGAAAACAACCTGGATGCAGATGTAGCTCCCATTGCAAAGGGCATCACCTGGCAAAGGGCACAGCACCTGTTCTCAGGTCATACCCAAATGCCTTCCACTCACACTGTTCCAGCCGAAGAACAAGGGCAGTGAGCATCCCACTTCACAACCAGGCTCACAGGTAGGATAATTAACCAGCACAGGTCCTGCTCTGCAGTCGATCTTGTAGACCACAAGCAGAGAGCAGTCCCCACATGGAGAATGCCCAGGTAGTGCAGCTCCAGCGCTGCTCTCCACCCAGCAGACAAGAAGGCAGGCTGCTCACAGCCTGTTCCACCTTGCACTGTCACCCTGTCCTGGCTGGACGACTGCAAGGTTCACGTCAGCGGCCAAGGTCTTCATTTCCACTTGATTAGGCTACCCTGAAACAAGTTCTTTGAGCCTGCTGAGAGCACTGCACAGAGGAAGGGATGGATTCCTCTGCAGCTCTCTGTGCTCATGCTTGGCACTGACCGCGTGAGAATGAAGTGAATTTAAGGGCAGCAGGAGGAACCGTGGAAGGAATTCAGCCCACAGCAACGCGCTGCCTCCAACTTCGGAAGGTGTCGTGGCTTGAAGGTGACTGAAGTGAGCGTTTGACATAACATTCTCCTTGTCCACTTAAACCCACGGAAAGCCTAATAGTTCAATTTTATAGTTCACTGGTCTTGAATTAAAAACGAGTGGAGCCTTTTGTTCAGCAGCATTAACATAACGCCCTGGCCGCGCAGCACAATTAGCGTCGCCGTCATCGGCAGCTTAAGCCAGCTGCTTAGAGCGACTCTGCGCAACGTCAGTGCTCCCTCCGCTTAGGATTGTGTTTGCCAGGGTCTTGGCACAGAAAGGACATGGCTATCAGCTTCAGATGTTAGTTCAAATGCTTTGTCCAAGCCTTCTCCTCAGAAGGGGTGCTGGAAAGGCCTTCACTGACTGGACGTGACAGTACGAAACGCACGACCACATTGCCAACTCTCCTGAGCTTTGTGGGTGCTTATTTGTGAAACCAAACGACAAACCTCAAGTATTTGGGGTCAAAAATAGCTGATTACATTGAACTCTTGGATCCTCTTCACGCTCAGCCGGCAAGTTCCATCAGAAGGTCTAATTACATTGGGCAACTTAATCACAGAATCCTTAGGGATGGGAAGGGATCTCAAAACATCATCCAGTTCAATCCCCCTGCCACAGCAGGATCACCCAGACCAGGTTACTCCTCAGCCTCCTCTTCTCCCAGCTCAAGAGACCCAGCTTCCTCAGCCTTTCCTCATCAGGTTGCTGCTCTGCTTCCTTCATCCTTCATCCTTGGAGGAGGCTGAGAGGGACTTCATTCCTGTCTCTCAATCTGTGAGGGGTGGGTGTCAGGAGGATGGAGCCAGGCTCTGCTCAAGGGCATCTGGGGACAGGACAAGGGGCACTGNGTGATCCTGCTGTGGCAGGGGAATTGGACTGGGTGATCTTTCCAGGTTCCTTCTGATCCCTAATGATTCCAAGATTCTATGAGATAGCCCCCGGGATAACTGTGAGTTAACCTTTTGTTTTGGACACTTAGCTCAGCAAGTGTTTGAGTCCTGTAGTCATTGCCAGGATCTGATCAGAACTGGTTTGTTTGTAAGGACATCCTTGAAATATCCATCACATATTTGCTGAGGGCTTTGGGAAGTAAGAACGATTTAAGCCAAGCAGGGGAAGCAGAGTGCGAGCCATATCGGGATGCTCACACACCTACTGTGTCTCTGGAGATAAAGCAGATAAAGCCATCTTCCTCCTTAATGGCTCTGCTACCAGGCAATCATGCCAGCCCGCTGCACCCTCGCTTGTTCCAGGACGTTTCGGAGCCAGGCTTGGCCAGGGACTGAGGTAGTCAGTGTAACTCTCAGGAGCCAGAGCTGCACATCACCGGTACTGCCATGCAACTGCTAACACGGAATGGGTTCAAGAGCCTTTTCCAAACAGTGATCTCTAACCCTCGCTGCTGAAAACCCTTATGAACCAAAAGGGTGGCTGCATTCAGGCAGCAGGGTGAACTGTAAGATGGGAGCCACATCCTTGCTTGACGAGTGGATAGGATTGATGCCACAGAAAATCTAGATGGCTAAAGGAATTGAATAAGGTAGCCACTGCAGGTGGTGGAGATGAAAGCCTCTTCCTTCCATGACATTTCAACCTAGGCTGTTGTAAACTGCCCATTTATCAGGCTACCTTGTGCTCCTTCAGTGAAAGTCATTTGCTTTACGCACAGAAAGTTCTTCCATTCATAGGGGATCCAGGTAGGATCCAGGATCTCTAAAAAACCCAGACAAGCAGATAACAAATGGGAAGTAGCTCTGTGCTCTCCTCAGTTCCTCCTGAACCTCTTCCTGGGGTTAAAATGCACCAAAGCACCATCCCCTGCGTGGCCTCCTGCTTCAGCCGGCCAGCCTGGGCGCATCTCTGCCTTTAATTAAGAACGGACAGCTAATGGCCTCTGTTCTTTCTCTGCTGGTTTGACACCTGCTGTCTCTGCAATCAGGGCAAGAGGCAGGAAGTTCCAGCAGAGAGGCTTTTAGTCAGAAGGAACACCTGGGTCCCTGTCTGCGCCTTCGCGCCACACGGCCCTGCACTGGAAACAGAAGAGAGCGAAAGCTGAACGAGGGCTGAGCTTTCAGCCCCACACGGGACATGGGCTCCGTGGGCTGCTCTCAGAACAATGGCAAAACTCAGCCATATGCTGACCCCTTCCACTAAAGGGATGGGAAGACTATCTCTTACCTTGATCTTTTCCCCTCGTGTGTCTGAGGGTGATTGACGGGGGAGTCCTGTAGAACTGCAGTTAAAACAAGAAGGTAGGGCCAAGTCTAGCAGCTTTGGTAGCCAGGTCTTGCACCCAGTGCCCCTTGTCCTGTCACCGGATGCCCTTGAGCAGAGCCTGGCTCCATCCTCCTGACACCCACCCCTCACAGATTTA
>VZRI01008758.1:639364-684042 GCA_013397515.1 Upupa epops | reverse complement strand
TCCCTCAGCCTTTCCTCATCAGGGAGCTGCTCTCCTCCCTTCATCATCTCCAGTGCTCTGCACTGGACACCCTCCAGCAGCTCTGGAACTGAGAGGCTCAGAAATGGACACAGTACTCCAGGTGCAGTCTCACCAGTGTGGAATAGAGGAGAGAAGAACCTCCCTCGATCTGTTAACCACCCCTCTTCTGATCCCTCCCCCCCCTCCCCGGGATGCTGTTGGCCCTCTTGGCCACCAGAGCACATTGCTGGCTTAGAGTCACCCTGCTGGCCACTAGGACCCCCAGGTCCCTCTCTCCTCCCCTGCTCTCCAACAGGTCAATGCCCACCCTCTCCTGGTCCCTGGGGTTGCTCTTGCCCAGATGCCAGCCTCTCCCCTGCCCCTTGCTGTCCCTCACTCCATCTCTCTCTGCCCAGCTCTCCAGCCTGTCCAGCTCTCACTGAGTGGCAGCCCAGTCTGCTGGGGGGTCGGCGACACCACCCAGCTCTGTGTCACCAGCAAACCTGCTGGCAGTGCCCTCTGATCCCTCCTCCAGGTCGTTAATGACTAGGTTGGAAAGGACCGGTCCCAGTACCGGTCCTTGGGAGATCTTGCAGTGTTGTGAGTGCACAGGGAGACACGGCGTTCGCAAGGCACACACAAGTGTTTTCAGAAGTAGCACCAAAACCCTTGGGGCATTTGGAGTCAAGTACTTGAGCTTTAACATAGAGCTCTGCAAGTATCGGCGTGGACTCAAAGCCATGTTTAAAGCTGAAGAATTAATTAGATGGTCTTAATCAGGCACAAAGCTTGTGATTAGTGGTACTGAGGGCGCATGAGTTTGCCCCTTTGTCTTGCAGAAACACTTGTGCCTCTGCCTAGTTACGCGAGGAGCGGTGGCACACAGGTCACCCACTTGAAGAAGATGAACCTTACAGTTCTACTGCTTTGGAATCGTCAGGCTAGGAAAGCAGAAGGCAGGGAACACGTGGACTTCCAAGGGTTTCATTAACTGCTCCTCTTCTTCCTTACTTGGTACCATATTCGAGAGCGATAAAGGCATGTACAGGGCATGCAAGAGGTTCAAGCCAGTACCACCCACCTGTGGATTAATTATCAGTGAATCCACATATAATATATTATAGAAATATATTACATTATGGATAACTTATGTTCCTCAAACACCAGCATCATTGCAATGGTACCTTAAACAAGGTGATAGAATCGTGCAGTCATTAGGGATAGGAAGGGGCCTCACCAGTGACAGGGGAAGGGTTATCTCCCCACTCCCAACTCTGGGAGTTGTTCACGCAGCCCAGCACATCCCACACACGGGAGTGCTCCTAAAGCTACCACAGTCCAACTCACTTTCCCACTTGGACTCTTTTTTAGAACACAGTACACAAGGCTGAGGAGCATGAGCTTTGAGCTGAGCAGGGCAGAACAACTCCTCGCAGGAGTCTGGAAAGCATTTCAGAAAAGATTGCTGCTTTGCTCGGATTCCCTGTTTGCTCAACTCATTCTGCCCCCCTGGCATAACTCCACACACCCAGACCACGCTGTTCCGACACCACTGACCACCGTGCTAATAACAGAGAGCAAGCAGTCTGTTAACTCTCAAACCGAGCAGGTCACAGCCATTCAGTGTGACCACTCACGCAGCAGGGCTGAGAATGCACGAAGGTCATCCAGCCCAGATCTCTTACGCTTCAGACAAGTCACAGCTGGACTCGGTGATGGGCCGATGGAAACGTGCACCATGCAGAGCCCCGGTGCATCAGCACCCCTTTTCTGAAGGCAAAGATTTCCAAACTCCGTAGCAGAGAGGCCATGTTGCCCACACAGATGGTGGCATTCTTCTCAAGAGTCAACGGGCTAGTTGAGGTCTGGGTAACAGGAATATACGCTCGTGGCTGTCCCCTTCCACAGGTACAGGCAGAGCTGCTCTCTGTAAACCACATTCGTCAAAAGGTTGCAGTAGTCTCTCATGAAAAAGGAGACAGCCCAGCAGAACTATTATTGTAAACTCTGTAACCTAGCCCAGCTGGCTTCTCTTGGCAAAGGTTAGGGAGCACTCTCATGAGCCCTATGCAGGCAGATCTAAGAAAGCTATCATCTTTGACAGCAAAAGAAGGAGCTGAGGGCAGTAACCTTTACCACCAGCAAAGCCACATGGCATGTCCATAGGACAGGGCTACAGAAAGCTCCCATGCTCCAGGAATGCAGACCTTCAACGAGGACAGACCGTGATCAGTCAGGAGTGAAATACCACATACCACCCCTGCGACCCACAGGCAGCAGCCAGAACCCAGCCCAGCATCAAAGAGGCGGGTGGTTCATCCACCGAGAAGGATCAATAGCATTTGTCATATTTAATGCTAACGTTTCTAAATCTTCCCTGTATTTGCAGGGCAAAAGCCACCCCAGCTACACATATCTCATCGGCTGGAAGATGTGATGACCTTCCCATCTTGCCCTTTTACAACCCTGACCTTTCAAGACTGCAGTGAGGAGGTGATCATAATTAAATAAGGACCGCGCATTCACACAAATCATCGAGTGATTTTTGCTCCCATTTGTCACCCAGGTCTCCCATTTAAGGAGCAGCAAGATTTGGGCTGACTGCCCATCCCCTGAAAAGCCACTTGCTGCTTGCCTGATTCCTTATGAATTTGCCAGCCTGTCAATCTAACTCCCACAGCCTCAGACAACCAAGGCTAGTCCTGGAAGGTAGGAGCATCCCCTACTTCCAGGCCAGGAGCTGAGGAAGCGGTGCAAGCACTGTAGGCTGTCAAGAAGGATACGATGACCTGATGAGGCACCAGTGACCAAGGGAAGGTCATTTCCTTTTGAGACCGATTTTCCCCAAAGGTTGTGCCAGCGTGCAGGCTAACAAAGCACGGAGCAGCTGTGCATCCCCAGTGCCACACGAATCACAACTTACTTTGGGTGCAATCCAGCAGGCTCAGCCCCTGCACTCCAGCTGCTGCTTCTCCATCCTTTATCTCAAGGCATAACGGGAGCCTCTGACTCCCTCACCCCACTTTCCCTCTGTTCCTGTAGCCACCTCTCTCTCATTCCACAAATCACTTTCACTTTCCTTAATCCCCACTGACCTTTCTCAGCTGATGAGCATCAGTGTCCCCTTCAGTTCATCTCTACTTTTGTCTCCCACAGCATCTTCCCACTGGGAATTCTGGATTCCATTGCAGACGCAGCAGCACAGGGGGAAGGTTTGTGGTAGCTGTTTTCTCGTGGTTTTTGCAGCTGAGGGTTGGCTCTCTTAGATGCTCGAAGCTGTTTGCTCACCCTAATCTCAGAGTAAATCTGAAGCTCTCGGTATTCAAAGGCTCAGGCACCGAAATAACAGGAGGCTCTGGAAGAAGGCAAAAGCAAAAGTCCGCTGCCCACTGAGGTCAGCAAGAGTTTTGCTTGTTTCTTCAGCTACAGCTCAGGCAAATCTCTATTTGCTGAGAAAGCCTCATCCAGGGTACCAGCCGTGACAGGAGGGCAGAGCACGAGTGAATCCACTGGTGACTTTCCCAGTTCCTGTAAGAACTGCTCCCCCTCCCAGTAACCTACAGCCTTCAGGGCCGTCCACAGCCAGCTGCTTCATTTCCAGCTGCTGGCGAGGACCAACGGGTGAGGCAGCTGCACGTTTACCTTGGGCACCCCTTGCACACCAACACCCCAACACGCAGCTTGGTCAGCTAAGGAGTCTGAGCAGGGAGCCGTGTGGCGACAGCAACCCGCATGTTTGTCAGGAATTAACCAGCAGCTGTTGTAGTGGTGGGGTCCTCCCCTCTTACTGAACCCTCTGGCTTCCCAGCAGGTTCAAATCCCCAGCGCTGATTTCGTTTCTGCAGTCCTGGTAGACGAATCCATCTCTTTTGTTCTCCGAGAACGCTGTCAGCACTACGGGAGGACTATCCTTCCCTCCTACCAGAATGACCAAACCCAGCTAGCTGAACATGACCAAACGTCAGTTCTCACGCCTTCCCTTAGTGAGCGACGCACGAGTTGGACTCCCTACTCCTGTCTCTTGTCCACTCTCTTTGTCTGTGGCCGGAAAGCTGCTTTGAAATGAGACCCTGAGCGCTGGAAGGTTGTGTCACCGTCCCTTAACCGCACAAGGACTCGCACAGGAGAACAGCGTGACACCTATGTGAGCTCAGGCTACTCAGGAAGCACGGGTGACTCTGCTCTGTACCCGGTTCCTCAGGGTGTGAGAGAGCAGGGCAATAATAAAAGGCATGAGGCACGGCTCATTGCCGGTCCCGTCATCTACATGTTAATGAGGCTTCAGACTGCAGCGAGGAAACATGGCAAAGATTTACGAGGGTTAATACCCACTTCAATCTGTAAACTTCATTTCGAACAATATTCTGGGCTGTTAACGAAGGGGGGAAAGGGCTTCTAATAACAAGATTCTCCAGAGACGTTCCAGCCCCGCCTGGCTGTGTTCCTGTGCCACTGGGTCTGGGGGATCCTGCTGTGGCAGGGGAATTGGGCTGGGTGATCTTTCCAGGTCCCTTCCCATCCCTAAGGACTCTGTGATTCTATGGTCTTCTCCCTGAAAAGGTCCAAGGCAAAGGCAGAGTGCTGCTATGTGACACAGGATAATGCACAAAGCTACCCAGAGGGTACTGAAACTGGCACTAAAACACATCGGGGCGTAAAGATCCTGGCTCACACACGCTCAGAAAGCTTCCTCCAGGCTTTGCGACACCCTCAACCCTTCCTTTTGGGTTTTAGATCAGCTTTGGTATCAAAGGTTGAACCCTCTCATTTCACGTTATGAAGAAAGTTCGAGAGAGGGATCCCCCTGGAGAGTGCTTTGCACCTTCTAGGTTGGATGCCTAAGCCCAGTGGGGTGAATCACTCCGGGGAGGTACCGACTGCACCTGCACTGAGTCCTGAAGGAGCTGAGATAACTAACAAGCTGTGAGGAGGCAGCTAGCTCTCAGAGAGCACGTTAGGAGAAATGCATGCCTCCCAGCCAGGCTTGACCTGCATCGCAGATGAGGCTACGTTTGAAGATGGGAAGGACTCTGCCTCAGGCTGAGGTTTCCTAGCTCAGGATCACGCTAATGCCAAGCTGCCAGCACAGCCTTGCGCCACCCTTGCCGGTTGCTGACCCACATTCAAGGCAAGGTCCCACACCATCCCTGTGCCGAGGAGATTCACTCAGAGCAGGGTTTCCCCGTCACATAATGGTTCTGCTTTGTTCCAAGGACTTGCCTGAAGCTTAGAGGTGACATCTTCACCCCAGGTTAGCACACACCCCCGCGTTTCTTCCCACAAACAGTGGCATCTGTTTTGGCTTTGAGAGTAACTGGTGCTCTCATTGTCTCTACCTCCACACACAACCTTTTCCATCTCACTTTCTCTGTCCTTTTGAAGAGGGGGAATGAGAGAGCAGCTGGGTGGGCATCTGGCAACCAGTCAAGGTCAAACCACTACAACCAGGCGGTTTCTTAAACTGACACAATGCCTTGGGACGCGCTCGCTCCTGTATCTCAGGCGCTCGCTCACACCTGACAACGACCATCTGCTGCCACTAGCCTTTCCTGTCGCTTCCAATACCTTTCTCCACAGAGGGACATGAATGGCTTCTGAGATTAGCTTGAAGCAAAGACAAGGACAACAATGCATTAAAAAGTGCTTTCTCCACTGTAATACCCTGGCCTTTCACCCCCCTCATTGAGAGCCAAGCAGTCACTCTTTCCAACGGGCCCGCGTAATCCTGTAATGGATTTCCATCGCTCTAAAAGCTTTTCAGTAACACAATTACTTTTTAATCCCATTACTGCATTCAGAGTAACGTGTGGGCGACCCCGGACTACAGTCCTCACAGCCCGGGTAGACTCGGTTCCTTTGGCAGCACCATACACCTTCAAAATCGAGGTGCCGGAGCAGTGATGCTCTTCAGGTACGAGGGACAGTCCCCGGAGCAGGACCTGCAGCGCACTGCTCTTCCCCCACGGGGACTTGCACAGAGTTCACAGCCAGGTGTGGTGGTGCACAGCGCTCCTTTCTTCCTCTTCTTCCCTTCCCCTTCCATGGCTCTTCCCTTATGTTTTTCAAGCACTTTCAAAACCCGGAGATGCAGAGGCTGCTAATTCCGAGAGCAGATTGCAGGTGCTGTCTCGAGTTGACTCCTGAAAGTCCAGCGGGTGGATTTGGAACACTTTGGGCGCAAGGGTCCAACACCAGTTTCCCACCTTGCACAGATGTGTTGGGAGAGCAGGCACAGTGTAAACAGCTCCTGCCCTGCAGCCAGCAGCCACTGCATTGTGAACGAGAAACAACCGAGTACTGAGCCCTGTGACTCTTGGAAGGAATCCTCAGTCTCTCGATCAGGATCTGGAGTGCTAATGACTACCCCTCTGTATTTCCCCTTCTGGTAAGCTGCAGGGTTTCCAGAAATGAGTACTCACAAACGAAGGGCTCCCGCTCACAGCCAGCCCTTTCTGCTAGGCTCCTGTCAAAGCAGGACCTCCCCGCCTGCGCGTCAGTGCCGTGCCAACACAGAGCTGCAGGCTCCCCTCAGATGCTTCCACCCGCATCTTTGTACAGAATGACAGGCACACCGAGAAGGCCAGACACACCAAGCACTGCAGAAGCTGCTTCGAGCTCTCCTGCTGGAACGCTGGCGGCTCCGTCCCACATGCCAAGACCATTGAAGCCACAGGAACGGCACTTAGGGCTCTGATGCAAAGTGAATTCGTAGAGAAGCGGCTAACCACTTCAGAGCGCGGCGACTGCAGCCGGCTGCGGCTGCATCTCATTCTGGAAAAATTCCATTAAGGCCATTCCACTTCGGAGCGCTGGAATTTCAGGCTGGATCCAAGCAAGCTCCAAATTCGCCTGTGTGACTGCAGAGACGTGGGTTTTATGCTTTTTCCAGATCCTGCTCCATAATGCTCACATTCCTAATCTCCACAAGAGAGCAGATGTGCACTGGGCTGGCGCTCAAGCACCCTGCAGAGGGAGAACTGAACAAAGGTGTCCTTGAAAGTCACTGCATCACTTTTATGTTGCCTCCACAGATCAAGACTTTAAGTGAGCATCTCGACAGAGGAAACAGATGGGCAGCTCCTCCCGAGGACTAACCCTTGCTTTCCGGAGTACTCCAGCTTCAGAGCAGTGCTCGCTCAGCTAAGTGATGTCTATTGAGTGCTCTACAGGTCCACGCAACCCAGAATCCAGGAGGCAACCCCAGTACCTGCAAATACGAACAAAGTCACCCTAGGATCTGCCTTTCCTGTGTAGGGCTTCGTGCTTTGTCTTCCCCGTGAAAAATAAGGCCAATATTGCTTTGTGGATGACATCCTAGGTGCCGGTCAGCCTCCACCCAAAGATCCGGTGGTCTTGCACAAGCAGCAAGGTGCCCAGTCGTTGGGCTGTGCTTGTCTAAGTGCTTCTCTGCACCTCTGCACGTAAAGAAAGCAAACAAATCATTGCACCAGGCTGCCCAAGGCAGCGGTGAAGCCACCACCCCCGGAGGTATTTAAACAGCACGTGGGCCTGATGCTTGGGGACGTGGTTCAGTGGTGGCCTGGCAGTGCTCCACCGAAGGCTGGGCTTGATCACCTTAACCGCCTCTTCCAACCCCGAGTATTCTGTGGTATTTGCTCCCACGTGCAGCTACGCTAACAATACACAGAGCCCCTGTTCTCTCTCCCACCAACAGCCCGTCCATCTTCTGAAAATGCTTTCAGTGGAGCTGTGGAGCTATGAAAGGCTCCAGGTTCCCCCAGAAGGATAACTAGCTGCACTCCTGAACCAGGGCTGGTTTTTAAATCTATCTTCAGCTGTGACTGCCTAGACCTTTACAGTCAAACCAGCGCTGTGGATCTCTACCAGCTGGTACCCTACCGAGTCCTAAATCACCGTCTGTGCGAGAGCTGCAGGGCTTGTGACCATTGGCTCAAACACTCAAACCAGAGGAAAGTCTCAGCCCCAGAAAGCATGGTATGCTTGGAAAAGGCGGAGACGTTGAACCGTTAGTAGCCCCAGCTGCAGTCAGTTATAGTTAGCTGTAACCAGGTGACGTCCTGAGGGGGCATTGTCCTTGCCTCCTTGTAGTCATACAGACAGATCTCGCCAAAAGGCTTGTGAGTTGCTTAGAAAATCAACATGCAGAAACGTCTGCAGATTCAGCAAGGACCTTGCTCTCCAGGGAAGATGCTAATGATTTCCAAAAGGCTCCAAAGCAGCCGCTTCCTCACAGCCTGAATTCCACCCTCATGGTCTCAGAAGACCTTTGGAGTAGGGGGCCAATGCACTGGCGAGGTGCAGTCCCTTCAGGGATTTCCTCCTCCGGTGCCCTGCATTGAGGAAGTTTGTGCCACTTTGCAGGAAGGACCTAAAAGGCTTTCGATCACTCCTGGGGTTGTTTTTCCCTTTGTGAGAGGGATTGTCTCTACATCGTCTAATATTCCTGCCTCAGTCAGTTCCAACTGGGATTTATCCAGCTGGGACAACTGGCACTGGAATGCCTCCCTCCATACAGCAGCTCCAAACAACTCAATTGCAGACTGCTGCTTGGGTCTGCCACGCAAGCCCAGACGCAGTCCCAGATGGGGCTCACGATACCGAGGGACGCTCACTATG
The DNA here is from genome assembly GCA_013397515.1 of Upupa epops. Classification (NCBI taxonomy): domain Eukaryota; kingdom Metazoa; phylum Chordata; class Aves; order Bucerotiformes; family Upupidae; genus Upupa; species Upupa epops. The sequence goes on along the minus strand of VZRI01008758.1, from coordinate 675,444 downwards.
CATCCCCAGGATCTAAAAGGAAGGAAGAGGCTCGCCCAGGCAGACACCCTGAGTGCAGCACACCACGTGTGCCTGTCAAAAAAAGTCAAACAGAACAGATCCAGCTCCTAAAAATAAAAGATGGGGAGAGGAGGAGTCAAATGGCCAGGCACCTTTTAGCTTCTTTGTTTTAGTCTGGTCCCAAACTGCTCCACGGAGGGGAATTCAGAGGTATGGGAGGCTCATCCTGCTGCCTCCTCCTCTCCCCGCTTGCTTTTCATTTCGGTGATAAAATTCAAAAGCTAATAAAATCAGACAGATTATAGCAGCATTGATGAATGGCCATGTCTGGGTTTCCTGTCTGGAGACCGGAGCAGGCAGTGTCTGAGAAAGGAGACAAGGCAGTCAGTGCATGGAGAGAAAAGGAATATCCAGCAGATGGATTATGTCTGGCTGCTCCCATTATTAATACTGATCTGTATCAGGCAGTGATGAATACACAGAAGCTCTCAGAAATACTAATGGTTTCACCCTTTAAGTACTAATTTCTACCCTTCCATCCTATTTAACATTAAAAATGCTCTCTGATCTTGTCATTGATGGAAATGGTTATAATGAAGAGGCAGGACTCTGGGGAGCAAAATATACTCGGTTTAATGAAAAATATTAAAATCAGCTTTAGGGGCAGAGCAGTCATAAACTACTCCTACAGAGCAGGAGAGAAGACTCTCTCCCCCTGAACACCCTACCTTCTTGTCTGACAGCCATTTCTAAACCCTCCCCCTAAGGATATGTTCAGTTATTGATAGCTCTGTTCTGAGGCATTCAGGACCTCGGGAAGGTAAGAGAGTAGTATAAACCAGTATACAGGCGGTAGTATAAACCAGTTAAACCAATTCAACCCGCTGCTCTGAACGCCAGCTCACAGCATTTCTGAATGTCCATTTCCTCGGGCCTTTGACTCTGGCACAATTCTCCCCAGAGGACTCAACTAACGTGTGTGCACCTTGTGGATGGGGCAACGGAAAAGGTAGAGCCCAGTGATCCAAGGAGAACTTACCTGACTGGAGAGAAGGAAAAGGAAGAGGGATCAACAGCGCTAATGGTACTGGAAGGAGTGATACCCAGGCACTGCTCCCCACCACAGCCTGAATGCTCACTGCTGCCATCTGAACTGCTGGCTGCCCCTCTCCAGCCCCACATACAGATGATGGGCATCGCAAGGGCATGGGATGAGTAGCCCACTGACCGCTTTCCCTGGCTAGCCTGGCTGTGGGAAGCAGCCATGTGCTGACCAAACCCAGCACACCACCAGCAGCCTAGCTAGAGATCAGATGAGATAACGGGGAGTGACAGCAACACTCCTCATAGTGGCTTGGTCTGAGGGTCGGAGGCACCAGGTTCCCCACCTGCAGGTGGGTGAAATGTGCGGATTCACTCTGTTAGATGCCACACCAACTGCTTCACTAGCCAGGAAGCCTCTGGCCTTAATTTCCTGATGAGAGGCCCCATAGATAGATGGATAAGGGGGGAAGGAAAGAACAAAGACTGTCATTGCCCTCTACCCTATTTTTACCTGAAAGTAAAGGTAAATTCTCATCTGGATCATGTGAAAAGGTAGGCAGAGCAGAGACCCCCACAGTTGCTCTGGTTCCTGCCTGTGCCAAACACAATGTTCCATTACTTTACCTCTTTTTCTGAGCCCAAGATCCTACCCCTCAACATAAGAGTGCTTGTCAGCACAGCTGTCAGCTAAGAGAGGACACAAAACTCTGCAGCTATGTCACTGAGTTTATAAGCCCTGTCAGCTGAAGCGTTTCTTTTAGACAGCAGCTGGCTCTGTTGCAGTTTGACTCTGTTTAGGAAACCAGATAGAGTTTATGGATCTGTACCTCAAGTGTAGGGCAGTCTTCTAAACTCCTTTATTCCCAGACCACCTTATGGAATCCTCTTTCAGAGCAACCTTCAGGAGCTCCTGTGCTGTTTTGAACACAGCATCACAAATTCAGGGCCCCAAAAGCCCTGGAGAAAGCACAGTGCCATCACAGGGTCCAGCTTCTCACTCACACTTTCCCTGGAGAGACTTGGTTACCTCCAGACAAGGAGAGCACTTCCTCTATTTTCATGCTGTCCCTCGTTTGCCACTTGCAACCTCAAGTTTCCATCAGGCCTCCCCTGAAACCAAGGGCAAGGAATTAGCGGTTTGGGCTGGGTTCCTTAATCTGCCCCTGATTGTTGTCTCACACCGGGAAAAGCAGCAGCTGCTGGGGTCTTTCTTCTCTCTGCCCAACAGATACCAAGGCATGCTCAGCTTCTGAGCTTCAGTTACTAACCTGGGCTACACAAGCCATCCCCGTAGCTAGAGATACTCTGCTAAATCCTTCTTTCCTTCTTTTTTTAGCCTGAAAATGATGAAGTTTATTCTTGCTCGGTCAGCAAAGCTTCATTTTCCCCCGTGAGGTCTTTACAATTGCAGATACCAGCTCCCCGAGAAACTTTGTCTCCTTGCCAACAACTCACAGAAAAACTCCCTTTAACTTTTCTTCTTGGAGGAAAAAGAAAGGAAGAGGATTGCAGAACCTTCTACAGGCTTTCAGGATGCCCAGAGCTCTGCGCCGTTCCATGAAGAAGGAATTAAGCACTACAAGCCTTGGGCTCATGCAAAGTCTTTGCATTCTGTTNGCAGGCTTTCAGGATGCCCAGAGCTCTGCGCCGTTCCATGAAGAAGGAATTAAGCACTACAAGCCTTGGGCTCATGCAAACAGACTTTGCAGACTATTACTAATCATAGAAACCTTAGTGATGGGAAGGGACCTGGAAAGACCATCCAGTCCAGTCCCCCTGCTACAGCAGGATCACCCAGACCAGGCTGCACAGGGACACAGCCAGGCAGGGCTGGAACGGCTGCAGAGAAGGAGACTCCACAGCCCCCCTGGGCAGCCTGGTCCAGTGCTCCGGGACCCTCCCTGGGAAGAAGGTCCTGCTGAGATTGAGAGGGAACCTCCTCTGTTCCAGCTGGCACCCAGTGCCCCTTGTCCTGTCCCCAGATGTCCTTGAGCAGAGCCTGGCTGACGACAACCTCCTCTGTTGCAGCTTGATGCTGAGTATGGCTTTGCTGATAGTCTGCAGAGGAGCTGCATTACTCCATGTGGGATGCTGAAATCAAGTTATTCAAATCACTGGAACGATTTGGGAAGGGGCACCATAGTGTTCAAAACAGCTCAGGCCACTCATGGAAGAGTTTAAAAACAGCCCTTCCCCTGTGGATGAAATGTTTTAACAGCCTGGAAAAGCCCGTGATTGATGATCTCTGCCCAGAGCCATTACAGCTCCTGTTCAGATCAGCACATTTTTAATCTCGTAATGGACTATGGAAACTGACTGCCCGCCCTTCTCCAGTCTGCGCTCCAACACAGCCCTTCCAGAACATGAAGTTCCCTGTGTCCCTCTTCACTAAATCCACAGTAAAGAGAGAACTGTTCCCCTGAAGTCTCTTTAGTTGTCTTCTGTTTCCAGAAGTCACTGCACTGTTGGGTCTTGGCAGTCCCTGAAGGGTGAAATCTCAAGTGTGCTTGCCAGTAAAACCAGTCCCAACGTCACGTCTTCGGACGACTCAGGGCAAGCGTTCAATGAACCTCTGCAGGGTTCAGGAATCTCTGTTTTAAATCAACATCAGGCACTTCCAGGTGATTCTCGCCTGCTGCCTGTCCTGCAGTACCACAGCATCACCCAAAGTTAGCGCTCGGAAGGGACCTTGGAAGATCATCTAGTCCAGCCTCCTGCCAGAGCAGGTTACCTACAGCAGGTCACATAGGAGCACCTCCAGGCAGGTTGTGGGTATCTTCAGAGTTATCAGAGACCAGTAACATCCTCCCTGTTGCTAAAGGCTAGGGTTGAAGTTCTAATCAATCTCAAGTCAGTACCAGGCCTCCTGACAGCTTTTCACAGGGTGGAGGTTAGACCTTCCTAACCGCAGCATTTCAGCAAGCTCTGATATTTAAGCGCATTTTGAGTTCACAAGCTTGGAAGAGCCACCCACAGACACTTAGCAAGAGAGAATGCTGGGCTGGCACCTGAAATCCTGTTAAGCTGGACTTGCGACTTTCACATCTCTCATCAAACAGGAACCATAAAATCATGGAAAGCTCTGGGCTGGAAGGGATCTTCAAAGGTCATCTAATCCCTAGATCAGGTTGCCCAGAGACCCACCTAACATGACGACCCTGAAGGTCTTCATGGATGGGTCTTCTACCACCTCTGTGGACACCCTGTTCCTGTGTTTTGCCACCCTCACTGTGAAACATATCTTCTCGACATCGAGCCTAAATCTCCCCTCTTTTAGTGTGAGACCATTACTATGGATGAGCATTTGTAAACCGTATTTAAGGACCAGAAGGTCACAGCAAGGTCTCCCTAGAGCCTTCCCTTAGGGTGAAGAACCCAAGTGCTTGATGCAGTTGTCAAGCGCATCCGTGGTGCTCTTCTCTGGAAAGCAAACAGTCGTGCAGTACATCAGGCACTTGGTTCAGCTCAGACAAGGTTAAGGAGGGGCAAGAATCCCTCCTTAGCCAGGAATCAAACCTGAAATCAGGCTTGGTTGAAGCTGCCTGCTGTGAAGAAGGATGTGGCTGAAGGAAAACCACCCTCACAAGATGGTAATCGCAACCCAACGTTAGCTAAAGGCAGTAGTTATTCAGTAGGGTGACAGCGCCACTGCCATCCTAACAGCAAACCCAGTCACTTGTAGGGGGCTCTCATTAGGACTTCGGGTAACAGAGACAAACGCACGCTCTCAGCACGCTGTCACAGAGCACAGAGTGTAGTTTAACCCAGTAATTTGGCTCCTCCCTGCAGACAGCACTGTCTTTACTGTGCTCCTACAGGCTCTTTCACCGTGCCAGCCTGAGAGGTGCCCTCCTTTCTTTTCCCTTCTGAAAGGGACTTTCTGAAACTTTGCCATTTCTGAGAGATCCTCCAAATCTGGAACCCAAACTCAAAGGTCAGCGATAGTTGAGAGCACCCACTGAAATGGAAGTGCTGGTGTTAACAGAGCCAACAGCAGCACCCAAAACAGCAGGCAAGGATGGAACTGAAACAAGGAGTTAGCTCGCAGCACCACCTGTGGCTCAGACTCAGTGTCTTCTGGGTGGTGCTGTGACTGACAGAAGCCATCCAGCTGTGGTCGAGGGGCATTCCCAGCGCACAGCCACGAACAGCAGAAGAGTGTTTAACAGCTCCATTGCCTGCCTTCCTCCCTTCAGTCTTAAATGCGAGCTCATACATCACAGAACCATCAGCAAACTGGTATTAGCATAGCTGTCAGTGTCTCCATGAGGGGTCCTCTCAGCATGCAAGCTGAGAATCGTCAAGGAAGTGGCGGAGAAGAGCGGCCCCAGCCCAAACGGCTCTGATGGAAATGACAGGTCTTTCCTGCACAGGCACGCAGCATGCACAGAATAACCGGGGGAGCGCAGGCTCATCGGGTCGGTTCAATCAGCACAGAGAATGCCAGATAAAAGCTTCCCCGCCCTTCACCACCCACAAGGGAAGAGCTGTCATCCTGGAGTGCAACAGTCTCTCCCCTTGCTTCATATCTGGTCACAGGGTTACTCACAGTTCTACGCCCACTACAAGGACAGGGAGAGCCAACTACAGGACACCCTTGTCCCTAAGCATAAGGGACAGTACAGATCAGTTAATCACAGATCACATCCTCTGTGCATGGAGTCCCCCAAGATGCACAAGGAAAACTCCTGTCCTCCAAGAGGACAAAGGCAGCAAGAGAGCAGCAATCCCAGCTGCAGGTCCTGTTTATTACCGGGCATCTCTACTACTAAGAGCCAGCGATTTTGCCACTGAAGCACAAGGAGGAGGGAACACGATGGGGCCAAAGACAACAGACTTCAAAATGTGTGTCACTAATGCAGAAAAGGCAACGGGCTCATCAGACAGCAAGAACTTCTGGAGAGGGACCCATGCTAACAAGATTTTTTGCCTCCTCAGATGGAGGGTGGCCGGTCTCCGATTACTCAGCAGAGCTGAAAATGGAAAACCCAGCTCCACGAAGTTTGTGAATCATGTGGCTGCAGCAAACTGCTCCCACCCTGCTGCCCCCCTGTGCCGTGCACAGCTTTGAGGAAATAGAGTCCACTGGTGTGAACAGCTGGCCCTGCACGCCGTGACAGTCCATTTGCGCTGCCTCTATTCGCCAGGCCCCTGATGACGAGACAGAGCGGGACAGCTTTACCCTGCTAGGATTTTATAGGCAACATAAATCATGGAGTTTGCCTGTACCATAAGCCCCGGCTTGGGAAGGGGACCTGCGCTAACGGGACGGCGTAGGAGGAACACCTAAATCCCCGAGCTGGCCCAACCCACCCCGGGCTTTGCGCGCTCGGGTTTGGGTGAGGAACCGGGGAGCCCAGCAGAGCGCTTTGCACGCCAGGCTCTTTTATCTCCAAAGGGACCCAACGAATGGATTATTTATAGAGGTGACAGCAGCCCTCTGAGAAAAGCATAAAGGGCAGAGATTAGAAAGGATTGATCTGCACAGCTCGTTACTGCCACAAACCTGTAACCTCAGCAGATGCGCAGGGGGGAATTCTGCGCCTTGGGTCAGCTGTTTCTTTCCGCACAAGCTTACAAAGCTCTGGGGAGGATCAGAAGGACATCCGCACACTGCAGCCTGAAGGGGCTGGTAGAGAAGCCCTGTGCTGTAGTTTCTTCCAGTGCTGACTCCTATTTCACGAGACAAGTGGCTGACCACGAGAGAACAAGCGCTCCTACCTGTGACAAAAGCCGTATCCGTGCCCGTACACCAGACCACCACCACAGGGGAGAGTGAATGGAGGCTTGGACATCGTTTCAACTGCTCACATCATAGAGGTGTTTTTGTGAACCTAGAGACTGAGATATACAAGCTAGGCTCAACTAAACAAGGATCAGCTCTGCTGGGTCCTGCTTTACTCTGTATGTAGGGGAACTCCCTCGTCATCACACCAGTTCACAGCTTCATTCTCATTTGTAAGCGTTCCTCCTCTCTCCCCCTTGAAGCAGAGCTGTGAATAGACTGCCAGTCAGACAAGTGCCCATCCTGCCCATTCCACTGTCTTTGACCTCTCAAAAACCTTAACAGCCTCCCTTGCCTAATTGTTTAAACAACAGCAAACCAAGCCCCTGGCTGTTCAGGAGACAACTCTTCTATGGACTCAAACCTGCTCCCGTGAAGTGCTCAGACATTCATTCCTGTCTCTCAATCTGTGAGGGGTGGGTGTCAGGAGGATGGAGCCAGGCTCTGCTCAAGGGCATCTGGGGACAGGACAAGGGGCACTGGGTGCCAGCTGGAGCAGAGGAGGTTCCCTCTCAATCTCAGCAGGACCTTCTTCCCAGGGAGGGTCCCGGAGCACTGGCACAGGCTGTCCAGGGGGGCTGTGGAGTCTCCTTCTCTGCAGACGTTCCAGCCCCGCCTGGCTGTGTTCCTGTGCCACTGGGTCTGGGGGATCCTGCTGTGGCAGGGGGATTGGACTGGGTGATCATCCTGCTCCCTAAGGATTTTGTGACTCTGTCATCTGAGAGAAAGACATCCCATTTTTGAAATGAATCCCTAGCAGGCTGCTTTGCCCTCGCATTGTCACGGTCTCCTCCAGGCATAGATCCCGGGACACAGAAGGTATAGTTTCCACTCACCGTATCCTAAACATGGGATGAAATCAGTACATTTGGCTCTCCTCTCCTGAGCTACAGCAGCAGTGCCTAACTGGTCCAAGCAGCCTTGTGCCAGTCTGCTGCAGATCCGTCGCTCTGCAGAGCTAGAAGCACCTCAGACAAGTCGCTCAGCAGCATAAGCAGTTAGAGTGAAAGGCAGCAGCCCTTCTTGCACCTTCATTGTGAAGACAAGTCCCAGCTAGCCATTCAGCAGCCAACCTCCTCTGATGTCTCAAGTGGACGAGATCAACTACACAGAATGGCGACTGCCCTTGTGGCCAACCCAGTTCCAGTAGGAACTGCAACTCACGTTCCTACTGGGAGCATCAGTCCCAGAGCAGCAGGACTCTCCTACTCCACACAGAGGCCAGTTCTTAGCTCTAAGTGTCTTCAGCACGAGCCCAGGGTGCTTTGCTAAAAAGAAATAGAGGCCCTTCAGCATTTTGGCCCCCAGTTCTTGTGCTGAGGCAGCTCCTCCTTGTGACTGTTCTTTGAGGTGGAGTGGGGAGCAGGGAAAGAGGTCGGGACTGTGATATCATCCCAGCATGTCCCTGATGACAGCTGGGAATTCTCTTGGTCTCTTGAGCAGGCATCCCCCAGCTGTGGGCATTCAGCTCTCCACAGTCACCTCCTCAGCCCAAAAGCCTAAGGCAGCTGCTAGAGTTAAGCAGGGTACCTTCAGCAGGGGCACTTCACCCCGAGCCTGCTGCCTTTGATCCAGGGTGCTCTTCATTTAACGTGAATAAAGTCCTTGGTGTGGAGCAAAGCAGTACCACAGCGACGCCCCAGAGTAGGAACCGAGCGGAGAAAACGAACTACGGGCCCTCCCTCAAATTAATCCCCCAGTAAACCTGTAGTAAGAGGCCAGTTTGTGTTTGGTGGCGAGCTAGCTGCAGGATGGCTGCCTTCCTTCTCCCGTTTCCCTCTGCTCCTGCCCCATCTATGTTCTAGAGACAGAGCCAATAAAGCCACCCCAGAAGGAAGAAAGGCAAAAGGGCACTTGGGGCTACTCATGGCTTGGTCTTCCCTACGTAACCAAGTTTGTAAACCTAAGGCACGTATGGGAGGAAAGCTCTCGTCAAGAAACTAATAGTGAGGCACTGCTTCCCGGTTTACATCACCGATTTCTCTCCTGAAAGTCCTTATAAAGGCAATTTTTAAAAACTAGCATTTATCTCGTCAGATTCATTGGGCTGAATTGAATTCAATTGCTCAAATTGCTCAGCTTTATCTTTAAAAATTCATTAGATTACATTATTGCCGCTATAGTTGGAAATTAAAGGCAACACTGCTGTAAATCGGGAACACTCAGCCTAATGGAACCCTTTCAGGGATCACGATGTGCATAAGAATACCGTAAGTCAAATCACACTCCGGTAATTTCCACCCATCAGGCTGCCTACGTGAGCTCTTTACGAAGGCACGATGGGTTACAATTGCAGGGAGGAAGCGTCTGAAACCCAAGCACAGGTCCAGCACCAGCTGCTTCAGACTGCTCTTCGTGTTTCAGTGCGATCCCCCTGTTAAGAACAAGCTCATACACGCACAGAGAACAATTTGTCCTTTCAATTATTAATCACCAGATGAGCACTCCCATTCGGGTCTCCCACCAGAGCAATAGTCCACTGCCTGTGCAGCTTCCAATGAAGTGAGCTAGAGAGATCCAAACCCCCTTCCTCTCTGTGCTTGTATTTCAGGGGTCATAGGGCCATTCAGCACCCGGTGAGGCACCGGCCTCAAAACTTGCTGCAAATATAGGCTGGGAAATCGCCTGCTGCAGAAGGGCAGGCAAACGGCTGAGGATGAGAGCAGCTCCGTGTGCCATCCCAGGTCTCACAGAACAACTCCCTCACCGAGCATTCCAGTCGGCTGGACACCACCACGCGGAACCCGTAGGTCACTGGGAGCTCCTTGCTTCTGCGGGGAAAATCAAACCGACCAGCGCTTGATTGGGAACACAAAGGGCAACAAAGCTGGTGAAGGGGTCTAGAGCAACAGTCGTATGAGGAACAGTGGAGGAACTGGGTTTATTCAGCCTGGGGGGGCGACCTTATCACTCTCTACGGCTACCCGAAAGGAGGCTGCAGTGAGGTGATGATCGGTGTGGTCTCCCAAGTGGCACGCAATAGGTGAGAGGAAACAGCCTCAAGGTGTGCTGGGAGAGGTTCAGATTGGGTATTAGGAAGGATTTCTTTACTGAAGGGCAATCAGCTATTGGAATGGGCTGCCCAGGGAGGTGACAGTCTCAGGATTTAAAAGAAGCATCGGTGTGGTGCTGAGGAGCCGGGTGGAGTACTGACAGTACTGGGTCACTGATTGATTTGATGATCTTGAAGGTCTCTTCAACCAAAAGGATTCTGTGTTTCTAAAGGCATCAGACAACCCTTCCGTGCCAAGGATCCCATGTGTAATTTCATGTGCCACCTTCAAGATGCCGAGGCAGCTCAGCTGTGCCAGTGCTGCCACACGAACCCAAAGGCCCACAATAAACACACTCCTGTTCCAGTTATTGGTGCCTTCTCTTTTGAAACACACACTGACTTCACAACATCCCCAGGGCCATCTGATACCAGGTTGCCTTTCCAGGCATACCGATCCATCCCCAAAGTATTGGCTGGCTAGAGCTCAGGGTTAGGAGAGCTTACCTGAGAAGGCAGCCAAGCAGCCGTTAGCCGATCGAGAAGGACACAGCAAGGCCTTAGGTAGCTCCTGTTTCAGGGCTTGCACCGAGCTCAGGAGCGGTTCCCTTCCTCCTCGTTTCTCTAAGCCAATTTTTTTTCATTTATAGGACAAATCTGCTGGCAAAACAAAGAAGTGATTGAACTGTCGTTCTTTTACAATTACAGGAAAAAAATCTAGGGGGGCTTTGGGTCGATCTTGTGTGAGAATGCCCCGAGTATTGAGTGGCCTCGCTCCCAGCCCGCGTCACTTTGGATTGCGTAAGCAGCCGAGGGGAACAAAGGGTGGCTCTGTCCATCCCAGTGTGCGTGGTTTCAAGTGCTTGACTCCTAGTTGTGCAACCTCGGAAATTGAAGCTTTATGTAAGAAATTACATAAAATAGCAGACAGTTAAATTCACCGCGGGAAAGAGAGACAAGGAGAAATAAATATGATAATGGGATTATTTAAAGCAGCGGGGTGTCTTGACTGCAGTCTAAATATTAATCCCTCTGTTTTTACTGTCCTCATACATGGAGAGAATGAGAGGAGGCAGGATGACAGACCGCAGCAAGCACTCCTGGTGCTCAGCACACGGGGAGTAGGGCCTCTGTTAATGAGCTGTGGACAGGCTTTGATTTGCCCGTTCCTGCCACACAGAAAGGAAGAGGAGCCGAGGAACGAGAGATTAGCACTGATCTGGCACTGCCTGTGGCTCCTCGCCATGCTCCCAACATTCCTTCCACAGGCTTGAGCTGCTCTCGCCGTCTGCAAAGGTGAGAGTTGCTATGTGTTAGCAAAAGGCATCACGTTTTTGTTTTCCCCTGATTTCCTAGTAGAAAGCAAAAAATTTGCAAAAGCATCACAAAAATAGCAGGGGAAAAGAAAAAACTGGTTTAGCAGATAGATTCTGGGCTGAATCCAGGTCTTCATCGAGTTTCAGCCACGCAGGCTTCCTTCTTTATGTGATACTTGGTGGAATCCTTCTCTGCCATAAAGCAGCCTGGTAAACGACTAATTAGAGCTGCTAGCCTTCAACATCCGTGGAATTCAGCACAGCCAGTCAGCACCCATCCCACACTGCGCTTTGATCTGCCATGAAATGGAAGCAGCATCCTCACATCCTCCCGTGAGGAACAGTCCTGTCACTTCAGCTTTATGGGGGATGCTGCCTGGGGAGAACACGGCAGTGCTCACCGATGCAGTACAGAAAGGGACCCTGTTTTGCTGAGAAGAAATTAGACTCCAGGTCTCTACAAGCCCTTTTCTAGGCGTCTTAGTTGGTACTCCAAACGCCTTATTTCACTCTGTATCATAAAAACAAAGTCACTGGAACATGCTTTATCATCTGCAGGTAGAATCCAGTGCTCCATTCTGCCAGAGTCCCTTTTCCTTTAGGAACAGCTGTACGGATGACTTCTTTGGGAAAGATTCCTTTGAGAATATTTTGTAAGACAACAACTGTAAATTAAACACAACTGTAATTTGTATCGAGTCCTTCCAGCCGCTTACGGGGGGACTCTTCATTAGAGCTACTATTAGCAACTCCCCGCAGAGCCTCCTTCTGTAATCAAAATGCCAGCTCGTATCATCAGTGGTGAACGTAACACAAGGCTTCTTTGACAGAGGCACGGGCAGTTCTGAATTTACAGCCCAAGCCTACACTACCGACATCAGCTGGAGAGCTCATCAAGTGCAGGGGCTTCTGTTTAGGACGAGAGTTATGTAAACGAGGAGGTGAGCGTTCCAAGCGGCAGCTTCATGCTGCTAAGACGATCAGACCACTTCTTTGTGCACTTGCTCTTCTAGCTTGTGATCCTCATTTCCAGTTCTGCTGATGCTCTCCTTCCACCAAGTCCCACCCAACTACAGGAGCATGGAGCATTGTTCTCCAGCAATATCCACATGAGTAACCATATTAGGGTTTTAGCCCCTTTGCCTCCAGCCCGTGATTCCAGTGCTCTTTTCTGCACAGAGGAACTAGTATCATCACAGGGGGAATGGTTCACTCTGGCAGCTTAGACCAGCTGCTACCCTGACGGCCTTGGCACCCTTTCATCACGTGCAGGTTTAGGATTTATGTCCCTAACAGAACTTAAGAGTTCAGTCCCAGTTTTCCCATGGCTGAGTAAGTAGTCACTTTGTGACTCAGAAGAGATGGTCTTTTCCACTGCAAGAACCAAAGCCATCACCCTCAATTAATTTGACTGCTAAACCAAGCCATTGAAAGGTCTAGTTTTAGTCTCTTCTCTTCCTGCCTCTGACAGCCAACAGACCTTGGAAGGGCACTTTTTCTTTCTGGACAGTGCCATGAGAGCAAGTGAAGGATCCACACAGCAGCTTTAATTTCTACTAACCTGTGGGTCTGCTCTCACCTCAGTCCCTAATACACTTCAGTGCAGCCTGTCCCACTGCGCAAGGGCTTCTGCTTCATGCTCTCCACACGAAGAAGGTGCTTCTGTACCTGTCAGCCAAACACAAAGCAATTAGTCCCAAGCCACTGTAAATCTGATTTACAGACGCATGCAGCCAGCAAGGCATCTTCAGTCCATTTTCTATAACTAAGAAGGTTCATCACACACATCTGCAGCACTATGCTCCCCAGTGTCACGAGTGGAGTCTCTTCAGACCAGTAGAACACAATGCCTCGGGCATGTCAAGTGACAACACCAGGTTCTTCAAAAGGCTCCAGTGACCATGGCTATGGGGTCTGTGGAGGATCTTCTCCTTCGGGAAGTCAGCCCTGGCTGTTCACAGCTACCCTGCTCCTTACAAGCGAGGAGCTGCAAGGAATGGACTTGCATGTTCCCTGAAGAACTGCACATCGGCTCTCAGAGTGATGATTCCATATATTTATATCAGGAGAAGGACTGCAACTGAGGGAGGGTTTTTAAGACACACACGTATCCAACGGCCATTATTGAATTGCAGGGATTTTATTAATTAGGGTGTAAAGCACTTCCTGAAAAGCGTTCATGCTTTCCAGGCTGCAGTTACGCAGTCTGCATCCTCACCCTGTTGCCTGCATCCTCACGTTTTCAAGAGGTGTGAATTTCACAGAGCAGACGTCGGTTCAGAAACAGCGCCCTGCAAGCTGCAAAAGGTCGGGTGCCGTTCTGGCTGCAGCCACTCAAGACTGACACATACTTGGAACACGCCAGCTCAAGACTGAAGATGACAACAAAGAAAAGCAGGGAGACATGGCGCCTGCGGTGGATGGCTGGGTGGGTGGCACGTTGTTCTAAAGCACTGGAACTCAGCACCACCAGGGAGGAGGAAAACAAAAACTAGTGTTGTGTTTGATGCTCTGCCCCTCACAACAGCAAACACTGTGCTGTGGATAGCAAACAAATGAGAGATCATCTTCATTCTTTAAGAATCCCCCTCTTGATAATAAAAATCATACGAGCAAATCCCGTCTTGGCTTTTATAGACGGCTTTGTATTGGCATTTACCCTGTCAGACCCAATCTTAGGAATCCCAGAGCTTTAGTCCCTCCGTAGCCTCACCAGGGCTATCCACCACTCACACTGCTGTATTGCAAGGTCAGAGCCCTAGCACCTCACTGTCCACTCATCCATACACACCCCTGTCACCTTACTGAGTGTTTCTACCTTCCCCTCTGGCACTACCTCCTCACCTTTATTTCCCAGCACCCACCCCACATCCCCTAGTTTCTCAATCACCAATTTTTAATGATCCTCCTGCAGACATCAGCACCAGGCTGTCTGATCCCTACCTGCCAAGCTGTTTCTGGCACAGGGCTGAGGTGAGATGGGAGGATACATCCATCAGCAAGAGATCATACGTCAAGGACCAGCTGAGCAGTCAGACCGCCTTTCCACCTGCACCCTCATGTTCCTTCCTCATGGCAAGAGACCTGTTCAGCAGGCTACAAGCTGTGCGAGGCTTCTCTTGGATTCCTATCAGTGGTGTCGAAGTGCCTCATGGGGTGAATCCACACTGTACCCAGCAGCTGGCTCTGTCTGATCTGCAAAGTCATCGTGACCGTCCTTACAAGAGCCTTGATAAGCCCATCATTTCTCTCTTCTGCACCCTAACTCACAGAGATGCCTCCAGACCCTTGGCACACTTCTGTCTGCAGTCTGCAGAGACACTTTCAGCTGTGCTGTGTCTGCAATGCTGCTGTTGGTCTCTCTCAAACAGAATAAGTCTTCCTAAACCCATCTCAAGTCTCTCAGTCAAATCTAAGGTCCCTACAGGAAAGAAATAGATGTGGGAACTGCATTTGTCTTGCTCCGCCTGTGCAAGTGTTCAGCAGAAAGCAGAGAGTAAGGCTTTCCCTGCCTCTGTTTATGAGAGCCTGGCTACACAGTCTCTGCTAAGGCTACTGTGTTTACCAGCTCCTGGCTACACAGTCTCTGCTAAGGCTACTGTGTTTACCAGCTCCTGGCTACACAGTCTCTGCTAAGGCTGCTGTGTTTACCAGCTCCTGGCTACACAGTCTCTGCTAAGGCTACTGTGTTTACCAGCTCCTGGCTACACAGTCTCTGCTAAGGCTACTGTGTTTGCCAGCTCCTGGCTACACAGTCTCTGCTAAGGCTACTGTGTTTCCGAGGGCAACACCGACCAGTAACAAATCCCAACAGCGTCCTCTCTGTGAGCTCGGAGCCTGTGAGGTTCCCAAACACAGCCGGTTCATCAGCTTCTCTCTGGAACTGGAATGAGCATGAACATGTGATGAAGGGGACCTCACAAGAGAGAAAATCTGGCAGCAAACGCATCCGTTTGGGTAGGGTCTGTCACGATGGCCCACTGGTGGAAGAGTTTTGTGAGGCAAGTGGAAACGAGTGCCTCCAGTTCTACGGGACTGAGTTAATGCCACAGCTGTGGAGACAGCCAGGAAAGCCCTCCGCTTCTCTGATGGGTGCCTGTCCCTCAGCGAGAAAGACAGCAAAGTGCAGTCACTACCAAGAGCGTCCTTTGCCCTTTACCTGCTCTAACAGTACATTCTCTCCTCATAAATCCTCTGTGTGCCCATCAGGCCTCCTGAACCAGCCATGGGATAACTCCTTGTTGTGCTAGACTTGGCTTTCACTTAGATGGAAAGCCATGCAACCAAGGGTGAAGGGGAAAATAGGTAGGCAAGGACAGAGAGGATGGTCCTGCCACCCCTTGGGGAAGCACCAGGACCTGAGTATTCAAACAGTGCAGCTTAGCCACAGACAGGCACCGTGACACCATCGCAGTGTGGAGCAGACACCTTCTGAGGGAGTGCCAGCAAGATAACAGACTTTGAAGCCACAGGAACAATCCATCCCAGCAGCATTCTGCCTTAAACTGTTGTAACATCCTCTCTGCTTTTGGAAGCTGAGCTCTTTCCTGCAAAACAATCACGAGATAGAGAGGGTCCCAGCTGCAGCATCGGTCACGGAGAGCAGGAATCACAAGTGCAAGCCTGTATTTTGAACACTGGAAGACAACAGAGCTTCCTCGACTCGCAAATTCTTTCTCCAAGAGTGGGGGATGCTCAAAGCAGCTCTTTAGCAGCACAACACACACCGCTGCCGTGGCTTCTCTACCCACAGAACTTCTGTGGAACCCCGTTGTGGAAGACAAAGACTTTTGCAACTCCCTTCTCAGTCATCCCCTAGGATGTACTTCTCCCAAGACTGTCTTTTGTCAGCTGCAATGACACTCGCTGCTCTCCTTCATAGAGCCCTGCCAATTGGACTTCTTGCTCGTGGAATCAGCTAAAGTATGTGGGCAGCCTGTCGGCAGGTCACACGTGACTGTAGATTTTGTTAGGTCACACTAACTAATAGATTTTTCACTTTTCATCGGTGGATTCCAAGGCAGCCTGCAGCCTGCAGTCTGCCAGGCACACCGAAACACTCGCTGCAGTCGCAGTTCGAGATGTGCAATCAGTCAGAGCCACAGCTCGACGTGTCTGCTGCCACAAGCGCCTGGAGAGATCTGCTGCGGTGCTGGCGTTCACTCAGGGAATAATGAGAACATCAACGGCGAGGGAGGGGAGAGGAAAAGATTTGTCGGGTGGAGGGGGAAGGAGTGGAGAGAAAAGGAGATTAATCCCAAGTGTAATCTGCCAGAATCTGAAGAAATCACTGGAGTCCTTCAGGCATGGGTCCCCCAGTTCCACACAAATCCCTCCGGGTTGCCAGCAGGGTAACGGACAAATAGTCCGAGGGCTACGTTTAATAACACCCGCGAAAAGATCATTTATCAGGGGCTTGACCACAGCTCTACACAGCCAACCTCAGTATTGATTCACACACTGAATGCATTTAGCACACAGCAGAAGACAGCAACACTGCTTGCACCGATGTGCAGAGAGAACCGTGACAGACAGGTGGAGGGACTGAGATGCTGAATCTATTAACTGAAGTACGAAAGGAACTGAAGCAACTTCAGGGGACTGTTGAGCAAAGACAAAGTTCAGCTGTAAAGCAGACCACCACAGCAGGAACAAACTTCCCAAGGACTGTGAAAGGCAGTTCTGAGAGCTGCCCTGGTTTGTTTTCCCTCATGCTGTGATTTAAAACCCAGGCATTTACACGGAACACAACAAGAAGCAAACGGTGAGGGAGAAGCCCTTGCTTGCACATGAAATAGCACAGCTCCCTGAACACCCCACAGCACTGAGCTCTCTTGGACTCGATGCCAAGCTAGTGGAAGGCTGCAGTGGAATTTGCAATTTAAAGCACTACAGAAGAGCTGCATGGAGTAGAGTCCTAAGGGCACTACAAGGTGTCCCAAGAGACTTTAGCAGGGGAAGCCAAGTTCTTGGTTGCCTTTAAGAGAGAAAACTCAGCAGCGGCTTACCTTGCTGTTAAAGCTACCAACAAGATCATGGGGTTCAACACTGAATCTCTCAAAGCATCTTTAACTCATCCCCCTTTTTTTCCTGCTTTCACTTCTGTAGAAGCCTCTTATACAGGGTGTTCACATCCATCGCTTTTGTTCGCACAAGGAAACCGGTTAAGGAGGAGTCCAGCAGAGTGGCACAAGTACTGCACAACCGGGCACTATGTTCTCAAGCTGAAATTGGGTTCTATAGGCTTCAGAACAGTGATTTCTTTCCCAGTGTGAGTGTGAATACTTAAAGGAGGTAAATGGGTGAGTTTGTCCTGTAGCCTGCTAAGCAAAAGCAACCAGAATACACTCAAAGGTGCATACACACACGCACACAGACACACATATCTAGGTATCGTTCAATGGAACGACGCCGCGGCCAGTTCTCTCCAAGCTCCTGCAAACACGCTTCTTTTCCAGCAGAACCCTCATTCTGGTTTTCAAATGGCAGGTCTGCAAGGTCCCTTTCCCCCATCTTTTTCCTCACAAAGAAGGTGGAAGTGCGTGGGCTTCTTTCACACACATCACAGCTGGGTTTGGCAGACTTAGCAATGGCATTGACTGTTTACAGGCTCTGCCCCGTGGGCTCTTCAAAGGCATTTCTGAATGTTGTTAAATTCCACCCTCAGCCTAAGTGCTGCAAAATTGTTCCAGCATGTGGAGAGAGAAATCACTCATCGGCTTAAAAGGATTTGGAGTTTCATTTCTCCTCCTCTGTAGAAGCTCATCAAAAACAGGAGCCTCGCTGATCAAACTGTGCCTTGCTTCTAGGTTTATACTTTGGTTTGTGCTCCCTCTCGTGCGGCTGCTTCTTGCAGCACACTAGAGACTTGGGATTGCAAGATCTCAGCTATTCTTGCAAGTTCAAAGGGTTATAATGGTTCAGTAGTGAGCAAAGCCGCGAAGACTCGAGCATCTATTGTGTGTGGAAACTGTTGGCAGGTCTTGTTGACCTCATTAAATCAGGAGTGCTCAAAAGGCTGCGGATTTAGGCTGAGCAGCTGGACCTTTAAAGCACAGATCTATGCAACTGCTTGGAGTTTGACCAGAACACAGCTTTCCAAAGGAATGTCGTCATCATCTCCATTTCCAACTCAAAGCCCTCTGATTCACAGGGTAGAGCAGTCTCAGGGTGTCTGCACACCGCTTCTGCAGTAAATGGTTTAGCAGAAACACTTTGAGATCTCAGAACCTTCCACACCACTGTGATTGTGCACGCTGTTACAGACTTTCCCATCCTTACTGGTTTGCTCTCACTTGAGGTTCACTGCTTCCCTACAGAGGGACTTCTCTCTACACTGCAGGATGGCCACCACATACGTAAATGTTCTTTGCAAGACAACCTTTCTGTGCCTCACCTTTAAAACTCTAAAAGATAAGGAATAATTTGGGAATCAACTCTTAGTTTGGAGTGGGGAGGTAGGAAACACACAGAGAGAAACAAACAAACAGACGCCTGCACAACTGGAACCACCAAGGGCTAAGAAGGTTTATGGTTTGTTCTGTAGAAGACAAAGGCAACATCAAGCATCAAGGAGTTCTGTACTCATCAGAGAAGTGCAGACTGGCTCTGTTCTTTTCCTTGATCCCAGCAGAATCCAGGCTGGTCTGGAACGTCTGCAGAGAAGGAGACTCCACAGCCCCCTTGGGCAGCCTGTTAGAGTGCTCCAGACCCTCCCTGGGAAGAAGGTCCTGCTGAGATTGAGAGGGAACCTCCTCTGCTCCAGCTGGCACCCAGTGCCCCTTGTCCTGTCATCAGATGCATCAACGCATACCAGGAGTTCCCAGCAACCTGAAGTTAGTCTGCTACACAGAAAAGACTTTCAAGAACTCGGATAATATTTCTACCATGAGGAGCCTCAAAACAGGCTGACAATGACAGCAGCTTCTATAAGGCATTGCACGCTGGAGACTGGATGAAATGTCTTACAAGGGTGTTCTTACACAACCAATCAAGATACCTCCTTAAAATGAGAGCTTCTTCAGCTCTTCTCAGCTGAGTCAACTCCACACAGTATGAGAAGCAGAAAGGTCAAGCATGCCGCTCGTCATAAGATGCTTCATTCCTTTCTCTCAGTCAGACCAGTGACCTTGGTGCTTGAGCCCGAGCTGTGCAGTAGGCAGTGGTGACTACAGGCAAAGCCCACTCCTCCTCAACCTCCCCTCTGCTTGAAAAAAAGAAAACCAATTAAATATTTTACTCCTTCAAAGCAGGAGGGTTTTCCTGAAGCATCAAGAGCACAGACGGGGAGACTGACCAGAACAAACTGGCAGATCCACCTCAGCTCCCCAGGCTGAGCAAGAAGCCCAGTTGAGGAGCCAAGACTGTTGCAGCCCACAGAGCACACAGCGAATACACAAGCTCCTTTAGGCACTTAGTGTTCCAGCGTGCATCAGCCCCGCGTGATAAGCCCGTTTTCATTCTACACGTGCAGTAGCTACCGCACCAGGGCGTTTGCCTACGCTTCCCAAGTGCAAACAGGCAGATCCCATCTTTGAACCCCGTTTTAAAGCGCACACGGAAAGCAGGAGCAGTGTTTCCCCAGCCCTCCGATGCCTATGAGCAGTCTTTGCAGAAAAAGCTTGTCTCTCAGTATAAGCATGTTGTCAAGCGCTGCCTTTCTCACTTGCACACACAGTCACGAAGTTCATCGCGTACTGCTCCGCGTCGAAACACGCGAGCCTCGCAGCCACCTGGCCTGGAAAGTCCCCCTGTCTACTCAGTTCCCTTCCTTCATTATACTAGCTATTGACACGGGTTGCCGTGCACTGGTCCCAAGGTGTAACCTCCTGTCCCTGCTCGCATCCCAGGCTCCGTGCTAGCATCAGCAGTCACAGTAAACATCCCCTGCACCAAAGGACCCTGTGGCAGCTCCATGCTGCTCTTCCCTGGGGCTAACCCCCGGGACAAGAAGCAGTGTCACTCTGCAGATCCCAACAAATGCTAGAAGCAACAACCTCCTTCCCAACCCGCGAGCTTCACTTCTAGCACTACCAGCAGGATGCAGAGTGTTTTCCCTTCGGGGGACTTTTAGCATCAGATGTGCCAGGAACCTCATTAAAATGCAACGTTGACTTAACAGCTCAAGTCTCTGGCAGTTTTCCCCAGGAAGAACTGGCAGGATCAATTCCAGGCTGCTCTTCCTGTTACACCACGCCGTGGTGCTTCCTACACGCGGCACGGAGTTACAAGGATGCTTTAAGCTCGCATTCCTCTTCCCACCAGACCGAGATGTTGGCTTGGAAGGCTGCTCACACAGAAGGACTCTGATGATTCAGAGGGTGGTGGCTGACTCACAGCTCACTCTGTGCTACTGAGCTGCATGCAAATCGGCAGAGGGGACAGAAGTCTTGCAAATGGGAGCACTGGATTGGAAGAAAAGGTTTCCATCTGGAAGATGTTTAACTTGGGGAGAAGTCTAATTTTTTTAAATGAATGTGGTGTTAATTCCCATTGCCAGGGCTCCACAAAGGCTCTGGGTCCCGTGGGGTCAAGGACTGGGAGCAGTGAAGGCTCCACAGGGATGCAGCTGGGACAGGGCCTCTCCTGCTCCAACCGGGAGCTGAGAAGACAGTGGCAGCCCCAGACCCAAGCATCAAGCTTCTCCCTGGGGACAGGGATGGGCTGGCTTGGCCACGCTCATGTCCAGAGGGAGTAAGACACTGGGGAGCTGGAGACCAGCCCTGATGTGGCGCCACTGGGGCAGGGGCTGACAACCCAGTGGGGGCTGGAAAAGAGCCCTGGGCCACGGGCAGGGAGGTGCCTGGGTATAACTGCTCACAGGAAGGAAAAAGGAAGAAGCTTCCAAACTCAAACTCCTTTAAGAATGGTTGCCCAGTCGCCAGCAGTCTGGCTGCCCGGCATCTCCACTGTATAAACATAACAGCAACTACATCCCTTCGGATCACAGAAGGGACCCACATCACACGTTGCAGCTGGGAGCACTTTGCAAGAAGCAGGATTTTGCATGAAAAAGCCACACAGAGCAGTCTGGAGGGCGACGTGCACACACAGCTGCCCCAGCAGAGCCCGCGGTCTGGAGGGCGACGTGCACACGCAGCTGCCCCAGCAGAGCCTGCCTTGGAATGGACAGAAGTCTCCCACACAGTGTTGGTGTTTAGTCTCCCAGAACATCTCAGAAGCCATGAAGCCCCTCCACCACCACCAAAAGAAGACAACAAGCGGGATGCTGCAGGAGAACTGAGTTTGAGGGCCTTGCTTTCTGCTTCTAAGCTGCATAGCAAGTAGTTCAGAGCAAGTATTCTGTAGGCTGGCATAGTACCTGTTATTGCCTAATCCAGAGACAGCCATTAGACACCCTTCAACCCACAGGTCAAACTCGTGAGGGAGCACAGGCTTTACCTGTTTCACTGAGACTTTGGCTTCCCATCTTCAGCGCAGTTACCATCTCAGAGAGCTTAAACTGGGAAACAAGATGTTGTCTTCTGCTCCCCAGCCCCACAGCTGCCTTTAGGTCCCCCTCAGGTCCCCTTCATGCTCCCTCTTCTTCCCTCAGAAATGGCTGTGCTGGTTTAGGGTGGGGTAGCATGACGAACATCCAGCAGACCTGGGGCAGATGGGCCTGATGCTGCTGCTCCTCAGCCCTCCCTGCTTCTTCTGCCTGGGGACATCTGTAGGTCCAAGAGAGTTCATTCTCACCTTTCAGCCCTGCAACTGCAAGAAAGGGGAGACAAGAAAGAGGGGAGCAATGACAGCTCAGTTTCCACTTGTTTTCTGCATGAGAATACGTGAGCTGGACGGCTGGACATGTCCTGTCCCCCTCACTGTTCTCCTCAGGGAAACAAGCAAAGGTCTGTATTTCAGTCTCATTCAAAAGTCCCCTCTCTTTAAGGGGCTGAAGGCAGCAGAACTCCCTCCTGACTCAGGTGGTTTTGCTTCTGATGACAGGGAACTGCAGAACGCAGCCAGTTCCTGGGGAGTTTTGGGTCCTGTTGGCTAGCACTACCCCTTGGCCCCTCAAAGCTTCATCTGCAAGAGCATCACCCACCTAGGAAATGTGCCCAAGCCTCACAGGAGTACAGACTTGAACCTTCAGGACTGAAAGGGAGGACTAGGGGGCTTGAATGAGGGAAGGTCAGCAGCATGCGTTTGTGGCAGCACTGCCATGGGTTTGGATTACTGAAATCACTGGAGGGAGTTTCCTGCCACCAAGCTTTTTCTCCTCCACTGGGCAGCCTGCTGCGAGGGGAGGCGTCGCTTGCTCAGCTGAGACACGTGTCTCACAGGCCTTCAGTGCTGGGTTGTTATTGTCTGTCCTTGACAAACCCCATGAGGCGACAGGAAGATCGAACTCTGCCATCAATTAACATTCAGGATGGATGAGCCTGTGCCCTGGCCAGCATCACTCATGTAAAGCAAGCCTCGCGCTCGAAGGGGGAACACCAACAGCCACCCAGGCACCAGGAAAGTTGTCTGCAGAAGAATCACCTTCGTTTTCAGAAAAACCCAGCAGTTTGTTTCACAAAGGATCCCCTGACAAGGAAAACGCTGCTGCTGCTCTCAGCCTTAGTGACCAGGGTGAGGTGCAAGGCAGCCTAGAGAACGGTGGGGAGGGGAGACGCCGACATCTCCATCAAACAGAACTAAGAGGGGAAAAGGCACTCTGCTCCGATTTTACCAGAGCAAACAGATGTGAAGGGGAAGAAAGGCTTCAGAATTTCCTCCCTCCCCAGCAGTGCCTTTGAAACAACTAGGTTTGCTTACTCCCTGTTTTACAGCCGAATTTCTTAGCCAAGAACAATCCCTATGCCAGCCACGCAGACCTTCATTGGCCTAATCAGGTATTTTAAGCTAGCAAGAGCTCTCCCTGTTTAGTGCTGACTTCCCAAGCCTGTACCTGCTGTGCTGAAGGCTCCCCCCAGGCAGTGACCCCACCACGCGCCACCCGCAGCCCCCACCATTCACAGCTCCCGTCAGTCCTGCAGCAGATCCCCTGGCACGTGCCTCTCCAAGTGGTTTCAGTTAAGAAGCAGGACTGTAGGTTTCAACAAGATCCATATTCACAGCAGCCACATGAGCCAAGCGAGGACGGTTCTGCCTTAGAAGTGTTTGTGCTGCTCAAGGATAAAAAGTGCTGTTGTAAGCAGTTAGAGCATCGCTTTGATTTTAGCAAATTATTTCCTCTCTTTACTCAAAATGTTACGCCAAAAGCTGGTCAATAAAGTCATCTCTAGTCCAATCTTACAGTGCCAGTGACCGCTGGACTGACTTCACAAGACACTGTCAACACACAGTGCCTGGAACAAAAGGCTAAGCCTGTCAGTGCTGTTTGAAAGGAGACTGGGAAGATGCCCTTTCAACCACTGCTACCCAGCCTCTCCAGCCCAGCAGCCGTTTAGCCTCTGAGGAAGTGGATTTACTCTTTATAGAGTCCATCAGTCCTTCACATACCGCCTGCTCTACCATTCTTGTTACCAAAACAGCTGCACTCTCTGGCTGAGAGAGTTTTCCTGCAGGGACACAGCAAGCTTAACAAAAGGGAAGGCACCAGCAGACCGCTGCACCCCAAAACCAGATGGGCAGGTGTAACACTACATTCAGTTGCACCATTGCTCGGGCTGGGTTTCTGGCTGCTCCTTCCTTCCATACATGAGCACAGCTGTAAATACTCTTACTCTGAGTATACTCGATGCACTCACACAAGCCAACAGACCCTGGAACCCCGGCAGTGACACTCTTTGAGCGCGTGCTTTGCATTCTCCTCGAAGGCCACTGGCAAGACCCGCAGCTGGCAGCAGTAAAAGATTGTAAACATGAGAAAACTACAGACTACCGTAACAACAACTGCTGCACCAGGCCAGCTGCATTAACCCACCACCCCTTCCTCTATGCTCAAATCTGACCTGCTCTGCTGGAACGTCGGTAGCTATTGCAGCCGCAGGGTTAAAGGTTTGGTGGCCACCGCCTGTTTCCAACAATTTTGTGGGAACCAGCTCTGAGTTTGACAGAGTTAGACACACAGCATCTGGAGCAGGAGTGACCTGAGCCCTGTAAACACAATACCTACAAAGACACAGGTAATTCCAATACCAACACACGGGTGAGGCCAAGATCTATGATATTTTCAGCTCCCATGTTCATGAAAGGAAATCATCTTGACGGTGACCGAAGGTTTCACTTGGTTTTAGCCACTACTTTCCCACTAGATGTTAAATACATTAAGAAGCCAGTACAACAAAAGACTCCTTCCAGCAATTACACCTCCCTTTCACTAACAGGTGACACAGAGGTAACAGCCTCAGCTTGATTCAAGCACAGTGCTAATAACTGGGGAAACACACAAAGGGGAACAGGTGAGGGATGACAAATGAGTCTTCTGCAGTTAAACAAGACGCAGTGTTTGGACCCGCAGTGAAGTGTGTGCAGTTCACATACCTTGAAGCAGTGGCAGCTATTTACTAGTGACTCACTGGACTCTGCTTTCAGCACTGAGCTTGCATCCGATTTACCCTCAGCAGCACCTACAGCAATGCTAATTCACTCGTGCCACGACCTACAGCAACGCTACTTCACCCATGCCACAAAGCAGACGTCTTTGCTGAGGGATGACACTGTATCCTGACTCTACAAACACTTGGTATCTACACCAGTTCAGACAGCAAGGCTTTCTGTATGAGATTTACAACAGGTAGTTAGGCCACAGGAGTCCCAGCTTATTCAGACTGAGTTGTAGGTCACAAAGGCCTCAGAGAGCAAGCTGTAGCATGAGGCAGCTAGAGCTACTCCATGCATCTAAAGTGTATTCTTACCCAGATCTATTCCCTCGACATCCCAGACCAGAAGAGGATGTATTCATTCATTCGGACTTCTTGACTGATGGGAGGCTTTCAGGACCAAAAGTTCTTGCTCTGCATGAAGGTTGGACCAGGGAGTTGTGCTGCTCAGATAACTGAGAGCAAGTGGAATGGGCTTGCTTAGAGGGGCCACTCTGCAGAGAGCACCTGTGGAGGCAAAACACAAGCTAACCCACGAGCCACAGTGCAAGGGCACTGAAGAAGATGCTCCTGCAGGCAGGTTTTTGCACTCTTCATGCCCTAAACAAAGCTTTTCCTAAAGGATGGAGTACTGTTCCTCAGCCTTCCTGGTGGCAGAAGAACAAGTACAAAACACCAAGAAAGGGGAAAAGCAGCTGAGTTTCCTAAGGATCTGTAAAAAGCAGACACTGTCTGGCCCTTATGGAGATGAGCTAGCTCGTTTCAAAACACAGATGTATTAAGGTTGCTTTGAAAATGACCAGCTCTCACGCCTTTGTGTAGCCATGCCAATGAAATCCCCAGCTAGCTGGGCTAGAGCCTCTGTAACTCACAGACAGACAGCTTGTGCCGTCTTCTGGGCCATGGCTCCAGGTTTCCAAGCCTTCACCATGCCCTTTCAGTGTCTAGTGTGGCTGTTAGGCTCCTAGCAGCCCCTGAGTGCAGGTCTGGACAGAAGTGTCACCTAGCGAGGACCAGGAAACCTGTGTGAACACCAACGGCAGTGTGTGGGGGGAGGAACCAGACACGGTAATGAGGGCGATGGTCACCGCAGCCTTCAGCTCTCCCATACTGCAATCCAGGATACGAGTGCCTGGGTGGCAGCCCCTGCAGGGGTTACCAGTAAGACGTACATGGCTTCAGCCGCAGGTCAGAGCTCCACTGCAGCCCTCACAGCTTGAAAACACTCCAAAACGGGCTGTGCTCCTACGGTAAACGAGAGCAGCAACGAGTTACTGACTGCTAACCTGAGAGACAGGTAACACCCCGGAGGGCAGCGACAGGGACAAACCTGAGAACACTGTACCTCAGCTGCACCCCAGCGCAGGCTGGTCACACAGAGCCAATGCTAGGGGACGTTACCCTCTGCTGCAGGGTGGCCACTCGTCTCCAGATGCAGTGAAAGCTGTGCCTTACTTCAAGAGAATCCAGAGAATGATGAACCCCAGTAGCACAGACAGAAGTGTCACAACCTCTGAGAAAGCCCCAACACAGAGCCAGGGCAGCCAGGGTTCCTGTTGTACAGCGAGGTGCTGCAGTAAAACGCAGACCGTCGGGTTTTACTCATAGTTTAAAAATACCACGGATCCCAAGGATGTGCACCTGAAAGAAAGGAAAACAAACATCATCGTCCGTGGTGAAAAGCTTTAGTACTTTAATTATAGTCTCTCTGTCCCCCATGGAAAATATCTGACGCTATTCGGGCTGAATTTGGAAATGCTTATCATGCTTCCCCAAACATGTGATTCGCATTGGCTCCTCTGTGCCCTGGATGTCTGAAAGAGAGAAGCAAACACTATTTATCGGAGTGAATTCACACTATGGCCATTCCAGAACCTGCGAGGGGAACAAAACCTGCTACCCTAACCCACCAGCCACTTCAAATTACGTCTAAGAAGAAGGGTTCTTTCAGCCCTTCCCTGCCTTTTCCGCTGTTCAAACCCGAGTAAGTATTATCTTGTAGGATGTATGCGTTTTTAAACGAAAGTTGATCTTTAAATATTTAAACAAGAGCTGCACAACACTGACGAGAGCTGGTGCGGGGAGTACCCGCGGTGGGGAACTGCCGGCGCTGTGTCAATAGCGGTTAAAACGCTGGAGAAGTCGTCTCGCAAGGCATAAATCTTTAATCGACTGGGGAACAGTTTGTTATACATTCATTCATGCTGCAGTCGGCATTCCTCTGTCAAAGCGGCACAAAGACAGACCTACCGCCACATGGAAACCATCTGCGCATCCCCCGAGTCAGCACTGTTGAGCGCCAGGCTGAGGAGCTGGAGGTCCACTTCAAAGCGGCGAAGAGCTGCTTCTTTTCATCACTCCGCGTTCTGTCAGAGTGACTTTATGACTTGAAGAAAGGGTAGCAAGATCACGCAGCACAGCCGGCAGCCCTTCCCGGCTTCCAGACCAAACACCCTGCTGAGTTACTGCCGGGCTCACCTGTCCCTTCCCTTGCCTTGCGCGCTGGCACCGTCGGGCTCCACGCGGGCGCAGGGCACCTCCAGCCCCGGGGCTGGTTGAGCCAGCCAGGTCCCCCTCGGCGTGAAGCTGATCGGACCATAAAAGTCAGGGCATTTTAACTTGAAGGAGCTGCGAGGCCATTAAAGCAGCGAACAAAGAGAGCACTTGGTCTGCATTTGCTCAAGACCACGCGAAGGGAGATAAAGAACTGCCAGCCGCATTCATGTGCAAATGCCCACATCGGTCCGCGCTCCTGAGCGAAAGCGCTGCTTTCTCTCGCTTTGCCCCCTGAGAATTACTCCTCGTTCCCCACAGCCGGCATTCCTGCCCATCCTACTTGATTGGCAGCCTCTGATGTGGAGGTGCTGCTGATGCGCCTGCAGGACCTGCTAAGACTGAGCGAGGTTACTTTAAAACAGCTTGTTCGCTCCTGTTTGCTGCTGCCACAGCTTGGAGAGGCAGCTCTGTCTGTTCCCTCAAGACTTCCGCGAGTGCGGTCTTATCTTTGCAAACAGGCTTCAACATCTTTTGCTCTGGCTCTCTCACGGGGGAGCACCCTCGAAGGCCACCAAGGGAAGTGTCTGGGCCTTGGTTCTTGCAATACAAGAGGAGGCAGAGGCAGAGATAAACAATAAGCCCCTCCCTGCTCATCTCCCACAACACCAGGGCAAGGTTAGACTACCTGGAAGATACAGGGTATCTCGAGGATATGGAGCACCTACACTTCTTCGGGCAGTTAAACTGACAGGGAGAGTTTGAACTACTCCGAGCGTTGTTTTCAGTCTCTCCTCTCAGGGTAGGTCCACTTCACATGAAAAATCTCTCTGAAATACTGGCAAGACAACAAAGTCCCTAACCCCACTGCACCCAAGTGTTCAGTATTCTGTGCAGTGCTGGACACAATCAAGAACACTTGAGAGAATCACAGAATCCTTAGGGATGGGAAGGGACCTGGAAAGATCACCCAGTCCAGTCCCCCTGCCACAGCAGGATCCCTCAAGTGGCACAGGAACACAGCCAGGCGGGGCTGGAACGTCTGCAGAGAAGGAGACTCCACAGCCCCCCTGAGCAGCCAGTGCTTCAGTACCCTCCCTGGGNACACCCTCCAGCAGCTCTGGAACTAAGGGGCCCAAACTGGACACAGCACTCCAGATGTGGTCTCACCAGTGCAGAGTAGCGGAGGAGAAGAACCTTTGCTAACCACCCTCTTCTGATCCCCCTCAGGATGCTGTTGGCCCTCTTGGCCACCAGAGCACATTGCTGGCTCAGAGTCACCCTGCTGGCCTCTAGGACCCCCAGGTCTCCTGCACTGCTCTCCAACAGGTCAGTCCCCCCCCCTCTCCTGGTCCCTGGGGTTGTTCTTGCCCAGATGCCAGACTCCCCTGACCCTGGCTGTCCCTCATTCAATTTCTCTCCGCCCAGCTCTCTCCGAATGGCAGAGATGCTCTCCAGAGTAGCCCGTGTGGCAGCAGTCGGTGAACTTCGTTGTGAAATACGGGGCAAAATCCCCTTGAACTGCAAAACCAGAAGTGTCTGCTTTTCTCCCATCTCCAGAAACCCTCACCCAGAATGGCTGGGTAGGGAGAAGCCGGAGCAGCGTGGCGTTTCCGCCTGGCTGTGCGGTGGGGAGAGCGTGCCGCTCCAGCTCGCTTTCACCGCAGCTCTGCAAAGCCACAGCGCTCAAAACGCGTCTCTTGCTTTCGAACGCAGGGTTTTGGTGAATGCAGGATGAAACTTGCTGATGGCTTTGACAACCGAAATAACCCCCCAAACGTTATCTGGTTTCACTGGCAGTTTCACAGAGAGAATTCACAGCGATAGGAGAGCTTAGGATTTACTTCAGCAAGAATCTGTCTGCATGAAGGCAAGGCCAGCACACAAGTGCCTTGCGAAAGGCTCCCGCCTCGACTCTCTTCCCAGCCATCCCTGCTTCTCCTTCTTAGTTTGCTGCCTCACAGCCTGGGATCCACTTCACCAGCCACCTTTGCCCAGAAGACCTACTGGCACATCACTGCACCAACTAATGTGTTTGTCCCGCTTCACTTACGTGCCAGAGCAGATTTTAGTAGATGAGTAATTTTCCAGCGTATGACAGCACTTGACATCAAGTTAGGGCTCATTCCTGGTCCCGAGTACACAGTTCTCTTACAGAATGAAGCAGAAGTAGCCTCAAATGAGTCTAAAATACAGCAAGCAGAGTCCAAAGATCATAGAATCAGGAGGGATGGGAAGGGACCTGGAAAGACCACCCAGTCCAACCCCCCTGCCACAGCAGGATCACCCAGACCCAGTGGCACAGGAACACATCTGTGGCACCTCCTTTAAACGGAACCCTTCAGCACCATCAGAAATAGACTCTACAAGAAGCACCTGGGTGCTGAGCAGTACCTGTCACTGAAGGGCAGACGCAGGAAGGCAGACTTCCAGAGTATCTTCTATTACTCGATGAAGAATCCCTCTTTCATCCGTGGAGCTGTTACATCCTGCACTTGTGCTCTCCTTTGCAAAGGGCACCGAAGAGAAGGCTGCTCGCCGTGGTCTCCAATCCAGCCTGCGTAAGGTGGGAGCCAGCAGTGTTTGTCACCCACCATGCCCATCCAGACAAAAGTCAGGGTACTTTCCAGACTCCCTTTGCCCTTGCTGGTAGGAGCAGGCTGGGCAGGGAAGGATCTCACACCCAGAACCCTCCACCATGTCCTGAGCTATTGGCCATGTTGTGACCGGGTAGGTACTGCTGCCTCTAGGTTCAGGAGAAAAGAAATGGATCCAGAAACTCTTCTGTCCTCTTGCAGCTCCTTCTGCCCTGGCAGCAGAGCAGGATCCAAGAGAGTGACTGCATGCATGGCATACTTGAGGCGCAGGGATGTCGCCTGCTCCTTTATTGTCTGAGTAGGACCAGCGTAACAAGCAGCACTGACCGAGACCTGAAAACACCTCCTTTTTCTTAGGCTGCTCTTTCCCAGCTGCTGGCGAGCAGGCAGTCCTGAGGAGGAAGCCTCTAGGTTTGAACAGTTTGTAAATCTGCTCAGTTTTACTCTTCTGTGCGTGCAATTGTCTAGCTCCATTAAGAAACACAGCGCAAGCTTCACTGTTCACCCCCCTACGAAGCACCCACACCAGAGCTCACTCGGGTTCTCTACACTGCCCCTCACTTCAGCACCTGGCTGGCTGCTGCCCAGCCTTTCATTCTGCGCAGGGGTCAGGGTAGCGGCAGCTTTGAGCAGCCCGCTGTCTTTATCTCAGGATCCATTGTCCCGTCTTACATCGCTTGTGTTCACGATGCTGAAGAACAGGCTGCGGTCAGCTGTGACACTTAGCGCGAGTACTGCATGCGCCGCGTGGAGAGCAAGGTCTAGCCCGGGTCCGTGACCCCTACGCGATTGGCGAGTCCCCGGCACAAGAGCCTGTGATTCCAGGTCACCGGAACGGCGAGCGGTGTCACTCAATTAACACAGGGGAACAAGGTCTGAGGGAAGCACAGGACCAGATGAGCATAGACACCGGGGGATGATTCATTCCTGGTGCGATTTCCGTGTCAGTGCAGCGGTGATGAACGGGCCGTGACGCAGGGCTTCCAGGAAACGTGAAGCTGCTGTAACCAGAGAGCTCTGCTGACGTGTGCGCCGGAGAGCAAAACACGGGTGAGGTAAATCCAACCTGGGCATGAAAGCAGTGGAGCCAGCTCTGCTAATTACCCAAGCGCAAGAGAATAAAAGCCTGGATCAAAATAACCTCTCGTGTGCGGAGGGGAAGGATGAAAACACGAGGCAAGAGCGGCGGCACGGCATCAGACGCGAGCAGCAGCACACAGTGCGTACGATGACTCAGATGGAGAAGTGTTTTCCACGGCACTCGGCGCAGGACACAAAGCTCTGACTTCTGAGAAACCGGGTTCAGAGTGTCCAAGGAACTGCATCTCCCCACAAACACCCTCTGTGCCCATCGACAACCAGAGACTCAAGGCCGTGCCCAGGCAGACAGCTGTGAAGAGATGGTTTTGACCCGATGGAATCAGGGTAAGGGTGGTCTGCTCCCACACAGGTGGTACTGTAGCTGTCACCACTCCACAAGAAGCACGAGCACCAACCAGTTCATCGCAGGGGATGCCCCACACCTCCAGTTTAATCTCTAATCAGTGTAAAACACAGGCGATTGCAGAGGGTGAGAACAAGTCAGTAGGCCATTTATTAGGAAGGAACCCATGGCACCGGCACGTTTTTCCCTACCTTTGCCCTGGGAGAGCTCCCAGGGCATTAACCCTTCCTTCCCTCCCTGCCTGGGCTTGCTGCTTACAGGGGGACTGGAGAACGGGACCATCCACATCTTACTCCAGGGTAGAGCTAGACACAGTCAAGACACACTTGGTGCCCCAGTCTGCCCATAGCAAGTTCATTCTACCACGAAGAGAGGATAACTTGGGTCAGAGGACAGAAGAAAACACCAGCCAGTTCAAAGGTTCCAAGCAGCCTAGAAGGACCAAGAGGAAGGTGCCATCGGGGTACAGGGGATCACCAGATTCCTGGGGCCCTGAGAAACTCCCTGGCTACCCAATCTGCATATGATCCTAGACTTTGCCACCAGCAGAACGGCTGCATGTGTGTCTGACTCTGCTAAGTGCTCAGGGTAAGCCCTACCCCACGGCTTCATACCCATCTTGCACAGACCCTCCCACGTTCGACTCCTGCAATCCCCACTGCCAGAACAGGACACTGCCACTTCCCTCTCTTTTCCAGGGCAGGGGTTGGGTTTTTTGGGGTTACCCATATCTTAGGGTCCAGGCTACTAGGGTTCATAAGAACTGTGCCAATCACAGCTGGAGCTGAAGGAACCTGGAGGATTTAAGAAACCACTGCTCTGCTTCTGAATTGCACTGTTCCTGTCTCTGTAGAGCCAGGGGGGTTTGTCTGAGGTCTTCTTGCTCTTAGTAGCCACGTGGCGTAACTACGAGGCTCTTAGTAGCCACATGGCGTAACTACGAGGCTCTTAGTAGCCACATGGCGTAACTACGAGGCTCTTAGTAGCCACATGGCGTAACTACGAGGCTCTTAGTAGCCACATGGCGTAACTACGAGGCTCTTAGTAGCCACATGGCGTAACTACGAGGCTCTTAGTAGCCACATGGCGTAACTACGAGGCTCTTAGTAGCCACATGGCGTAACTACGAGGCTCTTAGTAGCCACATGGCGTAACTACGAGGCTCTTAGTAGCCACATGGCGTAACTACGAGGCTCTTAGTATAGTATCAACCTAGAGCATAGGACTCGAACGCAGGAGCTCGCCCTACACCATTTACATCCCTGACACATAGCACCTAGCGTTAATTCTGTGCCCACATACACCCCACCCGCTACGCCCCAGCACAGGAGATGCGACCCACCGCGTGCAGCAGACAACGGAACCGTTGCACTCAGTCTAACAACAGAAGCCCCTCCTAACAGAGGAGCAAGAAACCTTATTCCCAACACAGTTTTCTCTCTGTTAACAACCTCTACAGGTCTGTGTGACCATCAGACCAGTAGCCCTGCAGACGAAGCAGCCAAGAGGCTGTAATCCAGGTAAACTGTTTTGCCTGCACCTAATACTGCTACCAAAGCGTCCCGCCCGCAGGAACACGGGCACACTGTTCCACGCAGCTGGTGTGAATCGGTGCCCGGTGGAGATTGCCCCCATCCCCGTGGTTTCATTGTCTGGAGACACGTATGCCACACGGGTCAGCTGGCCGAGGGGAACTAAGGGAGACAATTCAAGGAAAAATCAAGGGGAACAGGGGGGATGTCAGTCAAAATCCTAGAGGTAGGAGGGTGGCACCCCTAGGATGGCAGGTAAGAGGCTGCGAGGGTACAAGACACAAAGACGAGGATGAGGGATGGGTTTCTGTGTGCCAGAGCACAAGCCCAAGAGGATACTCAATCCAGGCAGGCTTTCATCTCGCGTGATATGCCCTCAAACTGGGGAACTACGTTTCCAGATGTTCCAAGCGTCAGGATGGTAGCAGGATGGAAAAGGAGATGACGTGTTCAGAGGTAGCAGAACGAAATGCTGAGCAGAGCTCACAGCCTTTCAGGGATTGATCCTCACGTTTCAGAGTGAACTGGAAGGGTGTCTGGGCTCCTCCTTTCACAGGAAGGCTGAATGGCTGGCCCGGCCAGGGAGCCTAACTGGACTGCCACGTAGGATTAAGTCCTCAGACTCGGTTTTACCCGCAGAATAGAAACGCTGAGACTGAACTAAGTTGTCTTTTTCATGGAAAGAGCAGGGCAGAACCCACCAACGCAGTTACTGCTCCACCCCGGGGTGGTATCTGCCCGCAGTACCCGGAGCGGCTGAGCTTCCCTTCCATTGCAACTACTGCGAAAGGAGAGAGTTAGAGGGCAAAAATAACCTGAAAGATCAAACGTCCTCCTGGGCACACAGGGAGGAAGGTGCCTGCCTGCATCTCCTGACCCCGGGTTTGTGCTGGATGAATGCAGGGAGAGCTACACTCGCACCCAAGATACGGGATACAGAACAGAGCTCTCCATCTCGGATGCGCTCGGTCGGGATGAATCAGCCAGCTCTGTCATCACAAAGAGCTGCAGGGACATCTAGCGGACCTGCTCACAGGCAGGGAGGCCTTCGAGCTAACATCACATCACACCAGGGGCGGTACTGCTGGTCTGCCCACTCAGGGATCCTAAGAAACGCCAGCACAGCAAAGCCGGCAGCCAGCTGTAAGCCTTACTGCCACCACCTCTGCGTCCGTAGTCTGGCTCTCACACCCAGACCAGGACACAATCGAAAGGCAGCCCACGGCTCCCTGAGACGACCTCAGCACAACAGCGAGTGCAGAACACAGACCCGAGGCATTCCCACGATCCTGCCAGCCTTCCCGCAGAGTTTAAGGCTGAACACCCATGACAACGCCCGTAGGGCTGCAGGCAAGAGGTGATTCTATCTCAGATGTCTTCTTTAGGAGTTAAACAGGACTATCAGACAACCTCCCTAGTGATTCTATGGGATTAGGGATCAGAAGGGACCTGGAAAGAGCACCCAGTCCAATCCCCCTGCCACAGCAGGATCACCCAGACCAAGTCCAGGAGGGTTTCAAACGTCTCCAGAGAAGGAGACCCCACAACCCCTCCAGGCAGCCCCCTCCAGTGCCCCATCACCCTCCCTGGGATGAAGTTATAGAATCGGTCAAGGGTGGAAGGGGCCACAGGATCATCCAGTTCCAACCCCCCTGCCATGGGCAGGGACCCCCCACCCTAGATCAGGCTGGCCAGAGCCTCATCCAGCCTGGCCTTAAACACCTCCAGGGACGGGGCCCCAACAGGAGTACTACATTTTGGAAAGCAGGAGGAGATACTCAGCAACACGTTTAGAGACGTGTTCTTACACAGGCTGTGTAAGCTGTGCTCCTGGCATTGCTCAGGACCACAGAATCATAGACACGCAGCACGGCTTGGGTTGGAGTCTTCAAAGGTCTTACAGGTATTACCCTCGTCCTAGTATGACCACCACATCGACACCACACAGGCTCCAGCTTCCTCTCCCAACCGTGCTGGGACACAAAGCTAGGAGACCCACAATGCTGTGATTGCCAGGCCAGACCCTGAGCCAGCGACTGACCCGTTCCTAAAGCGATGGTCTGCCCTGTCTTGTCAGCACCTGCCACAGGAACCGTCAGACCTGTGTCTGACTAACAGTGATTTTCCATACACAGTTCAGTCTTCAAGCATCTGCACCTTCCACTCCACCACGGGGCACAAAGGTCTCGGTGTTGAAAAACTGCTCAGATTTCTTCAGGTTTCAGATCCTGTCGGGGAATTTTCACCTTCTCTGGTACCAAGTTTTGGCTACAAAGCAGTAAGTTCATGGAATCAAGGGCATAGACTGCAAGCAGGAAAATCCCACTTGGAAATCACACAATCTTTGAGAGGTCAGGTTGGGAGGGACCTGGAAGATCACCCAGTGCCAACCCCCCTGCCAGGAGCAGGGACACCCCCCACCAGACCAGGGTGCTCAAGGCCCCAGCCAGTCTGGCCTTGAACACTGCC
Source organism: Upupa epops (assembly GCA_013397515.1). Lineage (NCBI taxonomy): Eukaryota > Metazoa > Chordata > Aves > Bucerotiformes > Upupidae > Upupa > Upupa epops. The sequence continues at coordinate 640,279 of VZRI01008758.1, read as the reverse complement.
AGGAGGGAGGTATCCACAGCCAAGTACTAGCTGGTGCACGTCCTGATTGTACCAAATCCCCTCACTTCTCTCCATAGATTCAACTCCAGGTGGACTTTCAGAGGATCACAGGATCATTTTGGTTGGAAGAGACCTTTAAGATCAAGTTCAACCATGGCACCAGCCCTGCCAGGTCACCACATCTGCACATGGTAAATACCTCTGGAGATGGGGACTCTGGGCAGCCTGTCCCAGTGTCTAACAACCCTTTAACGAAGAGGTTTTACAAAGAGGGTTTTTTCCCTAGGACCCAGCCTAAATCTCACCCGGCATAACTTGAGGCATCTCATCCTGTCCTATCAGTCATTACAGAAAGACACACACCCCCCTTCACCTCAACACAACCTCCTTTCAGGCAGCTGAGAGCAGGAAGGTCTCTGCTCAGCCTCCTTTGCTCCAGGCTAACAACCTCCAGTAGCCCCAGCTGCTCCTCATGGGTCTTGTGCTCCAGGCCCTTCACCAACATCACCTCTCTCTGGATGCGCTCCAGCGCTCCATGTCCTTCGTGGAGTGAGGAGCCCAGACCTGGAGCGAGGTGCCGAGTGCTTGGGCGGGGGTGGAGAAGAGCGCTCTAGACCCCGGTTAAACGAGCTCGCTGAGTCCCACGGGTCACAGACAACGCGAGTCTCTGCTGAGCGAGCTCTGCTCTGCTCCGCCTGCTCGGGCCGCTTGTGGTCACAGGAGCAGGAGGAAGCAGCCCTTCAGCCACCTCTCTGTCCCCTTCCCGCGGCGCTTCCGCGGGAGCTGCGCGCACCATCGTCCCGCACCATCGTCCCGCACCGCCGCCCGGGAGCGGGCAGAGCGGGGCACGGCTGCGGTGCTGCCCTGCTGCCGCCACAGGGGGGCGCCAGAGGGCTGCGGGAGCGCAGAGCCGGC
>VZRI01008758.1:617663-635711 GCA_013397515.1 Upupa epops | reverse complement strand
CCCAGGGGGGTTGTGGAGTCTCCTTCTCTGCAGACGTTCCAGCCCCGCCTGGCTGTGTTCCTGTGCCACTGGGCCTGGGTGATCCTGCTGTGGCAGGGGGACTGGACTGGGTGATCTTTCCAGGTCCCTTCCGATCCCTAAGGATTCTAGGATTCCATGATGATAATGAAAGAGGTATGGAAAGACTTCAGCATGTAGAGTCTTACCTGATGGTGAAGCCACTCTGCAAGGCAGCTTTGGATAAATTCAAAATCACCTGAGGGACAAACACTGACACTGTGCCCCCCTCCTACCCAAGCACAGGCTCTGTCTTTCCACACAGACAGGCGGCAGGGAACTCGACAATAACTCACTAACACAAAATAAACTGAGAAGAAGGAAACACAGGACCTGCTTCTGAAGCCAGATTCTCACCTGAGGAAGATGCAGAGCAAAGACAAGACATCGTAATATCCCTGGCAAAATAAAGGAGGAGAAGGAGAGTGTCATCACCGTGCAATGCAGCAGCACTAGGTCTGTTGGATCTCCTGGTTCCCCAGTGGAAGCTGAGAGGGGTAAGGGGCTAGAGAGGCTGCAGAGGTGCAAGCTGATGTTTGGTCTGCGTGGCTGGGTCCAAGGGCACTGAGCAGCCCACTAGAGAATTCCCCGTGCAGTACTGGGGCATCAATTAATACAGACTAGTACGTCTGTAAGGGGGAAAACCAAGGCAGTACAGCCAAGTGACTTTCAGCTCTCCCTCTTGATGTGTGCGTGTGTGGTCCCTGGAGACTCGGCTCTGCGATTCATGCCTCAGTCATGAGCTCATAGGAAGGGATAGTTTGACAGCACAAATACCCTTTGTGTTCTGAGTCAAGAGGTAGCTCATTAGTCACCGCTTACACATTCCCCTCCTTTCTGTAACCTTTTAGCATCCTTCTGCTCCCTGGGAGATGCCACAGAGGGGAAAACCTGCTCTCTGGCATTCACGTCCCCGTGGCTGCCTTTGCAGAGTGCAGGGATGTCCTGCGGGCTCTGGGGCTCCTGTGTGGATAAGTGAAGTGAGGGTAGTCAGAAGCTGAGAATGAAAACAATGAGTTAGAGCAGTTCTTGCTGGTTGGACTGGGGGTTCATGTTTGGATTGGAACAATGGTTTCACAGAATCATAGAGTCATCAGGGATGGGAAGGGACCTGGAAAGATCGTCCAGTGCAGTCCCCCTGCCACAGCAGGATCACCCAGACCTAGTGGCACAGGAACACAGCCAGGCGGGGCTGGGACATCTGCAGAGAAGGAGACTCCAGAACCCTGGAGCTGAAACGTAAGCATCAAGAAAAGGAGACTGCTGAGAGTGACCTACAGTATAGAGAAGTGGGTGGGAAACGAGCGAAGACAGAAGAGAAACAAATAGCATCTGAAAAGCATAGGTATCTGCCTTGAGAAAAGGTGTTAGGAGCTGTGCGTTTCAAGCTCTGCAAGAGCGTCGGTGATGATTTATGGCCAGGGGCCCGTTTTGCCTCTGAACGCTGTATGAGGAGCCCAGAGCAGCCGTGTCTGTGAGAGTGCAGCCGGGCCCTGCAGCGTCGTGACAAAGCCACCACGGCTTTTGGTGGTGAAAATAATTCCCAGGGAACAAGAGCACGAAGCTGCTGTATAACACATAAATCTTGAATTAGCTGTCATTCGCTTTTATGAGCCTGTATTTCTCTTCCCATGAAGCAGGGAAGTCACCCCACAGTAATCCTTCCATCTGAGGATGAACATCTGCCCTCTGGAATCCACGAGAGCCCAGACAGAGCCTCACCTGGGGCTGCTCCCTCCACCTCATGTGTTCATCGACGTTGCCTTCCTCGGTGTTTGCTCGATGAAATACGTGTCAGAACATGAAGAGCACTCCACGTACCTACTACGTGTCCTCTTCTCCAAACAAATCCTCTGAGGCGTTCTCCTGGCACACAGTCTGTTCTCCTGGTCTGCAAGCTGGGCCAGCCCCCTGGCTCTGCAGTCTGTTTTCAGCACACTCAGCAAAAATACTGTGGTCCCCGCTTGCCCAGGGGTCCTCCCACCAGTGCTGCAGCTCTGCCTTTACAGGTGTCAGAGCACAGCCCTGCAGTCAGGGGCTGCTGTGGGGCTCCGACCAAAAGCCTCCCATCCCGTCCCGTGAGTTACTGGGCTGCCAGGCCAAGGCATGCCAGGGGCACAGCAGCGTCATAACAAGTTTGCTTTGAGGTACAGACTCGTCAGTGCCCAGAGGGAATTTCCAGACTTGTTTGTTCTCCTCTCTGTTCCTCAAGCCCCTGCTTGGCCTTTGTTCTTGCACGAGTAGCTGGGAGTCCCCTCTTTCTCCTCCTGTTCTCTGTCAGACCCAGCAGGTGACTTGTGCAGCTCCCAGCCTATGGAGATGGGCAGTGCCAGAGCTCAGGCACTCATGGCATCAACAACCGCCTGGCTTCACGTGGCACTGAACAAGCTATTGGATAAGGAAACTTCCAGACAAGTGCCAGAGAGACAGGGAGCTACTGGAGAGAGGCCAGCACAGAGCCACTAGGATGATGAGGGAGATGGAGCATCTGCCTTTTGAAGAGAGGCTGAGAGAGCTGGAGAAGGGAGAGAAGGAGACTGAGGGGAGATCTTACAAAGCTTCTACATTCCTAAACAGCAAGATCTGGAGTGATGGGACCAGGCTCTTCCTGCCGTGCACAGGACAAGGGGCAATGGGCATAGGGGCTCCATTCTGGAGCGATGGAGACTCAGTTTGAACATAGGGAAAAGCTTGTGTACAGTGAGGGTAACAGAACCCTGGAGCAGGCTGCCCAGAGACCTTGTGGAGCCTCCTTTTGTGAAGACATTGAAAACCTGCCTGGACACGTTCCTGTGTGACCTGGTCCAGGAGAACCTGCCCTGGCAGGGGGGTTGGAATGGATGATCTCCCTGGGCCTTTCAGTCCCCACCATTTAATGATTCTACTCCCCTAAAACTGCCTGAAGAGAGAGGCAAGAGAATGCTGCTACTCTGTGTGTTGAGTCTTGCACAAACCTATCTCCAGGCAACCCATCTCCTCCACTTCTGAGAGCTGGATCCAACATACTGGGGCATCGGGAAGGGAATAATCCTCCCACCATTGCTACTGGACTTGTTCCAGTACTGCCAAACAGAAAACGAGAGTGAAGCCTTGTGAGAGTCTGCATCGCAGCAGCCTGCAGAGCTTGAGTCCTCTAAACCATCAGAGACACAGTTGGGGGTTCAGCTCTTCAAACACAAGCACCGCTTCCCTCTGGTAAGGAAGGCACTGCTCAGCTGAAGTACAGGAGGGCAGCCACTCAGCAACTGCAGAGTCACCTTTCCTCGGAGGCAGCGACCTTCTTGCACCGCAGCTTTCCACGGCAGCCACCTGCACTAAGCAGAGGGATGAAAAGAGAAGAGAAGAGAAGAGAAGAGAAGAGAAGAGAAGAGAAGAGAAGAGAAGAGAAGAGAAGAGAAGAGAAGAGAAGAGAAGAGAAGAGAAGAGAAGAGAAGAGAAGAGAAGGAAGAGAAAGCGATAAACAGCCCTGACAAAGTACCTGCCCTCTGTGATGCCAGCCTGTGCATCCTGGGTTATCCTGCTCCAGGACTCTCTCAGTGACAGATCCACACCTGCCAAAGGAAGGGAAACCACCCCAGGGCCTCTCTATTGCTCAGACAAAGGTCTGAGAGAGGTCTGTCGCTTCTAAAGGCTGAGGGCAATTTCCAGTGTCTCTCCAACCCAGCTTCCTGACCCGGCCTTGCACCGCCTTTGAGTGCCTGAGGAGACCTTGCAGCAACTGGAACGCATTTCCATGAGCATCCTGTTGGTGTTTGCCTCTCCCAAATGTTCCTGTAACTCAGTTTCAGCTGGTTGTGATTGGAACAGCTGCCTCCTTGGAGGCATTCCACCTCATGGGACGCAGGGAAACCCGAGGGCGAGAGAGAAAGAGAGCAACTCACTAATAATTCCAGAGCAGATCTCCAACGCCATGGCTGGACCAGTGAAGAGCAGAGGAGGAGAGCTCTCAGTCTGAGAGTTCTACTCACAGGAGTCAGGAGACTGCTCATCAGCAGGGATCTAACACAGCTTCAGCCGGCAGGGCGTAGCTGCTTGGTGTGCCCCCAGCCTCCGTTGGACTCCAGGCACAGCACGGAGGCGTAACTGCCCCCGAGGGATCCCCCGAACAGCTCCTCAGGTCATTTTCCTGCTGGTGCCAGATGGAGCTGCTCCCAGGAATCAAACTTAGCAAACAAGGTTGAAAACACTGCAAGAAGGCGGCATCTGGAGGGGTGGGTGTTAGGGGCGTCGGCAGATGAAGGACTCGAGGAGGAACTTGGTTGGTTGACTCTGGATTTTCACTGGCAGACGGGGGAGCCCTGCTGCAGCCCATCTTGCTGGAAGTGAGGATGATGCTGGTTACCTGGCCAGCAACTTGCTCCATATTCTCCCACTCAGGCCAGGGGAGTCTGCTTACAAAGCAAGGCAATCTGCAGCGTAGCCTTGGAGAGCTAGGAATGTGCCTCTCGAAAGAGACTGGGGGGTCTCAAAACTCCACAGGACCCAGCTGCCTGGAAACGACCACAGCCTTGAGTCAAGCTCAGTAGCAACGGCCGCTCTCTGCTCACCATTAACCCACAGAAACTCCAAACAGCGCTGGGAAGAGGACCCAGCTCATTACAGAATCATTGCAGACCCCCCACGCACTCTGAAGGAAGTGGGATTGAAGGGCTCTGAAGGAAGGGAGCCCAAAGGAGGCAGCTCATCTGGCTCAGCGCAGTCCCATTGGTTAAGTAAGCCAAGACAGAGAGAGCACGGGAGTGAAACACAGCTCCAGTGAGGTGAGGACAGAGACCACAGTGCTGCCTGTGCTCTGAGTCGGCCAGAGCACGTTATCCTCGGTCTGGAAAGCACATCAGAGCTGCGGTAAAGATGCTCTGTCCTGCCCTTCAGGAAACGCTCTCTGCTTAGGCATGTTCCCACACAGAGAGCGCGGGGTGATCCGGGTGCACGGGCCTCTTAGAACGCAGGCAGAAAAGACTGCGTGGTCCAGCAATAGTCTGAGGCGTTCAGGCAGTCGTGGCTGTAAGGCTCATCAGCGAGGTAACTGGGGTAGGGCTCTGGTAAGAAACTGGGTGGATTCACAGCCCGTCCATGGAACGGGAGAGCTGCTGCGACCTGCAGAGAGCCATGACTTTCAGTGACCCCCAACAGCCCAGCTCAAGGGGCTCAGCTGGCCGAGCTCTTTCAGAGAACAATTCAACGAGTAGAACCTGCAGAGGTAGGAAGAGCCTCTGGATCTCACAAAGAATCTGAGTAGAGAGCAGAAGAGGAAGAGCCACCAGAGCAGCAGCCGACTGCCGCTACAGCCCAGCAGTGCAGGGAGGAGAAGAGTCACTAGAACATGAACTGAGCAAAGGGAAAGTCCTGCCTCTAAAAATAAACCTCTGGCAGTGAAAAAGCCACCCACAGCAGCCATCGAACAGCAAAGGGACTGTCGAGCTCCAGTGCATTTTCCAGGGGGAGGGGGCACGGAAAGACCGTGAGGCTGTTGTGTAACCCCCTGTTCCCCCACTCGTTTGACTCACATCGTTGCTTTCTCTTCCTACCAGTGAGGCTGCTGCTGCTCAAGAGTCAAAAGACCTACAGCCTGCTTCCACACCCCTCCTACCGCACGCTCCGCACTTAGATGCCGAGGTGTAAGACGACGCGCTGAGGACCTGACAAACTGAATCCCTGCAGGTAAGGAGTCCATAGTGCACTGAAGACAACACCCTCATACACGGAGGTTGGGGTCTGAGTGCCTCCCACTCGCCGTGAGCCCCATTAAGGAGGGGACGGGTCAGAGGTGAAGTAGCAGCCAAGGAGGGCATCGCAGGCACTGGGTGCAGCAGCACATGCCTCGTTACTTTCCCGGAGGTGCTGGGTGGATGTGAGCCCAGATCTGGAGCTGCTGTGAATACAGTGAAGGCACTGACCCCAGCTGGCTCAGGGAAAGCTTTTCTCAAGAGGCACTTCATGCCGTATATAAGGGTCTGCTCCTGAAAGAGCGGGCCAGCGCTGCTAACAAAGGCTTGGAGCAGCAGAAAGCCGGAAGAGGGGAGGGAATCATCCTCCCACCACTGCTACTGGGCTTGTTCCAGTATTGCTAAACACAGCAGCGTTACACCTCTTCACTAACCACACAACCTGCTGCGTAGGAGAGCGATTGTTCTCTCAATCCAGGGAAGGCACGTTACAGGGGGGATGAGAGGCAAGATAGCGTCACCCTGTTTGAAGGCCAGCTGATCTGGGATGTGAGCTAGGGGAACGTGCTAAGTGAACCTCTTCACAGTGGACTGAAGCGAAGCCTGTTCTGAGCACAGGAAGGGGACCAGGCTGCAGGGTGCCGTTACAGCTCAGTCTGTTCCCTGAAACAAGACCTATCTGTTGATAAGCAGCCAGCTTCAGTGCAGCTGCTGCAGCTTCAGGACCACGTGAACTTGCCATGGGAGGTGGTTTGTCTTAGCCACGGTCAGGTGTGCAGAGCCCTGTATCACTTCGGTCCATCGTCGGTGTGAGGACACGGGCCGGTCTGAGACCTCAGCGCAATAAAAAGCACCAGCCTTTCCTGCCAGGGAGAGTTTTCTCCTGGAGGCAAGCTAACACAGCGCGGCTATGACGCTCTCTCAGCTGAAGGCTGCAGGCTGGAGGGTATTAAAGGAAAAGCAGATGTCTGAGCAGATGAGTTCTGTTTCACAGCCAGAGCAAGTAACTAAATGCTTGGGGAGAGCTGCCTTGCCGCCCCTGCTATTGGAGCTGGAGCACTGCTTGGAGCAAGGATCTAAGAGGAGTGCAGTTTGACATCAGAGGAGCCAAGCAGAACTTGTCCTGTCCAGAGCCCTTCCAAACCCCTGAGGGTCAGCACAGCAGGCAGGTCTCTCGCACCTTATTTGTCTCCTGCCCGTTGCTCTGTTAAAGTCCCGACAGAAAAGACCACCTCTGGGTGGAAGGGATGTTTTTATTGATCGGCTGCTGCTCCAGACCCTCCCTCCCCACCCTCACATGAGCAATCCCACAGGGCTTCAGGGTTTATTCATGGTCTTTCAGTTGACTTTGTTTGCCTGTTGCACAACAGAAAGTGGGGCTGTTTGACAGGAGTACTGAGCGAAATAGAGGCCACATGTCCGAGCATCAGCAGAGTGAGTAATATTATTCTCCCCAACAGCTGAGTATAAACACTGATACAATGGAAAATCACTGCAGGTCTTGCCTCTGCGCTCTTTCCTCCTCGGCTGGATCTGCAGAGAACAGTTTTAAATCTCTACCAAACCAGTGACACGTGCTCCCTCAGACAGACAGCAAAGCCATCTGCGAGTCCAGCACGAAGGCAAACAGAGAGCAGTTGTTAGAGGTAGCGGAGGAAGGTCTGTCGTGATGAGAGCATCAGACGGCATAGGAAAACAAAGGCAAGTACAAAGGAGGGCGACGTAAGGAGGCCCAGAACACTGCATTCTTCATCGCTCGAGCACCCCTGCTTGTGGTTTAGAAGGGAAGGTTACGAATAAACTCTGACATACTGGCTCTACAGGGACACAGGGTACTAAGGAAGTGCTCCTCTGCACTAGTCTGTACATAAAATGTTCACTGACAAGGAAAACGTGAGCCTGGTGCTCCAAGTGATTAGACACCGCGTGTTTGAAATGCTGGGAAGAGAGGAGTCGCGCTGCAGCCTCCTCTGGGCACGTTAGAACAGGCTTAACTCGTTAAACCCCTCACCCCCGAGAGCGATCTCTGTCTTGAACGACCGGCAAGAGAGATGACCAGTTAGGCAGGACGGGCAAGCGACACCAAAACACAACGTGCTGTCGAGAAGATGCTAGGGACCTTGCAAAGGCGTTGGTGGCTTCAGCTCAAGGCGTGCACGCTCTTCGTTCTAGGGACAAACAGCAGAGGAAAGAAGACTGGCTTCTTAATCGAAGTGAGAGATCACCTCCTTCATCTCTATGCACATGGCTGGAGTCAGGTATCAGCTCCAACCCCGTGTCCACAGCCTGTGGGCTCAGCTGTCACAGTGCAAACAGCACTCGTGGACACATTCACGACCCCAAGATGCTCTCTTCTGGACGCTGTCTTCTGAAAAGGCAGGAGCCAAAGACTGCTCACAAACGCTATGCTAGCCCCTTCCCCACCTCAGCCACATGCAGACACTTCCCTTCTTGGAACAAGTGCTTTTCAGAGCATCTCTGCTCCCCCTGGAGTTCCAGGTTGCTCCTTCTATTCCAGGTTGCCCCTGAAGGTGTATCCCTCAGGGAAGAGCACATTTAAGAGCTCAGGGCAACCAAATCATACTTCCATGGGCCACTAACTCCTCGTGATTTGCTCACAGCCCAGGAATAGGTGACTGCAAAGGGCTGTATTGATGAGAAGTAGTGCTGGAACAGGTGAGCAGAGGGGTAACGAGTGAGTGCATAGAGGGGACGGATCCACCTGCGAGTGTCTGGGAGAACAGGGGGCAGGTGATGCCACGCTCAGCCATCAGATTGTTCCAGGACTCTTGAAGGCTGTTGAGTCACTTTACAGAGTCCTCTGTTCCACTGAGTGTCTCCTTTTGTCCTCTCTCCTTGGCACCTATCTGTGACACCAGACTGCTCTGTGGTGCAATAGAGAGCGAGCAAGAGGAGAGACAGCAGAGGAGCAAGAGATGGCCTCAGCGGGGACAGGAACGTCATGCTGGTAGAGAATTCACTCCGACAGGGCTTCTGCCCTTTAGAGGGGCTGATGCTGGGCTTTCAGGGCTAACAGAGTCAGAGAGGTTTCAAACCATGGGCTGGAGGGATACCTGTGTGCCACAGCCTTCGCGGGGTTTCCATCGCCGTATGTCTGGCCAGGAGAACCTGGAGAAACAGATCAGAGGTGGATGCCTCATCGCTGCCGTTGTCATTCACACGGGCTCTCGCACCCGCTGGCTGCGGCTCTGGTTTCACTCCAGAAAGGGTGAAACACGGGCTCAGTATCTCTGGCACCAGCAGACAGTGGAATCCAGAGAAGCAGCCAGAAAGCCACAAACTGAAAAGGACTTGAAGCTTTCCTCGCCGTGGATGCTGCCGAATGCAAAACCCCCAGCACCCCCCAGCCAAGCTCTGTTCCCATTTCCATGCCCTGTGGAGCAGACAGCCCAGCCCAGCCCAGCGCACAGTCGCTGCAGCTCGCTGCTGGAGAGAGACTGCACTCGGTGAGGGAGGTAGGCTGACCTCCATGCTCCCACAGGCACCACCGCAGCCTCGGGTTTGAGCGGCTCAGCGCAGCTCATACCACGGCAGCTCTCCTGGACGTGCTAGCGCTGCTGGGGATCCTTAACACGGACCCTTACATTTCCCTTCCCCAAAGCCTGATGCTGTGAGCACCCTCCTGTGCTCCCTGCGCCCTCACACGAGCCTTTCCCCCATGCTTTTCCATGCTGTGTGCCCCGGCTGCCACAGAGCACAGACTAATCTTAGATTTCATGCTCCTTTGGCCTTTCTGCAGATTGATCTTCTTGCTGTCTCGGGTTCAACCACAGTAGCATCCTGGGGTACAAACTATCACCCTGACACTCTCTTCATAAAACTTCCACAGTGCCCTGTTTCTAAGAGTTAGAATCCTAGAATCCTCAGGGATTGGAAGGGACCTGGAAAGACCATCCAGTCCAACCCCCCTGCCACAGCAGGATCACCCAGACCAAGTCCAGGTGGGTTTCAAGTGTCTCCAGAGAAGGAGACCCCACAACCCCCCCGGGGCAGCCCCCTCCACTGCCCTGTCACCCTCCCTGGGAAGAAGTCATAGAATCGGTCAGGGTTGGAAGGGACCCCAGGATCATCCAGTTCCAACCCCCCTGCCATGGGCAGGGACCCCCCACCCTAGAGCAGACTGGCCAGAGCCTCATCCAGCCCAGCCTTAAACACCTCCAGGGATGGGGCCCCAGCCACCTCCCTGGGCAGCCCAGTCCAGGCTCAAGTCAACGCTTGAGAAAGTCTCTCTGCCACAGGCACAAGCAGTGCAGAATTTCCCTGGTGCTGTCACTCGTTTGCCCGTTCCTTAGCTGACTGCCAGCTCGCGGGGGTAACCGAGTCCACTGGCTGTAAAGGATGCTGAGCACATCTGGCTCGCGTGCTGACATCCACAGAGAGGTGAATCCCACCCCGGGCTCCCAAGGAGATTCTCCTCACAGAGAGGTGAATCCCACCCCGGGCTCCCAAGGAGACTCACTCTCCTCACCCGAGTCTCTTCTCCATGCAGCCCAGAATGCCTCCCCTCGTGCTGTCACTCATACTCACGGCAGTGGATGTCACAGATCTGCAGTGGGACCGAGTAATCCACGTCTGTCCTCCAGCCCTGTAACACAAGAATTGACTCTTACTCCCCTTTCAGCAGCGCTGCCTCCACACACCTGTGCTGACAGCAAGAGCTCTCTCTGCGGGCCTGCTCAGCTTCCTCTGCTTTTGGGTGAGTGCACACGGACCCTGCTGCTCCGAGGGCTACTGAGCCAGCTGCAGTCACCTTCAGGCTTGTAGTCACCTTCCTCCCTGAGAGCAGCAGAAAGGGAGGATGGCCAGGGCCTTCCCAAGCAGCTGCTGGAGCCTCTCAGCCGGGTGTCTGCTGACACCATCAGCTCCAGAGAGGAGTCATCCTCCGAGCTCCCTGCTCATCTCCTGCTCTGGTGTTTAATGAAGCTCAGCGACAGGCACTGAGTGCGGGAGCATCAGAGGCGGTGTGCTGAGCGCTGATTCAGCACTCTGGGCACTGGCCGTGCCGCTCGCCCTAAGCCTGACCTTCTCCAGCTGATGTGGGGGCTGTTTCACTCATCCCTGATTTACTCGGATGCTTTGACAGCCTGAAACGTTTGATGGCAAAGGAACACACAAAGACAGCATCAACAGTGTCCTGGTGGCACCCTTCCCCTACCACTGACAAAGGAGCAAGGTCACAGCGAGCGACGTCTCCGTTAACTGCTGTCACCTCCCCTCGAGCGGTGGCAGCAGGTCAGGCTGTAAATGATGCTCTCTGACCCTGCCTGCGCCGTAATCACACACGGCTGCGAGCAGAAAGCAGAGGGACTGCCTGCCCCGTTCCCCTTTGGGTGGTTGGGGGTTTAGTCGTTAGTTTATTGGGCAGAGGGAAGCGGGCAAAGCCCAGGCACCTACCCGAACACAAACCGTGGACGCACACGCTTCCCGGGACACAGCCACCGACAGAGAGTCTCCCTGGGAAAACAAAAGGATCGTGAACTCCTGTCTTCAGTGCCCTGGTGCCCTGGACCAGTGGAAAGGCATCGTCTCGCCAGCTCTTCGGCTCTTTCACCATGTGGCATAAACAGGACAAGGGGCACTGGGTGCCAGCTGGAACAGAGGAGGTTCCCTCTCAATCTCAGCAGGACCTTCTTCCCAGGGAGGGTCCCAGAGCACTGGACCAGGCTGCCCAGGGGGGTTGTGGAGTCTCCTGTGCGACTTGGTCTGGGTGATCCTGCTGTGGCAGGGGGACTGGATGATCTTTCCAGGTCCCTTCCCATCCCTGATGACTCTGTGATTCTATGGTACAGGAACAGTTACGGGACGTTTGTAGAGCATGGAGTTCTCATTCTGATCTCACGCTGAGGCAAGAAGTAACTAAGGTCCTGAAAGAGAACTGAGTCACGCTGGAGGAAGTGACTGCTGAGTGAATGAACATCCCTTTCTGTGGTGCAGCGTTCCCGTTATGTGCCAGCCAGTGCCAGTATGGGTGTCTCATACCTGCCCCTTGTCCTGGCACCAGATGCCCTTGAGCAGAGCCTGGCTCCATCCTCCTGACACCCACCCCTCACAGATTGAGAGACAGCAATGAGGTCCCCCCTCAGCCTCCTCTTCTCCCAGCTCAAGAGCCCCAGGTCCCTCAGCCCACATGCACACGCATGGGGCTGTGGATGCTTCCGAGCTGCAGAGAGACAAAGGGTGCCACAAGGAAACGCAGGCAGTGTTTAAGGAACAATGAATACAAACCACAGAGACTGAGTGGAGCTTCCCAGCGGATTCACAGGAGCTCAGCTGCCTCCCGTCACACACAAGCACTGAGAACTGTGCCTTGACTGGGGATGTGAAGAGGACTTGGATGTGTTCCGCAGCTGCAGCAGCTCTCATTTTCCAAGCTGACATTAGGGGGAAAGGTTTATTTTTAGATGCACAAGGACTGTAACTTATATTCTAAGCTGTTCTGTTTAAGATAAGCACCTTTCTGATTAGTCAAGTGCCATCGAATGCTGCCATTGAGCGCTTCCCCTTCCCTGCAGCTCCGCTGGCAAACACCTCACCTGCTGAGGAGGCATGGGCACAGCAAAGCGACGAATCTCCTTGCCTTAGCTTAGGAGCAGAGGGATGCTAACACATCTCTCTCCCTGAGAAGGCTCCTATCTAGTGACTGATTGAAGTCCCTGTCACCATTTAGAGTTATGACACCAAACCCAGACACTTACCCGGAAATTCTCCGTGAGCAAACGGACACTTGACCCAAGAGCCTCTCCTCGTGGTGAACTGAAAGCAGAGAAATCTGTTAGGGAAGCATTTCACTTCCAGTCTGTGCCTACAGATTCAGAGAATCACAGAATCCTTAGGGATGGGAAGGGACCTGGAAAGATCCCCCAGTCCAATCCCCCTGCCACAGCAGGATCCCCCAGACCCAGTGGCACAGGAACACAGCCAGGCGGGGCTGAACCTCTGCAGAGAAGGAGACTCCACAGCCCCCCTGGGCAGCCTGGTCCAGTGCTCCGGGACCCTCCCTGGGAAGAAGGTCCTGCTGAGATTGAGAGGGAACCTCCTCTGCTCCAGCTGGCACCCAGTGCCCCTTGTCCTGTCCCCAGATGCCCTTGAGCAGAGCCTGGCTCCATCCTCCTGACACCCACCCCTCACAGACTGAGAGACAGGAATGAGGTCCCCCTCTCAGCCTCCTCAGCTCCCTCAGCCTTCAACTAGAGATGGTCACTGTGTCCCAGAAAGTTGCAGAAGGCGAGTTCACTGCCTGCTTGGTCTGTGGTGCCTTCCAACCCCTGATGTGAGTTAGGTCCCCCAGTTCTGCAGATGCCATTGAGCGGGGGATTCTACTGGTCTGTGGTACTGCACAAGGAGTGGTCCCGCTGACTCAAAGAGTGGTCTGCCAAACCAGCGCAGCTGCGGTAACCCTGCGTGGCCTTCCTTCATCAACTAACAACCTAGGGTGAGTGCAGTGCATGAATCACTGTCCTTACCAAACGTTTCATACAGACAACTTTCTGTGTGAATTTAGTGCTTGAGTCAGAGCTTGCACTGGCCTAAACTGGATTAAACTCTGCTTCTCTCAAGCACAGAAAGCAGAGGGCACAGCCAGACCTGGGTCCTGTCCATCACTGCTGCTGCCCCGCCAGGGAAGCTCCTTTGATTGTGACCACGCACAGTTCTTGCCCTTACTCATGTTCATCAGAGTCAGGAAACAAACTATTGGTTCTAGAGAGAATCGGCAGCTGTTTCAGAGCCAACAGAAGGAGGAGAGCCCCTTTACCTTCATGCAAAGCCTTGGGTGGGTGTCCACGCGAGAATACTTAACCTGCTTGGGAAAAAACAGTACTCGGCGTTAGCTGGTTCCATTATCTGGGTGCACGACATCAGTTAGCCCAGTGCTGCTGGCCTGAGTAGCCAAAAGGAGCTGCCTTGCTCCCTTTACCAACACCCCAGGCAGTTAATCACCTAACGGAGCAAGGACAGAGCGTCAGAGCTCCCTTTGTTAGTGCTGTGATGGCCTGTGTGCCAAGTTCTGAGTTCTCCTCTCCTTCAGTCCCTCACTGACCACTCACGAGAGCTCGGGACAGCAGAACACCCCCCAAACACCGTTGTTCCACCTTCATACAGCAACCTCCCCGCCTTCCATTCGCCTCTTCCAGAGGAGACTCCAACGCAGACTGAATTGCCCGTTGAGCTCTCAGTGAGAGCTGGTGGTTGTGCTAGAATTACAGGCACCAACCCAGCCCGGTTCAGACCCTCTGGCTAAACCACTGCCAACAGCCATTCACCCACCAAGGGCTTCACCACAAAGGCTCCGTGTCCTGCGAACAGCTGCCACCCACGTAAGGACCTCAACCGAACACTGCTGCCCAGGTGACATAGCACCATGGGAATGCCACACAACACACAGCATCGCGACCACGGAAGCTCCTCTTCCCTGTGACTTTTGGGAGAAGAGCGTAGTGAATGCCCTTGGATGCAGAAGATCCTTCCACAAGAGCCCACTCGGGTATGGAGGCAGCACTGCCGTTGACAGAGAAAGCCCCTTGCTAATCAGAGAGAGGAGGCATGTGGGACCTGCGACAGTACTGGAGTGTGCAGCGCTGTGTGTGCGTGCGGGGGGAGCTGGCACGCTGCGTATAGCCCCCCACAGCACTGTAACCTGCTCCTCAGGGTTAGGCTACAGGCACGGACCAAATTCAGTATCAAATGTTTCAGCATCCTTTAGGGAAAATTCACCCTGCCCATTAATATCCATCAACAGAGGGAAAGGCTCCCTGTCTGGAACAAAGCAGCACCGGATCGTGTCCTGTTCTAAATGTCACGTATCCACTTGGGATCTAACCACAGGCTCTTGGCACAGCCCTGGAACAGAGTTACCTCCACAGAGAGACCCACAGAATCATCAGGGATCCAAAGGGACCTCTAAAGATCATCCAGACCTTCCAACCTTTATCTGCCCGCCTTCAGAGGAAAAGAGTTGTCTCTTAACGTCTGTTTCATTTACTCCCTTTAGAGGGAATCTCAGGCAGAGCACAGACTTGAGCACCTATCTCCTGAAGGGACTCTCACACTGAGCACAGACTTGAGCACCTATCTCCTAGAGGGACTCTCACACAGAGCACTGACTTGAGCACCTGTCTCCTAGAGGGACTCTCACACTGAGCACAGGCTTGAACACCTATCTGCTAGAGGGACTCTCACAGANGAATCTCAGGCAGAGCACAGACTTGAGCACCTATCTCCTGAAGGGACTCTCACACTGAGCACAGACTTGAGCACCTATCTCCTAGAGGGACTCTCACACAGAGCACTGACTTGAGCACCTATCTTCTAGAGGGACTCTCACACAGAGCACTGACTTGAGCACCCATCTCCTAGAGGGACTCTCAGGCAGAGCACTGACTTGAGCACCCATCTCCTAGAGGCAAAGTCAGAGCAGATGAATTGTGTCTCCACAAGAAATGAAAAGCAGATGCTGTTTGGATCAAAAACATCGCTAACATGACTAGCTTCTCAGTCATCCCCACTTTTTACTCCTTAGGAGTGAGTCAGTGGCTCTCTGTGAGCAGTCTGTGTGGCCAGTGCCTGGGAATAGTTGTGAGTATCAGAGAAGAGAGGAGCTTGCAGCTGCTTTCATTCCAAAGTCCTGCTCTTCACGTCATGCCTTCGGCCATGGCCTTCAACCTTATGGCTCGAAGAAACCCACATAGCTCTTACTTTCTCAGGAGAGACCTTGGAAGTGTTTTGTATGTCCTCACAGCGGCCGTTAGACGTCGTCAACCTGCACAGGTTCACCAGGACGTGCACAGGGCAGGCAGGCTCCCAGGCTAGGGTTTGCGTGGCCGGGTTGTAAACGATACTGTCCCACAGCACCTCGGTATCTGCGCACAAAGAGTGGGAACATTAATTACTCAAGACTTCCAAAACTGAATCAGAGCTGCTCATAAGGCTGTGCTCGAAGCCAAAGCACTGCTTTTCCATTCCCTCCTCGTCTTCACCCATCACAACGGCCGTGTTTCACGCTGTACCAGCACACACAGCTCCCACCCATCCCACCACAGCGTCAGCCTTCACTGGACCTACTCCATCTGATTGCTCGTCTTACCAGTCTCCCGCTCCACTAGCGGGGAGTGATGCCTTGGCTCTTAAGGAAGAAAGAACCTTCTGTGCCTACTGAGCGCAGATGCAGAGTAACTCAAGCTCCAAACCAAGCACCTTCAGTGAATTCCGCCTGGTGGGCTGGCATTAACCCAGATGTCAGGGACTAGAGGTCATGGCCCTGGAGGCTCAGACTCTGCTCGTCTCGTGTGGGACTTCTTATGCACACAGCACGTATGCGTGAGGATAGACTCAGGCCTTTAGCCAAGCAGCAGGACCCCCAGTGGTGAACAAAGCTATGCAGACGGGCCCCAAGACATCGAGCTTCCTGCAGCGCTTCTGTACCTCTGCTGTCCATGTGCACCAGGCACTCGGTCACCTCAGAGCCAGGCAACAGATGCCGGGGTATAACTTAAGCAAGCACTGTATTTTCCTTCTCTTAGTTACACGCACCTCCTGCCAGGAGGAGCTCTTTCTGACCCCCAGCTCTTAGGTACCCCCAGCACAGAACTAAACCGATGCGCCCAGCTTTATCTCATCTGCGACCAAGGAGCCGAAAGAAAGAACCAATCTACTGTAGATACTGCAGCTAGGAAGAAGGAGGGTGTAAAAAGTCTCAGCATGCTGGAATTCCCTACACGCTGGAATAGCTGGGGGCTGGAACCCTGCTCGAGATGCCCGAGAGGAGAGCCCAGTAGGCAAAAGCCCGTACGTTTGGGTTTACGTTGTCCTTGTCCACTGGAACTGCCTAAAGTGAGGAGCTCCGGCCTGCCTAAGCTCCTGCTGCCCTTGCTCTGACAGCGTGTGCTGCAGCCCTCCCTGTGGTCCTGCTTCAAGGGCATCGGCAGGAGAACACCTGCAGTAGAGGGGCAAGGGAAAGAGGCAGAGTACGGAAAGAAGGAAGGAAGGAGTCATGAGGTCCCCGAGCCCGCTGGCGAGGCATAGCTGTTCCAAGCACGGGAAACTGGGGGAGACAGGAGAAATGCAGAAGAAATGAACCTGTGCCCTGTAAGACCGGGACAGCAAGCAAGGATAAAGGTTAGGGCTTCTCCTGCACTTTGCTTTGATGCCCTCAGAGCCAGACTTGAATGCGTGCCCCAGGCAGAGCTACAGACAGGACTTCTCTGGGGCTCTGCACTGCGTGACGAGAGGAAACGCTCCCGTTCTCCGCAGTCAAACTGCAGTTCGTGCTGCAAAGGGGTGGCAGCCTCACCAATGCTGCCCCGTGCCACCACGGAATAAACCAGGAGTGGGGGCTGGGCTGAACGGCGAGGAAATTGCTCCCACTGCAACTCCCAGGCACTGGCCCGGCCAACCCGCGCGGGTCATTGCCGTCTGGGCACGCTGCGATGCTCTGCAGGGTTTATTCGTATGGCTTTTAACATCAAACACTGAACTCCCTGTCTGGGCTTCGTAGCACGGTCTGGGGAAGACCACGTCCCATTCATGCAGGGCTCACTACAACGGAGCGCTCCACCCGGCCAACCCGCGCGACCTGCAACGGGGGCTCTACCTGCAGCGGGGACTCTACCTGCCCGGTGCAGCGCTCGCTGAAGACCTGCGTAAGGTGGCAACGGCTTTCAGCTGCCCTCTCACACCAAGCCCAGCCCCGGCTGCCACGCTCTGGGTGGATAACTCCCGCTTAAGCAGGGGAAATCCCTCGTGCCTTTGACTGCCTCCCTGTCCACCCCCCAGCTCCCTCCTTTACGCCGGGTGTCAGGCGCCTTCTCAAAGTCTCTGGGTGCAGCCTGCTTCCACATCCCGTCCCGGAGCTGATCTCAGCGGCCCCTCTGCCTTTTGCCTAGCCCCCCACCTCAGAAAATGGGCGAAACCACAGGCTGGCTACTGTTTACAGTGGGATGGAGTTTGGTCTGGAAGCACGCTGCGCCATCTGCCCACAACACAGCCAACACGATGACTCCCTCTGAGTTCTGCAACGCGTGGTTTTCCTCACAGCTGAACTTCCCCCTGTGACACGTCACTGGGGCTGCGGCAAACCACCCGCACACGGAGGACTCACACGATACTCACCGTTTTCGAAGGGGCAGAGTTGAACCCTCCTTGCATCAGGAATTGCCAGCCAACCCTACAACCCAGAAAGTGGGCATTAGCTGGAGAGTCTCAGATGAAGAGGCTGTTGGCGTTTCAGACAGCGTGTGCAGGAAAACTTTCACGGACGGTAACGAAGCTGTGTTTGTTCATAGAGTCAGAGAATCCTTAGGGATGGGAA
>VZRI01008758.1:599666-611100 GCA_013397515.1 Upupa epops | reverse complement strand
GCCCGCCGAGGGCGCCGAGGGCTGTGATGGCGCCGCTCTCCCGCGAGGGGGCGCCGCTGCTGTCCCAGCTCTGCCCCCCCCACCCCCGCAGGGCTGCGGGTGCGGGCTGGACCGAGCCCCGGCAGCGGGACCGGGCCACCCGGGCCTCTGCGGCACCACCGCGGCTACGCCTCATCCTCCTGGAGACACGCAGCTACCCCAAAGCCCTCGGGCACCGGTGTGCACTGCGGTCCTTCGTAGACTCGTGGGAAAGAGAGCGGTTCATGGCCACCGTAGTTCATCTTCTCCTTCCTCAGGGGCGGGGGGCACTGTTTTCCTCTCCCAGCCCTCCCAGGAAAGCGAGTGCTCTAAGAGGCCCATACAGGACCCCTTGCAGTGTCCTGAGAGCCTCACGTTCACCACGAGCCGTTGGAGCTGCAGCCCATGGTCCAGAGCGGACTCGCGCAGGCGGTGCCTTGGCTTGGAGCTGGCAGCCCTGGAGCCCTGGAGCTCGGCGCTCTCACCCTCGGCATCAGCAGAAATGCATCCCGCGGGGTGCGGGGTACAGGCAGAAAAGACAATGCTTCACACACCACCTCCACCCTCCCGGCCTGGTTTTGTGCCGCGAGGCAGCTTCTGGAGGCAACAGGGTGGAAAGAATGGAAAGCCAAGGATGCTACCTCAGCTGGCAGGAGAAATAGCTGTCAGTTACTCAGAGTAAGAGTGTTTGTGCAACCCAAAGCAAACCACAGGTGGCTGAAGCACACAAGGGAGGCTTTAGGAGCAGAACTGCCTTGACTTGTGCAGCAGCAGCAGCCGCACTGCCGCAGAGACCAGGCGCCCTTGAGATTCACAGTGCTCGGCAGCAGCTGGGAGCCCTGCATTCCGGGGGCGGTGTACCCACACCGCAGGCATCGCAGGATGCAGTTATCTTGCAACACCCAGTGAATCCACCCACCGTTAATTGAGCGATTACTGGATTGCACAACCTCCTGGCAATGGTTACTAAGGCTGTGATCACTGATTACTAGTTTGAGCCGTGTGTCTTTGCTCCAAAAGATGCTTTCTCAGCCCCAGCTTACCACACGAGGCTGTGGATATCAAACAGTACCCAGGAGCAACTGGTTTTGTTTGATTTCTTGGGTGCTGGTGTAAATCTGTTGATCCTGGCCTATAATCTTGCCCACTCCCACATCTGGGCAGCCATGGTTGAAGAGAAGAGCTCTGTGTATGCTCAGGGTGTCAAACGGGACAGCTATTTTACAGGTATCCTGTCGGGTGAAATCGACCAGAGCAGTTACCTCTCCTTTCTTTTAGGAGAGACTGTCAGGACACGAGCTACATCAGTCAGTAGGTGTGACTGCCCGAGGCAGGGTACCATCAGAGGTCACAGGCCTGGTGACTGCCCAAGGCAGGGTACCATCCATCAGATGTCACAGGCTGGGTGACTGCCAAGGCAGGGTACTATCAGGTGTCACAGACTTGTGACATCCATCTCAGGAGGATCCGGGTCACCGAGGGGTGCATTGCTGACACCGAATCAGCGTCAGGCTGTGCACACACAGTTTGTGAGACAGCTGTCTGTGCACAAGCAGGGTTGCTCTCCTCATTGTTCAGAGTTGCTACCTTCCAGCTGAGGACAGACGAGCAACACAGCGAATAACATGAAGTGACTCTTCCACTTGGGACAGTTTTCCCTCTCACTTGATTATAAACTCTGGCAGCTGCAGAATTCTCAAGGAAGGTAATTGGACCTGCTCGTATCCTGCAGTCTGGATCACAGCCAACATGAGGAAGGAATTTCACTGCTCTAAGTCTCCCTGCTACAGGACTCATTCCTGCCTAGTTCTTCAGTGAACTCTTCCCATCCTTTAATTCCCTGCAGACAGCTCCCTCTGGAACCTCTTTCGTATCTCACGAGCAGTTTGACCTACATCCCAGAAGACATCGAGCTACAGAACCCCCCTGCTGAGTCTCTCTTGACTAAACCTGATGCTTATGAAGTACAGCTGTAATTAGCCCTGCGCGAGGGAGGGATGGTTGCTGTAATAAAGCCCCTTCCCAGCTCTCCTGGAGCCCCTCCAGGGACTGGAAGGCTGCTCTGAGATCTCCCCGCAGCCTCCTCTTCTCCAGACTGAACAGCCCCAGCTCTCTCAGCCTGTCCCCATAGCAGAGGTGCTCCAGCCCTCCCCTCATCCTCGTGGCCCTCCTCTGGCCACGTCCCAGGTCACTCAAGGGGAAGGCTAGTATCACAGACCCAAGACTAGAAGCAGAGCTTACCAGTTGGCAGTGCTCTCTACAAGGAAGCTGCAGCTAAACCCCCTGACGCCAGAGTGAGATCACCCGGGATGATGCCAGCAGGAGCGTGGCCTCATCGCCCGCAATAGGTGCCTGCTCCAGAGGGATGCAGTGAGGCAGGGAATGGCGTATACTCACCGGAAGGGTGGCTTTTGCAGTGAATGCCCTGCAAACAGAAACAAAGGCGTTACAAAAGCTGCAGTAATAAATAACAAGAGCAAACGTTGCTTCATCCTTGTCGAGACACAACGGAGCCTGAAACACGCAGCGCCTGCGCGGTCCACGGCAGGAACCAAGCTGCAGGTAAAGGAGAGTCTCCAACGCACGACGACCTGTCACTACTGCCTGTGACAGCCTGAGCACGGGGGGTCAGCAGGCTCCCGCTTCCTGCTGCAGGGGGTCAGCACAGCCACAGCAGCCCCCTCAAACACGGGCACCGCTTCGCCAGGCGCTGCCATCACTGACCCATCACACCTTCCCGCTTTGCAACCCGCTGCTCCGAACCGGGGCCGAGGAACCAAGCTGGTTGAGGGGAGGGCACCTAGAGCACTGTTGCACGAGACGTGGTTAGGTACAGCACCGAGGGGGTAACTGCTTTTGTAGCTGTGTGGCTGACCCGCCAGAGCGGCCGTTTCCCTCGAGCCCAGCTCCTCTCCCACTCTGTCTCTCCTTTCCAGGGATTTTGGGTGGTGAGGGCAGCGGGAGCACACAGCACGCTCGCACCAGGGGGGAAGGCTCTTCCCCTGTCACAGGCGCCCCGGCTGCCTTTCCTGCAAGCCCAAGATCCTGACGATGACAGCACATTGCATTGCCACAGGCAGCGCGCCCTGGGCCCGTATCTGTCTGGCAGAGAGCTAAGCAAAACCCTTGCACAACACACAATCTCTGCGGGATTTTCCTGCTTCTCTAGGGTTTTCCCCATCCCTGGGATCACTCAGCGGCAGCTGGAGGTTACCTGAACAGACAGCACCAGCACGCAGCATTCTGCAGAGGTGTGGTGCCAGCTCTTAGCCAGCGCAGCATCTCCCCAACCTGAGCGAACGGTGAGGTCACGCTGCTGCCTCCAGGGACTGCAGGACAGAACGTGACTTCAGCAGAGGAGGGCCTGGGTCTGGGGGCACAGAATGCTGCTGAATTGCAGTTGGCAAGGAAAAGCAACACAGGTTAGCCCTGCTTCCCTTTTCCTCTGGGGTCTCCAGGTGCTGGACCCAGCGCAGAGTTGGGGAACCCCTTCCCTGCCTGTTCTGTCAGGCAGCAAAAGCCGGAGGCAATTCTAGTTTCACAGACTGCCTGCTGGCCCTCTCACACCCTGTTCACACGGGAGTCTGACAGCTCTTCCACAGCCCGGTAAGGAGTAGCAGTGCACCTGACACTGCCTAACCCAGTCTTTAATCGGGCTCAGGTCTGGCAGAGAGGGACCTGGCAGCACTGGCTGACAACCGGCTGACCAGGAGCCAGCAGGGTGCCCAGGTGGCACCAAAGGCCAATGGCATCCTGGCTTGGCTCAGCACTAGTGTGGCCAGCAGGGCTAGGGACATCATTTTCCCCCTGTCCTGGGCACTGGGGAGTCCTGGGGGCAGTGCTGGGCACCTCACTGCAAGAAAGAGATGGAAGCGGAGAATTCAGAGCGGTACCGCAAGCCCCTCAGACTATCAACGAATGACTGAATCCTCTTGCAGAGGCTGTTCACCCTCAGACACTGCCTAGGGGAAGTGCACGGGTGGAGGGGTCACCAGGGGCTTCAGGCAGGTGAGGCGGTTAAGGCTCTGAGCTTCACGCCTGCTGGAGTCTGGTGGCAGCTGCAACCACTGGACTTCTCCTCGCTCTGTTCTCACGAAGGGCATGGCTGCTTTTACCCCGTGAAGCACAAGGAAGCTGCAGCGCAGTGCCTACACGCAGAAGCATGTTGTGGGAGTGGGGTGCGAAGGGAAATGAGAGCCCTGCAGAGCACCCCTGGCTACCAGTAAGAGCGTGGCGGCAGTTCCGAGAACCAGTGTAATGCCCACCACTAACAGGAACTGTTGCTGACTCCCAGGTCACACGGTTGATGCAGGGTCCCCAAGACCTTCACCCCAAAGCAGCACCTGCACTTGCATTGCTGCCACAGACCACTGCTCCGATCGCCAAGGCCACGCCACCCTCGAGGCGACCCTTCCATCCTCTTCAGCAAACCACGGCTGTCAGCCAGCTTCCTGAGGACGGGGGACCAGGCACCCGTGAACAGCCTGCGGCTGGGTCAGCTAAGCACTGCTACAAGGAGAGGCTTGGAGTGTCTGTCATGTGGAAGAGAAATAGGAGACTGCCCTTGAGCTGGAGTGCTATAGAATCCTAGAATCCTGAGGGATGGGAAGGGACCTGGAAAGATCATCCAGTCCAGTCCCCCTGCCACAGCAGGATCCCCCAGACCCAGTGGCACAGGAACACAGTCAGGCGGGGCTGGAACGTCTGCAGAGAAGGAGACTCCACAGCCCCCTGGGCAGCCTGGTCCAGGGCTCCGGGACCCTCCCTGGGAAGAAGGTCCTGCTGAGAGTGAGAGGGAACCTCCTCTGCTCCAGCTGGCACCCAGTGCCCCTTGTCCTGTCCCCAGATGCCCTTGAGCAGAGCCTGGCTCCATCCTCCTGACACCCACCCCTCACAGATTGAGAGACAGGAGTGAGGTCCCCCCTCATCCTCCTCTTCTCCCAGCTCCAGAGCCCCAGCTCCCTCAGTTGGTTAAAACAGCATCACTTGGAGGTCTCACAAGCGGGCAGACAATTCCCATGCATTTTTTTCAGTGAATTGTATGCAGAACCGAGGCTGTGATCCAGAAGGGACCTACAGAGAACCCCCTTGCGTTAGATTTATTGGACCTAAGGGAGGCGTGAGAGCCTGTGAAAGATGCCCGCTCTATTGTGTGCTCCTTCTCCAGCACTAGAAGCAGATTTAGCTGGAAGCAACAGAAGGCTGTAGCTTCTCTCTTTACAGAAATGTAAACAAGAAAGAGAAGTTGTCAGTCACCCTGCTGCCGCCTGTCCTCACACATCCCTCCCCGCCGTTACCCGAACGGCATGGCATACAATAGCCCAAGGAAATTAAACTGCACTCTGAATGCCACCCCCTGGGCTGGTAAACATCAGCACCGCCCCACACAAAGAGGGGCAGGACAGCCAGACCACTCGGCTACTCGAAAGGACAATTGATCCGCCAAGTCAGCGCTTTGAGTCGAACGAGAGACCCGGACACACTCACCACTCACGACTGGGTGGTTCTGTGCATGGCTGGACTCCACAGCCCCCTGGGCAGCCCCTGCCAGTGCTCTGGGACCCTCCCTGGGGAGAAGGTCCTGCTGAGACTGAGAGGGAACCTCCTCTGCTCCAGCTGGCACCCAGTGCCCCTTGTCCTGTCCCCAGATGCCCTTGAGCAGAGCCTGGCTCCATCCTCCTGACACCCACCCCTCACAGATTGAGAGACAGGAGTGAGGTCCCCCCTCAGCCTCCTCTTCTCCCAGCTCAAGAGACCCAGGTCCCTCCACTAAGACCCCCAGTTCCCTCTCTCCTCCACTGCTCTCCAACAGGTCAGTCCCTGGGGTTGTTCTTGCCCAGATGCTGACCCTGGTAGTCCGTCATGGGGCAGGACTCTGCCAACTTTACACCAGCAGCAGGGTTTCCCTGTCTCTGCTGATCACACTGCTGTCCCTCGAGGCAGCAATAATTCCTGGGCACCACCCCAGCTTAATAAACCATCAGCGTTCAGGACCTGCGTGCACTGCCTCCCGCTGTCTCAGCTGAACCGACAGCCCTTACTCCCTGGAAGCCACGCGCTTGCCTGATCGTGTTGTTTGATTTCAGCCCTAAGTGGAAGGGAACACGAGCCACAAAGACAGGGTGAACGACAGCGCAGGTGAGGCCAGCTCTAAGCAGTACTCTGCCATCTCTGAACACAGAGAGCGAGGCTGCAGGGGGAAGCCCAAAGACTGGCACCGCCGACCACGGGCCGGCGTGAAGCGGGGCACGGTGACTGCACGGGCCAAAGCCATGAAAAACCTGCAAGTGGGGAGAAATTGTGATAGAGACGCTGAGAAGGAGTGGAGCAAAGAGCCACTGCAGCGACAGCAGGGAGAGCAGCGGCCCAGGGAGAGGAGAAAGTGGGAAAAGATCAAGGGGGGGTGCACACGCAGGGGTGAAAAGAGAAAACACAAGCAGAGGCAGCAAACTGCACTGGCAGCAGTGAACGCTCTTTCCTCTAAGTGCTCCCAGTAAAAGACAACGAATCCCCCCCAGCCCTGCCCAGCGTTGCCTGTGTGATTCCTACCCCCTGAAAATATGCAGGGCAAGTAGAGGCAACGCGGAGTCAATGGGCTTTCCAGAAACTACTGAGATGTATCAGGGATTCAAAGCAACTAAGCTGAAGCACCTTCTTGCAAGAGAAAGAGCCACGGAAGATCACAGAATCCTTAGGGATCCGAAGGGACCTCACAAGATCATCCAGTCCAACCCCCCTGCCATGGGCAGGGACCCCCCACCCTAGAGCAGGCTGGCCAGAGCCTCATCCAGCCCAGCCTTAAACACCTCCAGGGACGGGGCCCCAGCCACCTCCCTGGGCAACCCAGTCCAGGCTCTCCCCACTCTCCCAGTGAAGAACTCCCTCCTCACGTCCCATGCACGGGCCTTGTGGCAAGGGAGGGCGAATGGGACCGTATACACAGATGTAACACAGCTACAGGCGCAGTGAGGCTGGCTCCAGCAGATGAAGCTCAGCTTGCTCACATACCCGTTGTATTTAACTAGTACCCACTCCTTCCGTGCCCGCTTGTGTTGCTTACGCCAGCCTGTGCTGACACCTCACAGCAGCAAAGCTCCTAGTGCTGCCTTGTGCTCCAGTCTCAGGACACTCTCCCGGGTATCGTTCCTCCATCTCTTTACCTTGTGCCTCCAGCTTCCCGGGCTGGCTGCAGGGCCTCTGTCCCTGCTGCTCCAGCAGCTGATCTCTTTCCAGACCCCGCGACTCTTTCCCAGAGTTGCTGAGGCAGGGAGGAAGAGAAATAAAACTCCAGGAGCTACCACTGAGTTTCTGAATCGCAGAGCACTCCCCATCTCTGTCTCTAGAGGAAGAGGCAGTGGGAGAGATGCTCTAACAGTGAGGACAGCAGAGAGTTTTGTGAGCCCCTGCTTGGACCCATCACCGGCTGTTTTCCTCTCAGGGTGTTGAGCTGAAACGGCAGAGGGCACAGGAAACAAGAAGCGCAGAAGCTGAGTGTCTCACCTCATTCCAAGCTGGGTTTGACTCTAAGGGCAGGTGTAAAACCAGAGGTCAGTCGGCTAAGCCTGCTCAACTGCAGGTCTCCTGACTACCAGCAGAGAAGGCAAGCAGGGCTAGCTAAGCCAATGGGTTAAAATCACTCCAAGCCAGCGACTCGATGTGATCGAGCCCAGGAATGAGCACAGAACACCTCGCTGCGGTGTTAACCCCTCCGTTAGAGCCCAGCACACAGGCAGCTCTGGCAGGAGGGTCAGCCCTATTCTGTGCTGCGAAAACCAGAGGACGGAAGTTACTTGAGAGGGACCACACAAGCGAGTCGGTCACAGGCAGGGAGGCCAAACCCTGCTCTCTGCGCTCCTTTGGTCTGTGTCCGGCAGGGGCTTGGCAGTAGGGCAGGGGGCTGCCAGCACAGCCCCTTTGAGCAGCTCTCAGAAAGCTCCCCCGGGCTCCAAGCTGGGCTCAGCCCTGGGCAGGGCAGGGGCAGCAGGCGCCTCTGCCAATAAACTCATGGAAGGGGGGGGAGAACCTGATGGGCTTCGTTTTTGGGGGGAGTCTGAAGAGAGAGTCCTCCTCACCTCACTCTCTGGTGACACTAGGGCCCTGCTGTCACCCAGGTCACCCAGGGGGAAGGAGGGAGACACCAGGACAGCCCTTTGCCTTGTGGGAGCAGACAGGCTGAGCTCGGGAGACTTCAGAGCTCACTAGTGGAAGGGAGCACGTACCATCTGTGGAGGAGAGCCTGCTGGAGCAGGGGATGGATCCCGAGGGAGTCTGTGTCTCTGAGAGAGACCTGGACCCCAGTGTTTCAGCACGGGGAGAACTGCAGCTCACAGGAGACCCTCACACTAGTCCCAGGAGCTTGTAGAGGACTTTCCCCTGCGGGAGGGGAACTCTGTAGCCACGAGGGGTACTCTGTAGCCAGAAGGGATGCCCTGTAGCCAGGAGGGGTACTCTGTTGCTGGGTGGGATACCCTGTAGCCACAGCAGAGGCCTGTGAAGGGGTTTCTCTGTGACAGTGAAGTAACTGTGGAAGTAGCTGCAACCCCCAGCCCCTGCCCACTCCGTGTTACTGCGGGGGCAGGAGGCTGCAGTGCTGGGCCTGGGAAGAAGGGAAGAGCAGGGGCAGTTATGTCACCTAGGTGATAACGTCCATTTTTTAAGCTGGGGATCACTTTTAAAATAGGAGTTGCTCACTTAAGTAATGAACAAAGAAGGTCAGTGAAGGCTCCTCTGAGTCAGTGGCCTAAGGGCTGCACCAGCTGAGTGGTTTCTTGCAGTGAGCAGTGTTCCTCAGGAGTGGACTGATGTGCAGCAGCAATACCCCGTGAAGCAGCATCACTTACCTCGACTGCAAACAGTGTGAGCAGGCCACAGCTCGATCAAGAGTTCCCCAACCCCTCAATGCTCTTCATAATTGCAGGGGAATCCCAGCTCAGGGTTCCCTTCTTTACCTGTGGGCTGGGGAAGCGTTACTGGGCTTGGTGGAAGACCTCGGTAACACTACTGCATCGTCTCCTGGGGAGCTGCCGGTAACTAGAGAGCTCCTGATCTTCCCCAGCTGTTCAGGCAAAGCTGGCATAAGCCTCTCTCTTTGTTCAGAGCCTGCAAACAGTGCAGAGTGTAAGACGAGCAGGGTATAAACCCAGCTTCAAATGCAGGCTGGGATCCCCCGTGTTTCCACAAGGGAACTTGGTTGATAACTGGGTTTGCTCTTGGGGGAGGCACGGAGACCGAGCCCATTGTTTGACCTTTGAGTACCGGGGGACCACAGGAGGGGTAAATCCTATTAGAATAAGGAATAGAAGAAATAATAGATGGTGCTAAAGGCTGGGCTGCTCCTTTGCCATCACTCCACCAACGACCCTACATGCCCTTTCACACGGTGCTTGCATAAACAGCCGGTTCTTTCTGTTTATAAACACCGGGCTTCTTTCCGTTTATAAACAAACACACAGTGTTCTCCGTGTTTATAAACACCCAGTGCTCTTTCTGTGTGTAAACACCCAACACTCTGTGTCTGTAAACACCCAGTGCTCTCTGCTGTGGACTGCCCTGCCCTGAACAGACCTACAGCTCGTGCTGCAGTAGCGAAGCCTTGCGCTCACCCTTCACAGGGCAACGCAAAGGTGTCTCGCTGACTGCTCACAGCAAGCTCACCCCAGCTTCCTAACCCTGGGTAAGATCCACAATCTAAGGAGTTGGGCATGAAGGGGGCTAAGGGATCTGAGCAGCTGTGCCACCACTGCCCTCGCGAGCACAACCAGTGCTTTCCTCTGCTAATGAAGGCAAACCTGCTCGCAGACAGTCCAGGGCCGCAGTCGCCTTAAAGTCAGATCTGCTTGCCAAACTCATAGCTTCGGTTACCAGACCTGCTCAGAGCCTTCCGACGAAACCTACAGTCTGGAGGAGGGGGAAAACTGCAAGCGAACGGACCTTCACCCCCTCTCGCTGTACGAAGGACCGCACAGCTTCAGGGTTGCCTCTGCAGAAGGGAAACGGGCTATAGAGAACCAGCGTGGGGAGCACTACACAGAGAAAAGACATCTGCAAGGCTCACGTGTGGAGACAGCGGCCACAGACAACGTCTGACGGTTTTGGAATGACAACTCCTCACTACCACGCCAAGCAGAACCCTACCAAGGCGGGCACTGGCGCTCTAGCTTGCCGCCTGACACGCGATACAGACAGCGGCACACGTGTGTTCCGTCACACCAGCTGTAACCCCCGTGGAGCTGCTGTTGGGTTAAAATCAGGGAGAAGCAAACGTCAGCCTTTTGAAGCCACTCAGGCAGGAATGGGATGAGGCTGCCAGCTGCAGTCAGTGTGGTAGGGAAACGCAAGTTCTTCCGAAGGAAAAGCAACAAGCCAGTCAAGAGACTGAAGTTCACGTAGCTAAAACGCGCTGACAACGCCACACGGGCAGTGGTCTGTCCTGTTGAGATCATTACTGTTCCCAGGGAGAACGCATTCTTGTCTCAGAAAGTCATTAATGCGTTCAAGATCCGGCCAGCAGAACCCTTACACAGAGAGCAAGCACCCAGCCCTGTCCTTACCGTTACCAGTGGGTAACTGGTTCCAGTGCACTGGGAACCAAGTGTTGCTCCTGTACATTTAAAACCAACCACAACAGGAAAGAGAGAGGGCACCTTTCACCATCACCCAGCCTTCCGTACTGGGAAAGCTGTAAACTGGACTCCTGATGGGAGAGAGAGGGATCCAGGCTACTAAAGGTCAGAGCTGCATCCATACCTTAGGCACCTAGTGACCCAACCTCCTCACACACACAGCAGAGCCGTGGCACAGCGAGGTGCTCCTTCAGGCTCCCAGGAGGCAATCCTAGGCCATAGACTGACCACCACTGGAAAGGTCGGCCTTGGGTTGTTCACATGCTGGGTCTGAACTGCTCTGGGGAGTGACACACACTTTGGGGGGAAACAGAACCGTCAGTTGTTTCTGTGCTAAAGTCTCGCTGCAGCAGACCAAGGAGCACTACTGAAACCCTTCAAACCACCTGTGTCTGCGCATCGACAAACACACACACGAGCGTTCCCAAAGCTGCTCCCACACCGGTAGAGAGTCATCTCCTGTGACTGCATTTTAACACTCTAAAACCTTGCCTTAGAGAAGGAGGCTACACAGCTTGCACTTTAGACACAGAGGTCAGTGTTCCACCCCCCACTCCCTCAGTCTGGCATTGTATAGGCATCTCTATTCCAGATAGCTTTTAGCACACATACACAGACCTACAATACATGGGGAGTACCATGCACTCNTCTGGCATTGTATAGGCATCTCTGTTCCCATGTATTGTAGGTTTGGTTTGTATGCTAGAAGCTATCAGGGAGTACCACTCACTCACACAGCCGTTATCACAGAATCATCCGGGATCAGAAGGGAACTTAAAAGATCACCCAGTCCA
>VZRI01008758.1:543016-599460 GCA_013397515.1 Upupa epops | reverse complement strand
CCCAGAACTGGACACAGTGCTGCAGATGCATTATCGTGCCCCTCTTCCTGTGCTCAGCACCAGTGCTCTGCACAAGTCTGTACAGCCAGCCAGACTCTTTCCTGCCGTTAATTCCTCTGCCCTGCAGCTAGTGCACCGTTACCTCCTCTGTTAAGGCTGAAAGCCCGGATCCCTGTTAGGTTACCCGCTGTCACTGTCTCTCCCCAGCCAGGGCCCTGTGTCCGCGGACGCCAGCAGGCGCAGCGCATCCCCACACTGCCCCTGTGTGGGGGCAGCCGGAGGCACTCGAGCCTCGCAGCCGAGCTCGCTCTCCGCTTGTGCGCGCACAGCCAGCTCTCTGATTCTCATCTTCACAGCTTCACTTTCTCAAGCCTCATTCAGAGGAACCAGTGCTCCGGAGAGTGCGACCACACTCAGCAGCGTTCGAACCCTCCCGCTCCCCCTCCGCCCCTGACTCTCCCAGGCAGTGACCGCGAACTCCTTTAGTCCAAATAGAAGGGCTACCGTGTGAAAGGCACCGGCAGCCCCGGCTGGGAGCAGCGCACAGTGCTTTTCCTCACCCTCTGCCTAAGAGCCAGCCTTGCCGCTGCAGATGCTTCGTTGGGGTCGACAGAGGATAAAGGGAGCGCTCGAGGCAGCTGATGCTCCAGACGGCTGGAGCATTCGACCCCTGCTCTCCCGGTTTTCTTAGGACTGATCTGGCAGCACGCAAGCCCTGCACTCACACACAGCAAACGGGAACAAGTGAGGAGTTACCTGGGAGCAAGAGAGTCCACATTCTTCAATCCTGGGAATACTCTGGCTGTCACACTTCCAGAAGGTAATTACTAGGAGAACCTGGACGTGAATACTGGTCTGGATACCGAGCATCCTCACGTCAAGAACACGGGAAGCACAGCCAGCCTCGGCAGGCTCCTTCTCCCCTGACAGTCCGCCCTGTCCTGCCAAACCTCCAGCCTTTAGCGTGGACTGCAGTCCCTCCCACGGCACCGCACAGCTCCTCCCTCTGAAGCCTCCCCAGACACAGAATCACCGCTCGTGGGAAGCGCCGAGCACATTCAGCTCCTTTCTTATCTCCCCCCGTGGAAACGCGAGTGTCCGACGGTCACACGGACAGCCTGGCCCTCATTGGGTCTGCCCGGCCCCGCCGCGGCAGCTCGCCACGCCGGGCGCTCTGCGTGCCGGGCCGGTGCGGCTCCTCCGGCGCTGGACCGGGCGGGTTCGCTGGGACCGAACGCGTTCTCGTCGACGTCATTTTCCTGAATGAAGCAGCTTTGCTGGGGCGGACAGTCCGGGATGGCCAGCCGTGCAAGGCTGGTCTCCGGGGCTCTATCAGCAGGAAAAGCTGACTGTTTCACCCCAGAAGTCGGTGCCTTGAACTTCTTTTCCTCATTATTTAACCGCATGAATAGGAACCCCCCTGCTGCAGCCCCCTCCGCTTTGGGGATTCTCAGCAGCCAGGGAAAACGCTTGCAGAGCAGCCCCTCATCCCCGGCTCTGAGAGCAGAGCAGGACTGCCTCTCACCTCAACAGCTGTTGGCTGAACAAGTGCCCCGGAGTGCCTTTCTGGGTGCTGCTTTGCACGCTCTCACTACCCATCACAAGGGGCCAGTGCACGGTGTGCTACCTGCCAGTCGTTCCTCCACAGGCAGGGCTTGCTCCGAACTGTGAGAGGTGCCCTTCCGAAGGGCAGCGCCAGAACCCAAGTCCTTGGTGCTCTTGCAAAATCTCCACATCAGCTGAGCGAGGAGTACAGGGACACACTCCATCTGCTGGCTTTACCTGCCTTTATCACCTCGCTCCACCCCACCTGTAGGACCGTTGTGAGGATGAGGTAGCAGTGAGAGAAACAGCAGCCCTGTGACCATCAAGGTCAGAGAAGAGATGAGCCAGGTATTGGAGCAGAGATGCCCCTGCAGCCCAGGGAAAGTTCCACAGTGGAGCAGCTCTTTCTCTGCAACTCATAGAGAAGGAGAGAGAAACAACTGTGTACCAACCACAACACCCCCACCACCCACCTTGCACCACTCAGGATTGAGTAGAAGACTCAAAACTGAAAGACTGAAGTTCAGCTTGGGACAGGAGGGGAGGAAAGGTGGTGTTGTAAAGTTTGTTCCCACCAGCTGGTTTGTTCTGCTGCTGAGAACCTTGTTTCTACCTCCTTGCATCTGCACACAGAATTGTGACTGGGGGTGAAGGAAGTTTCACTGGGCTGCTGTTGACTTCAGTCACCCATGGCTCAGAGTACTGCCCAACAGTAATACCCACTCCATTCGATCCAGAACTCTCCCGGGGTTCAGAGACACCTTGAGTCATCTTCCTGGAGAGTCAACCCTTCCGTTTTGAGGATCACGTTTGAATTACAGTCAGAATCAGGGACCCTGACTGTACCTTGCTAATACTTCTTCCCCGTGACCCCAGCTATACTGTAACCGTGACAGTTAGATGCAGACAACTGCCACGACGGTGAAGTCACATTACAGCTGCTCTGGTTACACTGTGCGGAAACAGACGACAAAGAACCCAACCTGGAAACCCAACAGCACTCGTCCCTTAAAGCCCTTGTTCACTGCAAGCTGATCTTTGGCTGCTTCCAGAAGCACGACACAACAGAGCACTGCTCAAGCAACACCTCGTCTGTGCCTATGCCTCTTGCTGACACTCTCTTCAGCCTGCTGCGGTGCTCTGCTGCCGGGATTCTAACAGCTCGCTGGAAAGAGAATACAGAAGCTGCTGGATCCCAGAAGTCCCCTAAAATAGACCAGGTCATCGTAACTTCTGTTTCAGTAAATCTAATCAATCCACTCTAATTGTACAGGAACCTCAGCGCTTCCTTGCCCCCTAGACATTAAACACCAGTAACTCGAGGCTTTGATTACCCCTCACTCTAACGCAGAACAGACACTCAGCAAGAGCCTGCTCCCTCTGAGCCATCTCTCTGCACTCTGTCGAGCGCTAAAATGAAGCCCCCGCCAAGTTCCTTTCCTTTGTGTGGTCAAACATTCATTCATTCATCCGAGACGCTGGTTAAGGGAGACCGTACCCACACGCGGTTTAAACAGCTCAGCCTCCACCTGAGAGGTTCTGCTGGCATGAGGTTAAGTATCTGGGAGACGGGAAAGCCATGCCTGCTCTTCCTGAACTGCCGGTAATCTCTTGGGCTTTACGCTCAACACCAGCCTCCGCATGAGAAGGAGGAAATCGGGCTGGGGAAGTCCGGGGAAACAACCCAGTGCTCTGTGTGAAAGTGAGAAGAGGAACTCTCTTGAGAGACTGGGCGGACAGGAGTCTGACTCCTAGAGACTGCGTGCACTGGGCATAGAGGAGTCTGACTCCTCTAGAGACTGCGTGCACTGGGCATAGAGGAGTCTGACTCCTCTACCGACTGCGTGCACTGGACATAGAGGAGTCTGACTCCTCTAGAGACTGCATGCACTGGGCATAGAGGAGTCTGACTCCTCTAGAGACTGCGTGCACTGGGCATAGAGGAGTCTGACTCCTCTACCAACTGTGTGCACTGGGCATAGAGGAGTCTGACTCCTCTAGAGACTGTGTGCACTGGACATAGAGGAGTCTGAGCTCCTCTAGAGACTGCCTGTACTGGACATAGAGGATTCTGAGCTCTTAGAGACTGCATATACCACACATACAGGATACTGTGATTCTGCAGCCACATCTTCAGATCATCCTGTGCACCGTGGCCATTGTCCACTCCCCTGGCAGTGGAAGTCTAGCAGCAAAGCACTGCATCATAAAAGCCTCAGAGAAAGGTCAGCACTCTGGCCAAGGTTAAAAGAAAGCCCACTACTGCCCGTTACAGTTGGCTGAGGGGTGGATTTTCAGAGAAGACCAAGGCAAGAGTCTGTAGTTTAGGTGCAGTGCACGTAACAGCACGTGTGTACGGCCCGTTGGACACAGAGGCATTTCTGACTGCAGAGGCTGGCAGGTCTGTTGTGGGACAGGCACCATGCCAGTTCTTCCAGGTCTCTCATCCTAGCTGAGCACCTGAGGCACTCGAAGCCTAGGTTCACCTCGGCAGCTTAGGGTCAATGAAACTGCAGACCCCCAGCTCTTCCAAGCACGGCAGGCACGCGTCCCAGCAGAAACTGCAAAGGTGACATGAGGTAAAGAGCACTCTTCCACCTTCCCTGCCTGGCCTTATGAGGCAGGTCACTACGTCAGAAATACACACCAACAGGCAGCTGTGTGCTCCTGCTCCTGGTGGGAGCAGAGAAGGTTAAAAGATGCCCTTAAAGCTGCAGTCTGCCCCCGCTGCTTCCTTCGCTAGATTTGTAGCTAAGGATTCAGATGCCTGGCGAACATTCCTTCACAAGATGCACCGCTCACTGTGTTTGCCTCTCTTGCTCAGGGCCACTCTACATTCTTTTCAAAGCTAGGACCCTAACCAGCTCCTGGTATAACCCAAGCGTAGCCCATGGCTTCAACTGTACTGAAAGCAAGCAAGGCAGGAAACAGACGCAGCACATACACTGCTCTCTCAGACAGACTTCAGAGAGGGGTCTGGTATTTGTCCCTGGAACGGGCTTCCCAGCTGTGCTGTGGAAATGGCCCATCAGCACCCTAATTGAAGCTATAAACAATCGGGCTTTAGCATGTCAAACACCAACACTGCATCCCTCGGCAAAGGACTGGCAGGGGCTGTTGTTTTGAATCGCAAAAGCATTGGCCAGCAAAGTAAGATTTACAGTGAGGTTTCCTCTGCCCAAGACTTTGTGTGTCAGCAGCCACCCTGCGCTAGGATTGTAAGAGCCCGTCTCTTTCTTCTATTATCCTCTTTGCACAGGGTTTGAAAATTCAGCCTCCGGAGCAATTGGTGGGGTTCTTGTTTAGCAGGGATGCAGGGAAAAGTGCTGGCACCTGGCATACAGCGTGGTTCCCCCTGTGCTTAACCAGGAGGAAGGGAGCCCGGGGAGGGGGGTTCATCTTCACTGGAAAGTAGAAGCTGTGGCTGACAGCTCTGTGATGACCTCAGGTTCAATCCAAATCCATCTCTCTTGGACGAATGCTCTTTTCCTCACCTTGTTATACCTTAGAACCCCAGGAGGCAGATAAACATCCCCTGCTGTCTCCTGACATGAGGTTCTTCCTAGACACTTCATGACTGCAAATACAAGAGCAGTAGCTGTTTGAAGGGTACTTACAGCTTGAAGGGTACTTACAGCTTGAAGCGGGGCACCTCAAACCAAGAGAGCTTCAAGTACCTCAGCACCTCGTTAGTACAAGCCTTGTGTGGATGGAGTCCCTTCGGATCTGCAACTGCCTGCTACCTTTGCAACCGAGGCCAGTAACAAGTCTGTCCTTCTGGATAACCAAAGACAACCATCGTTTGAGGTTCTCTCTTGAAGACAGAGATTCAGTTACAGAAGGACAGCACACGAAGGAAGCAAAGCGTTAAGATACATTCACATTACTCTATGCAGGGACTCACTAAGAACTTGTGCAGTATCTGCAGCCTTTGTCCAGTTTCACTCCACGTGTCGGACTCCGAAGGCTGCGTGGGTGCTTGGTTTTGGGTAGAACTGTCGCTGTGACCGTCACAAACAGCTCACAACCAGCACTGGCCTCAACCTGCAAGCGTGTTCAGTGTATGAAGCTGACATCATGGCTGCAGCTCGCCCCAGGAGAACACGCTAACACAGCTGATGGCCTCCACAGCCCCTTCCTCCTGTAACAGCCCGGAGCAGAAGTTCAGGGGGAAAGGATATGGTGTTTTCACCTCTGCAATTACAGGGTCAATTCACACTCTTGAGTTTCCACATAATAAAGACTTTTATTTACATAGAGGCAATGAGATGCAAACCAGCCTTACAACTCCTACAAAAGTGAAGTATAAGCAAAAATACCAATTCTGACCTCCTCATGACTTTACAAAAGCACTTATCAGTTACCCTGACTGCATAACTGCAGAATAACAAGGAAGACTACTACACATGGTCCTGCTGTACCTTTCCATCAGCATCAATCCTTGAGACTCGTTCCCTTGGTCTAGGGGTCTCGTAAAACACCACTAGAATCCAGATACCAGAGACGGATGCGTTAACATATGATCACTCTATTCCACAAGTATTAGAGGGAGACATCATTTGCTATATTATTCCTTTGCTTCTACTGCTTCAACAACACTGCTGTCTATAAACCAAAATATCCTGAAGCCTTAGTTCCAACAGTTGATTTTTACTGTGCCGGGCGGGACTGCACGGGCTGCGTTCGCTGAATCCGGACTACTGAGCCATCTGCACCACCACTGCTTTCCAGGCTTTGTCTTTATCAAAATCCTTTAAGGTACTATTGGACACCTAGAAGTAAACACATGTCAGACAAAGGGAACCGTGAAAGAGTGCTTTGGTTGAACTCTGAGTATCTGAGAGAAGCTAGGGAGTGTAAACACAGTAGTAATGCCCAGAGCTATTCAAACGTTCTCTGCGTTGTAAACCGCAAAGCTTGGTGCGCCGCACAGCATCCTTTCACCATACAGAATGGTTCTATACAGTTGTGTGTTAACATACACAATCCTGTAGTGAAGGCTGTGGAGTCTCCTTCTATGGAGACACTCCAGACCAGCCTGGCTGTGTTCCTGTGCCACTTGGTCTGGGTGATCCTGCTGTGGCAGGGGGATTGGGCTGGATGATCTTCCGAGGTCCCTTCCCACCCCTAATGAACCTATAGTAAGTTACATAATGCTTGAGGCACCTGGATCCAAGAAACTTGGCCCAACTCCTACTTCAAGCATGTTAATCCCTCCTCCAAAACGCAACTGAAGGCCCTGCTACCTAAATGTTTAAACCAGTAGCCTCCCACAGCACAACTGGAGCAAAATTTACCTACATACATGAAGACAGACCAGTGTGTTACCCAAAAACACAGACTTCTGCGCAGCCAAAGAGAGCTACAACTGCACCTGTGAAGTTACCCACACATTTAAGGTGCTGCTTTTCTGGACCAGGGGCTCCTCTTGGCATTTAACTGGCACCCAATCCCTCCGTGACTCACAAACCAGCAATGTCTGTGGTCTGGAATGGTATCGATCTGTTTAGCTGTGTCATGATGTGCACTCCAACCCGTAAGCTGCTGCAGGGAGAGCCCTGCTGAGCTTCACCTTCTGCACAGAAGGCACTTCTCAGGACACAGATCCAGAGCAAGCACAAACATCGAATGCCCTCTGCTGCCTGAGGGGCTGCAAATCCACAGCTTCCACTTGGCATCCAGTACTTCCATTCCACATCCCAAACCTTGTGCTCACAGGGAAGGGCTTAAATCCACTATTTTCCTCATTATCAGAGCCAATCAGGCGGGACCCATCACCACCACAGCATCATTCTGAGGCATCAACAGCGATGATGGACCTGCACCCTATGGAGCAGGACCCTCACTTTATCTTAGTGCAACAGTGCCCTCACCTGTAAGGGAGAGCGCTCTCTGCAGATACGAACTGGGGGCTTTAACCCTTGCAACTCCTTTTCAGGACTTGTCACCGTTTCTGGATGCTGTGCCTGTCATGCTGCCCCACTTAGCACCAGCAAAATACTGCCCCACCACAAAGACAGGCAGCACATCAACACCTTCGCGGTTTTACAGCGCAGCTTTTAATGGTGACCTGAATTCAGGGAGCAAAACTAGCCAAAGCGAATCGCCAGCGCGTCCTCAGTGGGCATACACACCTCTGTTGTCCTGTACTCCTGTTTCTTAACCTGCGGTGCTGTCCACGAGGAGTCCTGCAGTTTCATTTTTGTCTTGTAGTTGACGCACTGTATTACAGTTCCGATGGTGAGGCATGCCTGGATTAGGAGCATCAGCATCAGGAGCAACAGGAGAACATCGTAGGATTGCTGGGAAGAGAGACAGGAGCACATGGTGAACGACTTCAGCATTTTCTGCCGCCCCCAGATTCTTCAGGCTCTTATCTAGAGTTAATTTTTAACTCAGATTCTGATTTACAGCTTATTTCTGCACGACTTCAGTTACAATTAGAGCCCCTGAGCTTGCTCAAAGTAGAACGGCACAGTAGTTTTTGATCTCCTCTAGAAATAGAGCAGAGCTGAGGAAGCCATCTAAAGCACAGAGCCTCCCTGCTGGTTCTGATATGAGCAGCGCACAGCAAGGCACAGCCCGGCCCCGTGTCTTGCTGGTTATGACTGCCCTGTTTATCTGAGTTGCTGGATGACCTTGGAATTGCCTGCTACGAGGGAGTTACCCAGCAATCACTGAATTACTGCAGCTCTCATGGCTGGACCTGCCTTGTGTTACTGTTCTGGGGTCCTGCAGGGTGCACCGGTGCCAATGAAGTCACTATCCTTGCCTGCCTTGCTGTCGCCTTCCACTCCACTGCCCTCCATTACCAGAGGGTCACCTACCCCACAGCTAGCCTTCCAGGTCCTAAAGTCTCAGTTGAGTAAACATTTTCCCTCTCTTCATCTAAAGTGAGGAGATTATTAAGGGACTGGTGGGTCAAGGCTTTGATTCACACGGTTTTAATCCCCTTAGATGAAGGTCTGGACACTATCAGAGATAGAGATGGCTCCTCAGCAACGCGCTGGTGGCGCTTCATATTGAAATGCTCTGCCATTCACACGTTCTCTTTTCTTCTCTGACCTAACCCAGGCTTTGAACGAGTTCAGGGGTCAAGCTACAGTCCCAACCGTTGGTAGACATCCTAACAGAAACACGTATCCAAGTAAACCTAGAGTTCTGAATGCATTCGCTACCGGCTGTGAAAGCACCACGAGTCCAGAGCATTGCTTTTTACTTATTCCTTGACTTTCAGAGCCCTTCTTCAGGCTGGCAGAGCGACAGCAAGTCACCTCATTAGCTACATAAGGGTCTTTTAATGGTTTCTAGAGCATTTTATCCAGCCCCTACAATGCAGTACCTTGCCTTCCTCTACTTCCTAGCTCGTTCTGGAGTTGCTCCTGCGACAGGCATGCTCACCTTCACAGCAGGTGGATAGCTTTTGAAGATGTCAACAACTTGGATGATACTGAAGGATAAGTATGCAGAAGCAGTGAACAGCAAGGGAGAGGTAACACTGCTAATGGCAATCAGAACCTCAACCTGAAAAGTGGGATAACAGAAGTGTTAAATAAGGATTAAACCCGTGGTGGCGAGTCCTACCCCCTCGAAGCACCCGAGGCAAGAGTGTGCAAAGCAGCATGAGATTACACATTTGAGACAAACAGTGAGAGCCATCCAGAAGGCAAAGCTTGCTGCTGTATCTCCAAATTCATGTTCTCAGCCAAAACACTGCTGTTTTGTAATTTATCTTCCTTTTACTGCGGATGATGTGGATTTTGTTTCCCTTTCATGTGCAGACAGAAGCAGCAATGCCCAGTTTAGAGCGCCAGTGCGGAACTGTAATCCAATCTCCAGCTCCTAAGGAGTAATGAGAGCGAA
Organism: Upupa epops; assembly: GCA_013397515.1. NCBI lineage: Eukaryota > Metazoa > Chordata > Aves > Bucerotiformes > Upupidae > Upupa > Upupa epops. The sequence continues at coordinate 590,052 of VZRI01008758.1, read as the reverse complement.
CAGCAGACACTGCAGGCTCACAACCTAAAACAATCATGCAAATCAATGTGAGCGCTCCGAGGCCAATTTATTGCCATACAATAGCAGCCAAGTTCTCATTCAGATCTCATCCCTACAGCATCAAGTTCTGACTTCAGTTGTGGTCATGCATCATTTCTGACTTAAATATGGTTGCATGACTCTAACGTAGAGCAGATGCTTCAAGCAGCCCCAGCTGCACATCTGGAGCAGCCCAGGAATAAAGGCACTCTGAATACTCTTAGCCCCTGTTGCTAAGTTGGGCAGAGGAGGAATAAGTTTAAAATGGCCCAGCATAGCCTGCGCAGCTCATTTTCTTCTTTCAGAAAAAACAGCTCCTAATGAAAGGGGGACAGAACGGAAAGGACCTCAGTTTTGGGGCACGAAAGCAGTTCTGGGCATAGTGAATCACAGCATGATTGAGGCTGGAACAGCCCTCTGAGCTCATCCAGCCCAGCCCAGGACCTGACATCACAGCAGCCAGAGCAGGGCACTCAGGGCCACAGCCAGGCTGTCCTTCAACACCTCCAGACATGGGGACTCCCCCCCCTGCCCTGGGCAGTCCAGTCCAGGCTCTGAGCACCCTTTCCCTGAGGAAGGGCTTCCAGACAGCCAACCTAACCCTCTGCTGGCAGCTTCAGGCTCCGTCTTCTCTTCCTNGCACTGCCCCCAGGACTTGAGGGGAGGCCTCACTGGTGCCCAGTAGAGGGAAAGAATGATGTCCCTAGTCCTGCTGGCCACACTAGTGCTGGTCCAAGGCAGGATGCCACCGGCCTTTCGTGCCACCATATGAGGTATGCTGCTTTCCTGTAGTGGCAGCCATTCCCAAGGAACCAGTGCCAAAAAAACCCAACCCAGCAGCTCTTTGGAATTCTTTCCCAGAATTGATGGAACAAAGCTTCCAAAGGACCTACTGGATTTAATTTCTGAGGACTATCAGCTTACACTCGGGCAACACTTCTGTCCTGCTTTTGCAAAAGCAAGTAAAATCGAGTGATGGAGTGTGAGTAGTGCCCACTACCAGAGAGCTCTCAGTGTCATTCCCTCTGATGGCCGAGCACCAGGGTCGCTCTTGCTTACCAGACATTTGCTGGGATATTCGGCAGCCACGTGACTCGCAATCGCGCTTGGAAAGCACTGAGCAGAACAAGCACAACAGAATCAGCATTAACCTGCCTGAAAGCACAGCCACCACAGTTGAGCTCCTGCGATCCCACTAGTCACGATCACACCTTACCTTTCCTGAGGACACAAAGCCTTACAGGAGCTATGACAGTCAGGTGGAGATAGGAATCAATCTGCCTTTAACTTGCCTGTGATGAGCATCATGTTTTAACCCCCCCACTGCAATACTACTCTGAAAACCCCACCCTTCTCCATGAGAACCTGGCCATTCCTGCCAAACTCTGAATTCTGAACAGGGAAAGCTTGTCTGTGACCTGTAAGGGGTCTTACACACAAAGGAGCCACGTGTAAAAACACTGCTCATCATCTTTCTCAGCTGGTTCACTCTGTGGCAAGCAGGCTAGTACAGCAGCCCTCATGGGTCCACTGCTCCAGGCTACAAGGATTTACCAGTCAGTCTCGGGTGTTTAAGACAGCTAAGGTGATGCTCTGAGGAGTGTGCCACGCTGGGACTCGACATCTTAGTGTGCAGCCCAAAATAGTCTAAAGCCCAGGGTCTGACAGAACACTCCCCCTCTAATACTCCGATTCCTCAGTTCCGTTTTAGTCCACTGAGGACCCAAGGGGTACACGAGGATGTTACCTAGACCAAAATCGAGCGAGCATATTTACGCTGAAGTGCTCGCTCGTCTGCTAAGCAGCAGGCACCAAGTAGTGCCAAAAACATTCTGGAAGGGAGGGGAAATGAGAGATGAATAGGAAAAGCAAAAGACACTGCTTTGAGAGAGTACCTTGCTTTTGCACTACTTACAGCAACTAAGATCCAAAAAAAGGTTACTGAAAGGTATGGACCTGAGACTAGAACGTCCATATTCAAGGCAATTATTCCACCAAATACTGCTGAAATTCCAATAATCACCTCAATTACCTGGAACAAAGCAGAGCCCACAGATTAGAAACAGCACATTGGAACATCACATCCCCAGTTTGCATGTAGAAAGAAACCCACTGGGAGGACACCAACATGTTTATGCTGTTAATTCGCATGACGTCCATGCCTGTCAGATCTAAAGCAGGGCAGAACTCCAGCTGCTCTAACGGGAAACAAGACCAGCTTCATTACGTGTATGTGTGCTCCCTCATTCACTGCCCCACCGAGCAGCAGCTCAGTTCATACTACTTATCCTTAAGACACTGGGCAGACCCCTTCCGATTGCACTTGACACTTCTCGCCCATCTTAAAGCATCTCCTTTTGCAATACTACAAGATAGGTCTCTCACTTCTGCTGTCATCTTTCAGCTCTTACCTACACTGATCTCCAAGAAAGATGAAAGAACAAAGGGATTTACTGAAAGAAAACAAGGCTTTTCTTACCGAGTAAGACTTCAGGATTCGAGCAGGAAAGCTGATGTTGCTCAGGACGACGGTACTGTCATACGCAGTATTCTGGAAAGGAACCAGACATTCTGGTCAAGAATCACACAGAACAAGGTGTTTCTTTGCCATATTCTGTATGACCTGTTAGTATGGGCCCTAACAGTGCCAGGCAACACCTGGCCTGCCCACCAGCGCTGACTGCAGTGTCAGACTACATCCATCCCACTAAGAACAAACCAGCTGGGTCCAGAGTAGCTGCTATACAGCCTCTGTTCAACAGGGAACTACGGTCACCTTGTCTCCCCTTTCCACGTGCAGAAAGGACACCTTCTTCCTGAGCATTTGGGGTTTACCCACGTGGATACTCGGTAACTGAGAGCAGAGTGCACTGCTTGACTTCAGCTAGCAAGCAACAGCTGCACCAGAACACAGTGGCACAGCACATTATCTCCGTTAGTGTCTAAAGCAAGTGCTGCTGTGCAAAGACGAGGGAGGGCTTTGCAAGAGCCCTTGTGACTACAGGAAACTTTACCTACGACCCCAAAGCCAATATTCACCGTGCAGCACCCACCAAATTGCATATGTGGTGGTGCCAGGGTTCCAGAGCATTGCCTGCACACGTACAATTCACTGTGTTCTGTTCCACAAAGACAGCAACGAAGCGTTTGCCATGCCTGCTCATCAGACCTGCAAACAACCCTGTGCCGTACCAGGGCCCACTGCGCTCTTAGAGACACAAGAGGTGAGCGTGGCACTGTAATTTCTAGCTACAAACTCGTTTCAGCAGGCAGTGTGCACACACTGGAGTCACCCGTCGTCCGTCCACACAAGCGATGCAGGTACCTACTTTCTTTCCTGTGCAGCAGTCTTCAGTAGACCTAGCTGAAATGATCACAGTGGTTGCCATGAAGATCTCCAGCAGAATAAGGAGAATCAGGTTGAAGTTTATCTGTCAGAAATGCCAAACATGAGCGAGTTACATCTTCCATGTGAAAATAAAGGAGGGAGCAGGATCTAGCAGGATCCAGCAGGTCCTCTCTTCTCTGTGGCACTTAGACATACACACTCATTAAGCACCTTGTTAGCCATCTTCTTGGCTCTCGATGACTTTCTAGGACAGAATTCAGCTGCCTACCTATGGCTGAGAACACCTTAGCTAAGAAGATCTCTTTCATTTCAGGGAACATTCTGCCGGACACGGTATCCCTGCCTTCCAGAAGGGCACTTAATGACTCGGGGAGGGATTACTGTGTCCGTTTGCATTTCACAGGGTCACCCATGAGAAACCAGACCACTGCAACAAAGGAAGGAAGAGTCACAGGAACAGAAAAAGGACAAACAAGAAGTAGTCTGACTAGCTGACTAGCCCACAGCTAAGGGAAACCACTATGAGGTGGCGTGGAGGGGAAGGAAGGCTTCAGGCTCCCAACCCCTGAAATCCAGACGTCTGACATTACCTAATACTGAATGAAAGCTTGCTCAAAAAACCCTGTGCCAGGAACCCTAGCTCTGAGCTCTACCTGGTGCTAGTACAGCACTGACAAACGCTCCCTGTGGCTTCACAATGCTTGCAGGACTAGCAGAACACATTATGCAAAACTAGAGATGCTGCCATGCCTCCTGACATCGCTCATCTTCCAGTGACGAGTGAGTGAGTGCAACACTTCACATCCCTCCTTCTTCCTTGTTATCTCTTGAAAAGAGGCAGACACCTACTCTACAGGGGCTGAATCACTTTCTAGAGGCACACAAGTGGATCTCCCTCTCATCTTCAACAAGACCACTCGTTTTCCTCCAGCTGTTCAAGGCATTCGGTGCCTAGGTTGGGCCACTGAGCAGAGCACCGGAAGGCTGGGGAGAAAACCAACTCTTCTCAGAACTGAAGTTGTGCCAAACTATCAGTCAGTAACATAGAACAAATGCAGAGCTCCCTGCACTGATCACATCTGCTTTTCTCTGACCCTATCCTGCAGCTCCTGGGTTTGAGAACTACTGGAAGTGGCAGATTGGAGAGGCTCTTTCGGGCACTGCAATTCCTCCTTTCCAGGAGGTCAGCACCGTGACTCTGTGCTTCGCAGTGCACTGCAGGCTCCAGAGCTGCACCAGAGCCACAAACAGCAATACCCCTCACGGTGCTAAGCTGTTCGGGCAAGAGCAAGCACGGGGAGCAAGGACACTGTTTGGCAAAAGGAGAGGTGCCAAGCAGGCAGCCTGCAGAACACCACAGCCTGGAAAGCCTGGTGATTTGGATGCGTTTTGACACATAGGGCCAGTACTGAGGCTGGCAAGCACAGCGCAGTGGCCAGTAGACATACAAGTTGGGTAAAGATGCACTGTAACTACACTGATGCCTCCTCGCTTAGTGCTGGTGCCTCCTCGTTTAGCAGTAGCTATTGGAAGTGAAGAACAGACATTGTAAACACTACATAAATCAGACTCCTACATTTAACTTAACTTCCCAGTATGGTTTCTCTGATATGATCTGTCAAGAGTGTCAGAGAGAGGCTGCCTCTCGTTAACAAAGTAAAAATACCTCATCTCCAGCTCTGGAATGAAGGGGGGGTTGTTTATATTTCTTTAACCAGAGACACAGCTAATGCTAGAAGGAAGCACGTTCTCACAGCACCTGTGAATGGGAAATTCAATAGTAGATTTCCAAGCACTGAAAGAAAACTCTCTACAGCCACCACCGCACAGCAGCAGATGCACAGAACCAAGTAAACCAAGCCCCTAGTCCTCTTCTGTGACTAAGAGACACGCAAGAGCAACGTGGTAGAAGGAAATAGATTGGAACAGCCGTCATTTGTTTTGCTCTGAGTCTGTAGTAGGATTAAAAACATCCTTCTCTGAATCTGCGTGAAAGGGTCGAACTCATTCCAAGACCAAATAACTCAAAGTTCAATATAGCAGCTGAAATGCATATTCTTACGACAATGTAATATGTCCTACAGATGTTTGGAGACATCTGCACAGAGGACCTAATGGAGACTGACACCCTCTTGGACCAGCAGCTGAAGCAAGGCAGGACAAGCCAGCGCGTACCAAAAGCAAATGCACACTTAGGGTTAGGCAACCGTATCAAGCACCCATACTCAAGCATCTGTGCTCGTCTACATCACCCACGCTTCCACTAGGCAGTGGAGGACATCTCACAGCACTTTAAAAGAGCCTGCAGAATCCTGCCTTAGCCATCTATGCTGAGGCAAACAGGATGGTAGTGTAGAGAGCCAGTGACTGGATCACCTCAACTCTAGTGGAGCTACAAACACTCGACTCACAAGCAGGCACTGAACGCATGCACTCCATTTGGGACAACGTGAATCCTGCCCGAGATCTCAACACTTCCAGCTGCAGTAGCCTGCATGCATGGGGTTCTACTCCTCTGTCCATCAGGCTGATTACTCAGAGCTGGGAAGGAACAGGATGGCAGCAGCATCCTTCACACTGATAGCAGGTCAACTACAGAACTGCTCCCTTTGGAGGGGTAACACAGTCACAGGCTAGGACATCGCTTGTGTCTTGCACTCCACTTATCCATCTGAAGTAACCCTGCAGAGTTATCCACCAACAAGATCAAAACTAACCAGGGATTTAGAAAGTGGAAGGGGTGTTAAACACGAGCTGTACTGCCGGGTTAAGGACAACCTTCTGACCAGCCTTACTGCTTTCAAAGCACTGGCACGCACTTCCCAGCAGAGCCAGAATGACTTTCCTGTGCAGTTTCCCATGGGGAGGGACAATAAACAGGATGATGAAAACCGTTAAAGAGATGGCATTCTGCAGTTTCTTTGTTCCACATGGGTAATGCAAAGCAGCTGGCAGCGAGCTGCCAGTAGAGACTGCCTCTCTAAATCAGAAACCTTTCAGAGAGGACAGCAGGTCAGCACCATGAACAACTCTGTAGAGCCAAAGGTTCCACAAAGCCCCAGAGTCAGCTTTGCACACAGTCATCCTCATTTATCTTTACTCAGTGATCAGCAATGGACTGAGTGTGCACTCAGGTGTCCAGGCTCCAGTACTGAGCCCAGCAGAACAGCACTCATAAGCATCCACTGGCTGGACTTAGCAACATTCACCACCACCCCCCTTTGTGTCTCTTACCCCGCTGTTTCTCCTGAAGAATGCTGTGGGAAATGGTGCTGCAGGCTTTACTACAGTCCAGGTAGACAATGCCCGCAGCCTTTCCCTCATCCACTAAGGGGGTCACCCGAGCACAGAAGGAGATCGAGCTGGCCAAGGAAGCCCCCCTGCCTTTAATAAAGCTGTGCTGACTGGGCTGATCCCCTGGCCTGCATGTGCCCTGTGATGGCATTCAAAACCTTCCCTGACACCACAAGCCTGTAGGCACCTTTTCATTTCAATTACAACTCAACCCTAAAAACTGGCTCATCCACAGAAGAGCTACTAATTACTCTTTGATTAATTAATCTTCTGACCCTGTTCTTCCAAACCCAAAGCACTCAACAAAACTTGCTGCAGTCAGAAGAACAACGTCAGCTGATGAAGCTAGATCACACTTGAAGATCTAATCCATGGTCTAGTGCTAGAAGAGAGGAAGTCATTTTCGTATTAAGGCTCAGCACTGTGTCTGTCCGCCGGGTGAGTTCTCATCTCTGCTGTCCTCCTTCCAGTCCCATCTCCCTCAGAAAACTTACCGCTAGCTGACCTCTCCTCACAGACTAAGCGCGAATCCTGGGGTACTGACAATCCGACTGCGAAGGCCACTGCGACCCCACGCGCCGCAGCCCACCCTTCCGTGTGCCTGTGCACAAGTAAGAGCAGCGTTAATTCACCGCCGGTTCAGTGACTTACATTTATGGCCGACGGATTGAGGACAAGCTTGCATCCAAACCAAACTAAACAGGTGGTTGTAACAGCAAACGTAGACACAAACAGAATCTGAAAACTGGGTATCTGAAAGACAGTTTAGAATGGGTTATCTCTCACATTTTAAACACCAGGGCGAGGGGGGAAGGATAATTTCTCCCCAAATCTAACACTTACCACGTTGATTTTGTTCCTTGCTATGGCAAAGCTCACAACGGCTGAAGGAATACACTAGGAAAATGAAAAGAGAAGACAGTGGGATATTCTGCACACATGCACACACACACACACATGCACACACACACACTCTTCCTGTCTGCATCCACATTCCTGTTAGTTCAGGCGCACTGAAAGAAGATCAGAAACTCTGAGGTAAGTCACTCACTTTTGTCTGGGCTCAGCAATTCCAGGGATTACAAGAAGCTTCAATAAGCCTTCCATACCCCAACACAACGGGAAGAGTGAAGGAAAGAAAGCAAGCCTTTCATGAGGCATCCCATGCCTTTCTTAGTTTAAATTAACTCTGGAAGGCCTGAGCAGCATAAAAACACTGCTACTCCCAAGCTGGGCTTCCACTTTAAACAGACTGTGTCATGGCTGAGCAAGCTCAAATCTGGCCATCTCAACAAGAGCTTTGTAAAACCTGGTGAGTGCAGTTAGAAGTAATAAGTTGTGCTTGGGACCTCCACTGTGTTCAGTGGCAAAGGTGTTCCTATACCTAGGGCAGAGCTAAATGGAAGAACTATGCCTGACAAGTTTCACAAAGTAATTTCCCTGTCCTTATTCCCCACAAGAGATGGGTACCACTGCAGAGCCCACTCTTCCATGCAAGCTCTTAGTGTTCAAACAAAGTAATATGCTCAACTGAAGCTATTAAGAGTGTTTCCATACTAAATAATGAATCATTACAAAACCCTGCACTTCATTACTAGTGATAATTTTGCACAACTAAGCGCTGATGGCTTAACCATTCTAACTAGGTGAATACCAACACTTGCAGTCCTTGGCAGCATGGCCTCAACACCTAAACTGCCTGTACTTAGCAAAGAAGACACCAGTTTATGCCCTGTGTACTCTAAAGCCTCAGAAACACTACATGGCTATGATTCCTACTACCACTCTCAGACAGCAATGCGGTCCATGCTAAACCTCATGCTTAGAGCTCTCTAAGCCCTTCCAGCTACGCTTACTCCTTTATCTGTAGTAGGAGCTGTAACAACTGGCTCATATACAGACACCTAGATGGCCACATCCTCACTCACAGCAAGGCATTGAAACCCCATGCAATAACCCGTGACTACCAGACCTGTGGAAGCTCTCGCTAAAACACAAAGAGCCAAGATCCGGGGCAGGAATGAGTCAACACCAACACCAGTGCTCACATCAGCAAAGAAGTTAAACTTCTTCAGCTGTATTCTAACACCTCAAGCAGAAACCTAAGTGACAACTCATTCATAGAACCACTCCTGGGACTTGTTCAACACAAAGCAAAGCGAACCTGTTTGCGTTCAGTTTAACAGAGGTTCTGTGCACCCGAAAGCAAATCAGTGAGTCAGGCTCAGATGCATCAGTGACAGAACAGAATCCTGCCACGAGCACAGACTCATGCACACACATGTGAAGTGTAGGTTAAGAATACAAAACACAGTTTAAAATCCCTAAAATACAGTATAAAAACTACAGACTTTGGAAAACAGCAGCTGCCTTTAATGCACAAGTGACTAATAAAACCATGATACTCAAGAGAGCTGCAGTCTGCTTCGGTAGTCAGATGTTATGGCATCTGTGGATGTAAAATCAAAGAGCACTACCTCAAAATCTGAAGCATTGGGGTGGCGTTGAGCCTGTGAATTCCCCGAGCACATACACAGCAATGTAAACTATCTTAAAATCAGCTTCAGAAAGACTGCTCACACAGACAGCTACTGCAGGCCAGCAGAAAGCTGGTGTGAACATGGCAGCACAAACCACAGGGAATGAGCCCATGTAATGAACCCATGTAATGAACTGTTAAATAGAGCTAAATCTTCCATGAAGAAAGTCAGCAGCAATGAAAACCCCACCGAACACCCCGACCCCCTCCCAGACAGACTAGAGGACAATAAACCCATCAAAATGATTTACTACTGACTTTGCTGTCAAACGGCCGCAGCAAATAATTAAGAATGCTTACTGAACCTGCTGCACAACGCAAGTAATCCATTTCAGACGGGAAGATATTGCCCAGATAGAGCGAAAATCCAGACGTAATAAGGAGGCAAGTCTGAAAAGCAACGAATAAGGCAAATGAATACAACAGCTCTCAGCAAGGCAGCTAACCAGCTCTCAGTCATCCCCTGCAAAGGGGGCTCCTGATGGCCACTGCATGACGCGGCCTTTGTGTGCACAGTGCTGGAGGTGAAGAGCCCAGAACACACCGGGTTCCAGAGAAGAGGTTTTGCTCGTTACCAGGACTTAACGCTGCACAGTGTGACCACGTTTGCATCGAGCCCTGCGCCCGGACTTGGCAAACACCCACTACAGTGCTCAAAGAGTCACTGCAGCGCCCAGCGGTACGAGTGTTCCTGCAGCCTCCAGTAAGCCTCTAGTTTGCGTTCAGGGCTTGGCTCCACCAGCGCTCGTTACGCGTACGGGCAGGGGAGCACAGCAACCCACTGGAGCACAGCAACGAAAGCGATGCTAGGATATGCTGATGAAGAACTTACATTCCTGCCTGCCCCCCAGCTCTCTTACTGCTGCAGTCTAGCGGCACACGCTGAAATCTCCCCGTCCCATGGCTAACTCACCTGATTATTTCATAGTTAGAGATACACTGCCAGCGCTGAATTATTAGTGTATTCTGCTAACAGGGCTCTTTTTGCCTGTCACACCACTGAGCAGGTATTCCTTTGGAGGCGCTGGGGAAGGAGAGAGACAAAACAGATCTCCTGCTTTATTTTGGCTTCCCCCCATGCTAGAAAATTAAAGAGGTCTTTAGGAAGTCACACATACAGCACATGTGTGGGAATCAGCACACAAATGCATCCTGGCAGACTGGCAGACAAGTGTCTGTGGAACACCACGACTCTACTTTGTGCCTGCAGCACACCGAGCTGTCCCTGCACGGGAACAGCCCAAGCGAGCAGCCGCTCTGATGTCACGCTACGGTTTGCAACTGCTCCTTGAAACAGTTCTGTTCAGTGTGACTTCTCTTACCCTGCGTACAGACTCTCCCTCATGGAGACTGTTTCAGAAGAGCTGAGATTAATCACTCTAACACTTGGGAGAAAAGTCCAGTTGGAGTTTCTTGGATTAGCTCATTCAGTTTTGTTTCATGCTTCTCGACAGCAGGACTGCAGCAAACGACTGTTAAACATTAGCATCTCAAATCACTCACACAGCTCAGGAAAGATGAAAGTTGTCATCCTTTTCAGCTATTAAGTCAGAGAAAACCTAATGCAAGGAGAGCCAGCTCTCACTTTGCTCTCTTTTTATACAAGAGGGCATCTGGAAGGAAACCCTGGTTTTGCAGTGTCAGAAAGGAAAGCGTTCAGCTGTTCCCATGAAAACAAGGCAGTGCCTCCACGCGCTGCGTGCAACCAAGTCCCTAGTGTTACTACGGCAAAGCATTTTTAGCTCTTAGTAGTTCTTACTCTTCACAACAGGAGCTTTTGTAACAGCTGTGATGAGTATCACCTAACTTGGCTCACGACATGAAGCAGCACAGGATGTGCACGCCAGATGTGAGTCCTGTGATTCCAGCAGTGACACAACCATTCCAATCGCTGCCCTGTTCACACACAAACCACGAGTGCACACCCCACTACACAGAGTTTCTACCAAATCACTACCAAACCCCGCAAGATCAACGTGGCAGTTAGGTGCCATGAATACTTTCAACGCTGAAATGCAGCAAATAGTCATGTTAACAGGTAAAATATGTTGGAAGGACACAAGTGATGAGGACACTACCAACAGGCACTGCTCATACATACACACAGGTGGTTATTTACCACTGCCACACTCACTGTTCATCCTCTCTGATTAATATCAACAACAAAAATCAGCCTTCACAGAGCATCTTGGCAGGTGCCAAGAACTCTGCAGCTGCAGGATTACCCCAAGAACAGCATTCGACAGCGAAGGGTTACATTCCCAATTTGCTAAATACAGGTCTCTCTAGGCAAATATTGATGTTCAATCCTACCCACGATGAAACTGAGTCCCCAGATTATGGGACTCGGAACGCATTACCAGGCACCGAGATGCCATCAGCATTTTTCACTTTTAGATCAACAGCAGTACTTACTCCCATCAGCAGAGAAAAGATCCAGGTTCTGTAACTAAAGCAGGGGTGCAGCCTCTTTGACAGCTGAAGATCACTGGATTTGATGTCTGGTATGTAGCTTCCGTTCTCCTGCTTTCCCCGTTCCAAAGTTGGCATCCTGTCATAGCTGAATTCTTCTCTGTAACTTTCTTCCCTGGTCATAACACTTCACAAAGGCAACGAACAACAACAGCAAACGAGGAAGAAAGACCAAACGTCGCCTTCGGTTCCTTCCCACGCTCAGACCGGCGTTCAGCTGGCAGTCTGTTTAGGATAAATAAAAGCAGCATTCAGCAATAAGTTGTACATGCATTTCACATCACGCAAGCATGCTAACAACTTACTCACACAGAGTAAACTGCGTCCTACAGGCACGGCCCACGACAGTACAGTGCGATATCAACACAATGCAAGGTGTGTGTGTCTCTGGCACCTCGGACTTTATTTCAAGCTCTAAAAACCACTTCTGGAGGCGTTCGGTGAAGCCATGGCCAAAGCTTTTCTCTGCTGGTTTTTAACTCCAGGACAGAGAGCACAGTCAGACGTGTTCAACTGGAATTCCATTTTAACCCTTGTTGGCAGGTGTCTGCAAGGAGAGGCATCGCTGTGACTCCAGTGACCTCATAGGCTCCACATAACTGCTACAGCAAACTGTCTCTCGTTCACCCAGTATCAACCATTTCTCGTGTTCATCTCTCTGCTTGCCAACCTGCTGCAATACCCTCAGCGGTATCTCGTATGAGATCTAAGATCCTGCAGACTTTTCAACAGTGAAAACCCTTCATGCTTACCTTCAGCTGGAGAGTGAACTGCCAGTGCAACAGAGCCTCGCGGACACAAGTGCCCGTGCGCTCCGTGATCCGCTCACCGTTCAGTGAGTCATGCCGTCTTTGAAAAGTTCTCCCTTACACTTTGGCCTCCAACACCATCTATTCAGGCGCGGAACAAAGGCACAGCTAAAACTTCAGTCAGGCCAGGGAACAGGGAAACGCCTCCTGAATTTTAATGAACAGAACACACTGGAAAACCACTGCCTCCCTCCTCACCGGGCTGCTTCCCAACCAGAGCAGCAAGTTTCAGGTCTCTTATCTGAGCACTGCTACTTCATGGCACCCTAAATAAAACCTCACCAGCTTTTGTCTCGGTAGTGCCCAGCGATGGCAATATTCGCCAATCCAGTTCTCGTTTCCAGGGAGCAGAAGCTACTTACAGTTCAGCATTCTCCTGGAATAAACTACAGATACAGGGGGCTGGGGGGTTATAAAGTTAGAGGTTAGAAATCAACCAAGCGTAGTATCCTCGTTGTAGAGCTCTCCTTTTTCTAGTAAGTTGAGCTGTCTGGAGTGTTCAGAGGCTGCGATCATGCTGGCACTCGTCCTTAGAGAGACCGTGATGCCTGCAGAACCTAGCTGAATTTGAGCAGGCAGCAGTGACATGCGGTGGCCAGAGTACACTGCACCCATCCCTCCTGCTTATTAAGCCATGAAAAAGCCCAATAAAGAATAAAAAGAATGCTTTTATCATGGAGATGCTGGCACCTTGACAGCTACAGTAATGACAGGGCCTTTTGTCTGAACTTTAAACACTCTTGTAACCAAGAGACAATTAAATCCTCAGTACTCTGAGGGGCATAACCTTTACAGGGCGCTAGGAAAACATGCGAACAGCACCACTCAACTTGTAGGGAAGTCCAGCTGGCTCCCCTTGTAATGTCAGCCACTTCTGGGAGAATATTAAAACATTAATTACAGTCGTTTTCATAGACAGAGACATGGAAGTTAATCCCTGCTGCGCACTGGACACAGCTGTAAATCGTAAGAGAAAGGGGGGGAAGCAAGCAAGCCTGCGCAGCCAAGCGGAGCAGCGCTCAGCAGTGAAGCCTTTCTGCTCCAGAGCTCACGTTAGAAACACAGAGCAAACGTGACTTGTCAAAGGCTGCATCTAATGGAAAAGGGGCAGCGCTTTCCTCACACCTTTTCCAGTGGGTGACAGTACCAAGTCACTCCAGCACAAATCACCAGGCTCATATTTGATCCCTTTTGACCAGTGTAGGGGCATCACCTTTTCCTTTGCCAGCACGGGCTTGGTGAGATACTCCATCTCTCTGAATAAAATGTGAGGTCCCACACCCCTGAACAGGGCAGGGCTCAAACCCTAGTCATTTCTCCTCACAATTTCAAGTCTTTCAGGCAGCATTGCATCTGAGAGCTACCTCTGTCAAGCATGGCAGTACAGTGACCTTCCTTCTGCTCCCTCTCCTGTGCACTGCTCAGTAGTTAGAACTTTCCTTGTTGCAGAGGCTCTCCACACAATTACCAAGCGCTCTGTGTTCAGCATCACTGTCGAGAACACCACACTTAAACTTCACAGTTCAGTTTCTACTCTAAAATGTTTTGGGGGCCCTTGTTTGAGGGTCCCTTCATTTCATGCTTCTGCTTCCATGAGTTCTTGGGCCACCACTATACACACACAACCACAAGGCACAATGCAGTAATCAGAGCCCAAGTCACAGGCCAGGCCATGCCCTTGTAACATGAGGTAAGGTGCAAAGGTGCTGTACAGGGAGATGACCCCTGATTGTAGAGCACACACAGGAAACCTGCACAACAACTGCCCTTAATGTGACACCGCCAGCTGAACTACGCACGCTTCTGGAAAGGATCAAACAGCATGTAAAGGGGGTTCCCATGAGACCCCTTACGTGCATTGCATGAGGAGAACTGCCACTATCAGTGCTAGCTTCCGAAAGGGCAAGGACCACTGAACTCGTATTCCCTCCAGAGCTGCAGCAGCTCCCACACTGACTGTGTTAGGCCAAGAATAGCAATGCTTTGTTAACCAAGTTTATAATCCTCTAGATCTTACCAGATCATTGTGAAACTCGCTGCCACTGAGATGATATCGATTCCCCGACTGCACACACTGTCCTCCTACGCACTCTGCTCTACCACAGTGAGCAGACTCCATGCCTCACTCCCAGGGACACACAGCGTACAGAGAGGTCTCTGCCCTGTTGAGACTGCAGGCTGCTCATGGGGCTGTCACCCCAGGACTCTTCACTTACAGAAGCCACCCAAACTCTGTACAAATTTCACTCATTATAATCTCATCAGCATCTAATTGACACCTCCTCCTTCCTCAGGGCACCTGCCTCTTGGTAGGACACACACAGCAGGACTCTCACCCATGGGGCATGCACTTTGAATCCTTTGCACCTGCTCCCTAAATCAAAGCAAGAAGTGTTTTAGCCAACGATAGTGTAGAGTGGCTATGAAACACACCAGCCAGGTGGCCTGCGTTCAGTACTTCTGTGCTGCAGCACACAGCTCGGTCAGTAATTACCTTAGGTGCCCACAGCTACAAATGCACTCTAAAAGAAAACGCCTGGTGCCTCCCACAGTGGGTAAAGGACTACACACCCTGCCTCAACACCTAGGTGGTTTCTCCCAGGGTACTAACAGCCAGCTCACACCCCGGGCCAAAGGATTCCTTTACTGCATGTTTGCGCACAGCTCTCAGCTAAGCGGGCATCTACAAAGGGACTGGAATGTGTTAGTTATACTGGTTTATACTGGTGATTTCCACNGGCAGTGGGGGGGCTGCCCGGGGGGGTTGTGGGGTCTCCTTTTCTGGGGATGTTTGACACCTGCCTGGACTTGGTCTGGGCGATCCTGCTGTTGCAGGGGGGTTGGACTGGGTGATCTTGCGAGGTCGCTTCCGATCCCTGAGGGTCTGCGATGCTGTGACCGTGACACCACTGCTGTCTGTCACGCTCAAACACAACCACAGGAGGACGCTCGCACCCGCCCTTCAGCCCGCGGCTCCGCTGTCCAGAAGCGGCGGTGGGGCTGTGCCCCTCCACTCCTGTGATGTCCCGGAGCCCCTTTTTGCCGCTCAGGGCGCAGGAAGGGTGAGGGCCGAGGAGGATGAGGGGGTGTCGGGCTCCGACTGCAGGCGGGAGCCAACCGGGCCCCCCGCGCCTCACCCTGCGGCCTAGCACACGGCCTCAGCCTGCGGCACGCGGACTCGCTCCGTCACGTGACCCGGAGCGAGCAGTCTGATTGGCCGGCGGCGTCGCGCAGGCTTGAAGCGAGGCGTGAGGAGAGGCGGGGAGGCGAGGCCGTGCGGAGGGCGAGCAGGCAGGGCGGGGGCGCTGCTGGGGCCGGTCAGCCATGCTCGGCCTCTTCTCCAAGGCGCTCTCCTTCTTCTGGAGACGGGCCGATGACAGCGAGCAAGGAGGCGAGCAATGGGGGGCGTCAGGTAGGCGTTCCCGGGCCTGGCGTGGGTTTGTGGGTGCCGGGCGCAGCTCCGCGGGCGAGGGCGTCGGTGGAGTTGTCCCGCCGCGAGGGGAGCGGAGCGGGGCCCGGCGGTCTGAAGGGCGGAGATTACGAGAACAAGGCAGCGCTTTCTGCGCAGAGCACGCGGGAGGGTGGCTGTGTCTGCCAAGGGCGGGTTAGCATCGCTCGCTGGAGTGAGTGAGGTGCGGGAGGGCTGCTGTGGGAGTAGTGCGGACTTTAGGCCTTCCCTGATGGTGTCGTCAGTAAGCGAGTGGCCTCACTTCCTTGGGCTGTAGAGCGGAGATGACGGTGTAGTTACCGTTTTGGAGCTTCAGAAGGTTGAGAACATCTGAGATGCTGTGACTGCTGTCGCTCAGTGCAGCAGTCAAGTGCAGCTTCAGTGAGTGTGCAGGCGTAGGGACTGGTGCTCGTTTCTGGAGAGAAACAGGCTCTACAGAGAGCTCTAAACAGGCTGGGGCCAGTAGTGTGAGGTTCAACGTGGCAAGTGCTCGGTCCTTTGCTTGGGTCAGAACCCAGTGTAGTGCTACAGGCTTGGGGAAGAGTGGCTGGAAAGCTGCTTGCCTGTAAAGGACCCGGTGCTGTTGGGCTACAGCCAGCTGAATATGAACCAGCTGTGTGCCCAGGTGGCCACGGCAGCCAGCAGCATCCTGGCCTGTATCAGAGATAGTGTGTCTGCAGGAGTAAGGAAGCAGTCATCCCCCTGTACGCAGCAGTGATGAGGCCACACCTGAAATACTGTGTTTGGTTTTGAGCCCCTCACTATAAGGATGAAGTGCTGGAGCTTATCCGAACAAGGGTAACTAAGCCAGTGAAAGGTCTGGAGCTCAAGGTTTATGAGACAACTGAGGTTGTTTAGCCTGGAGANAATACTGTGTTTGGTTTTGAGCCCCTCACTATAAGGATGAGGTGCTGGAGCTTATCCAAACAAGGGTAACTAAGCCAGCGAAGGGTCTGGAGCTCAAGGCTTATGAGACAACTGGGGTTGTTTAGCCTGGGGAAAAGTGAGCTGACAGGGGACCTCATTGCTGGTTTCAACGCCCTGAAGGGTGTTTGTAGAGAGATGGGTGTCAGTCTCTTGTCTCAAGTAGTGAGCAGTATGTTAAAATCACAGGATCACATGGTAGGGGTTGGGAGGGACCCCTGGAGACCATCTAGTCCACCTCTCTTGCCCAAAGCAAGATCACCTAGGCAATGTGACCAGATGGGTTTTGAAAGTTGCCAAAGGAGGAGACTCCACAGCTTCTCTGTAAGCCTGTTCCAGTGCTTTGTTACCGTCACAGTAAAAAAGTAGTGGTGAGGTAGAACCTCCTGTTTTCCAGCTTGCACCCACTGCCCTTTGTCCAACCACAGGGCACTGAAAAGTTGAGTTCCAAAGTATTGAAACGAGTCTCCCAGGGAAGTAGTGGTGTCACCATCCCTGGAGTCGGGCATGCAGCACTTGGGCATACAGTTCAGTCATCGACTTGGCAGTGTGACACTTTCATAGCAGCCCAGTGGGAAGAGATAGGAGGTTGGCTTGATGGCAGATGGAGTATGAGTCAACATATTCTGCCTTCAGAGAGGACCACCTGTGACCTGTGGTGCCTCAAGCACAGCAGAGCTGGCTGGTCAAGGTTGGTGATTGTCCCACCTTGAGTGCTGTGTGCAGATTTGTGTGCCTCAGTATAAGAAGAATGTCAAGCTGTTAAGGCTGTTTCTGGATGGTGGAGAATAAGATGTGGAAGGTCTCGAGGGCAAGACTTACAAGGAGCACCTGAGATCACCTTGCTTGTTAAGAGTGCAGAAAGACAATCTGAGAGCCCCAGAGTGATGTCATCACAGTCTGTGACTTCCTTGGGGTGGGCAGTGGCGTGCAAGGTGCTCTTTGTTTTTGTGAGGACCCAAGGAAATGGAGCGATGAGGCTGGGTCAGTGGAAGTTCTGATTGGGCGTCAGGAAGCATTTTCTCTGAGTGAGTGGTGGGTTCCTGGAACATTGCAGCACCACTGCTGTTCAAGGTGCTTCTAGGCAGTGTGCTTAGCCGTACGGTTTGGTTTTAGTTAGTCCGGAGAAGAGCAGGGAGTTGGACTTGATGATCCTTATGAATCACATTCTGTACTGTGTTTCATGCAGCTTAAAGCCTGTTGTTTTCATGATGCAGTTTGTTTTTAATTAGCTGCCTTCACTGGTTCAACCATAGCTTGCAGGAAGACTTTGAGACTTACAGTGGAAACAAACCTGTTGGCAGCTGTTGATGTTTGTAGTTGAACAAGCCAATGGCCTTTTGATAGAAGAGACTACAGCGCTCCTTACTTGTTGGATAGTTCTGTAAAGATGCTGCTTGCTTCTCTGTCAACGCTTTTTCCCTGGCTGCAGGTGGTAAAGAACTCAAAACTGTACAAGGAGTGGTGACAAGATTTTGCCATGACTATGGGATGATAGATGACATGATAATCTTCACAAAGGATGCTGTTACAAAGAACGTGCCGCTGACTGTTGGACAGGAAGTTACTGCCACTGTTGAAGAGGATAAAACATCAGGTGGCTTGAAGGCCATCAAGGTAAGAGGTGAAAATAAACAGTAGTCTCATTTTTCTCTAAATCCCTTGAGACTTCTGTTTGGGAGTTACGGCAATTTTAACCTCCCAAATTCTACAAAGTACAAGCAGTTGTCAGCCCTTGGCTGGATGCTGGGGTTTCGCTGTTATTACACTGTAATTTGCTTTAAAAGGTTGTTCCTTTAGTACTGGTTCTCTAGTACAGGCTCAGGAGTAGTAAATGTGAAACAGCTGGTTGAGACAGCTGCGTGAAAATTGGGGGGGGGGGCTTGAAATAATGATCAAACCAACGTTTTTCTGTAATGTTTATGTCATCACTGTACGGATGGATAGGACTGTTCCCCCCGTGTGCTTGTGTACAAAGCTGAGCGGTTAGCGAGAGTGCGGAGTGATCTGATGAGGAGCTTGTTTTCTGTGAACAATTAAAATTCTGATAACTGGAGGAATCTTGTTCAACAAGAATTGTAAAGATCATCTGTTTGATTGTTGGTGGGGTTTTGTGTTACTAGGTGGATGCCTTGCAGAATGTGTGGGAAGACTTCAGTCCTGCTGGGGGTGCTTCTGAGCTAAATATGAAAGCACTGATTGGCAGTATTACCTCCGTCACGAAGGATGGTGGCTATATTAATCAGAACACCTATTTTTCAATGGAAGATGTCTGTGAAGGTGTGTAGTGTCTGTCTCGCTAGCATTCTCTGCTGATAAACTTTCAGTCAGCAACCTAAACAAGCTCTAATAGAGTAAGTGTAGTGGAATAAACGTCGGGGTTTGGGTGGGGAAAGCTGCCTGTGTATTCTCACTGAGCATAACTACCATGCGGCCATGTAATCATGGGTGTAGGCCAGTTTATCACTAGTGTGCCTACATACATAGGTACCTCTAGGTAGCCTACATAAGAACTGCAAAGAGAAGGTTTGACTTAGTGTAGTGAATAATGCGCGTGCTGGATGGCCGCTTCATAGCTCTGTATGGGAGCAGCACGTGTGTAAGCAGCAGTGATTGAACCTGAGGCATGTTCTGCTTTGTGTAGGTTTCAAACCTTACGAAGGTGACTGGGTACAAGCGCAGTATTTTATTAACCCAGGGACATGGAACAGTGAAGCAGTTGCTGTAACGCCTTTGAGATACAAGCAGGTTGACAAGGTAAACGTTCTGCGCGTGGGCTTTGGCTAGAGGAACCTTGTGTAAAGGTGAGGGATTGAGGGTGGTTTGAGCCACTTGTAGTGGTAAAGGTGTAATACACCTTCGTGAAATGACCAAACACATCAGCTCTCAGTTTATGTGATTACTTCTAAAGCCCCAAAGCTTTTGGAACACAAGGACTCATACCTGTTTTGATTAGAACAGAAGAGGAACGCTTACTGGCTGTCAGTGGTATATTTGGATGCTTCCTGCTGGCTTAGTTACATTAGCTGTGGAGCAGCTGCATGGGTTTTCGACCTCCTTTCTTACTGACTGTGGCAGTTGCTAGGTTTTAGTGTATCCAGTGTTTAGTGTGTTTAGTTTAAATCAGAAGACAGGCTCACTGATTCTAGGTTAGAGCTGTGCGCTTGCTTCCCGCAGGTGCCATTCTGGCAGACAGTATGAAGTAACGCTGAGTAACCGCTGTTCACAGGTTCGCATTTCCAGCATCTGTGGAAGAAGTGGTACGTTAGACGACAGCATATTTTTCACTTTGGACTCGCTGAGACTTCCTGATGGCTATTCACCTTGTAGACATGATCTGGTGAACACAATCGTGGTGGAGAGCAATCAGTCGTGTTACGTTTGGAGAGCTCTCTGCTTGGTGCCAGTCGTCCAGGATGGGTAATAACCGCTCCGTCACTAACTTTTTACTTGCAGTTAATCTCTAGTTGTTAGTATGCAGCTGTGATTGTGTTGCATCTAGTAAGCAGGAAATACTGTCAGTATTTCACTGCTTGGCTAGAAGGCATGATTGATCGTTGGGAAGGTGGGGGAGCAGTAGGATTTGGCCCTTTAGAGAACATGGGGATACCTGCAATCACTCAAAATCAAAACTAGCAGCAGCTGAGCTCAGGCCTATTACTAGGCAAGGGAGGAATTATACCTGGCTTTGTTAGGAAAAGCTCATGCTCTTACCTTCTGTTTCCTCTAATCTTTGCTCCTCTACTGAGGGCTTTCCTGTCTGGAAAGCATTCTTAGCAAAATGGATGTAAAATGGGATTGTTCTTTAACATAATTCACTTGAGTTGTAGTGACTCTGCACATGTGTGACCTCAACAGAACAGTTCAGTGTTCTGTGTATTAGAGATTCATTTAGCCTGCAAGTGTCAACCTGAGACAGCGTGGGTGATGTGAGGAGGGTCTGGACAGGTTGCAGAAAAGATTAGGAAGAGGGGATGGTGGAGAAGGTGCAAAATCTCGTGTAATAATAATCAACTACACAAATGTAGAATGAGCAACAGCAGGTCAGTAGCAGTTCTGCAGCAAGGAGTCAGAGTTTGACTTGTGAGTGACACTGAGTTTGACAGATTTTACAGGTCGTGGCCTTACCCGTGTGTATATGGACTCTGTGCATGTGACAGGGTACTCTCTGCTAACAAGGCCTTGGTAGGATTAACAAGTCACATTCTGCAGGCCAAAAATAAGCTGTCCAACAGTTTGAAAGCCCAAAGGAGTAGCAAAAAGAAGGTTGTGCTAGCTCACAAACATGGATTTGCTTGATCTCGAGGGAACCTGGCTGCAGGCAGTGCGTGTGTCTTCAGTGGAACTGTGACAACTGGAGTAAGCTGCTCTCGCCGGAGGTAACGGATGTAGTAGTTTGAATTGCATCTAGGTGAAGCTTTAAGGACTTGTATTGCTCTGAGCAGCAGTACAATTTGTCACCTGTGTTTAATGATGCTTTCATACAGAGCGCTGCAAAAGCAGAGCTTAGAGCAGATGTCTCGACTGCGGTGTAGTTCCTAACGTGCCAAAACGTTGAGGCAGTTTCAGCTACAGTGGGAGACATCTAGTGGGCTTTGCTAGTCAGTTGGTGGAGCTAATAAAGGGCAGCTGCAGTAATAGTCTACTCCATTCTGTTAGATACCTCTGCTCCTTCAATATCCCTTAGTTACTGGCAAGATTACTGAAGTATTTCCGTAGTGTTTTCATGCCGCTGTTTCTGAGCGAAATAGTTTGATACTTGCAGCATAGGAACTGTTTTTTCAGTAGTCTCTGCTGATGGCTGACACTGAGAGGCTGGAGCTCTGATCCCTGCCTTGGACAGGGAAGAGCATGTGACTCTGGCTTGAGATTGAACCAGGCAAAGGGTAGGTCCTGCACTTGGGTCACAACAACCCAGTGCACAGGACTACAGGTTTGGGGAAGAGGGGCTGGGAAGCTGCCTGATGAAAAAGGACCTGGGATTGTTGGTCAACAGCCCTCTGAATAGGAGTGTGTCTGCAGGAGTAGGGAAGCAGTCATCCCCCTGTACTTGGCGGTGGTGAGGCCACACCTGGAATACTGTGCTTGGTTTTGGGGCCCTCACTGTGAGGACATTGGGGTGCTTGAGCTTGTTTGAAGAAGGACAGCAAAGCTTATGAGGAGCAGCTGAGGGAACTGGAGCTGTGTAGCCTGACGGAAAGCGGGCTGATGAGGAACCTTACTGCTCTCTGCAACTACCTGGAAGAAAGTTGCAGAGTGCGAGTGTTGTTTCTTCTCCTGTGTAATAAGCAGTGGTATGATAGGAAATGGCCTCAAGTTGTACCAGGAGATGCTTAGATTGGATATTGGGAGGAAGTTCTTTACAGAAAATGTTGTCAAGTGCTGAGACGGGCCGCACAGGGAAACGGTTGAGCCCCTATTCCTGTGGGTGCATAAAAGATAAGTAGGCATGGGACTTGGGGATGCGATTAATGGTAGGCTTGTCAGTGCTGTGTTAATGGGTGGACTTGGTGATCTGAACGGTCTCTGCTGGTAAAAACGATCCTGTGGTTGTGTGACGGTAGGTTGTAAGGGTGCTTTTTGGCTTTCAGCTTTTTGAAAATGTATTCTGCAGGGGTTTGCAGCTTTCTTACTGCAGCAGTAAGCAGCAGAAATAAGTGCTCAGGGAATGTGTTAAAACACTTCCCAACAAGTCATTTTACCTCTCAAAGTCTAGCACTAATCAGGACCTACAAGGAGCTGCTCCTTCTTGCCTTGGATCAGCCCATGAGGAGACCTGTAACAGCTTCAGTCACCATTTGATTCAGCTCTTGAGCAAACATCCTTAATAATTTGAGCTTCGTATCCAAAGTTGGTGCTGATTCCTTGTCCTGCTGACAAAAGGCGTGTTACTTTTCGTTTGCTGCTCAAGTTGGTGAAGTTAACTTAATTGTCTTGGAAATAGAGGCAGCTGAAAAACCAGTCAACCCTCTCGCCAGCTTTTTCCTGAGTACTGTGGCTGTGCTTTGCTATAGTGATCCTTAATCGTGGCTGAACCGGCCATACTTGCTCAGTCCACGTTTGAAAACTCTTAGCTTGTGTCGTTTTGCAGACAAACTCAGTCTAACGGGGATAGTCCGGATAAGCTTCACGAAGTCTCGGTGGGAGACAAAGGAGGACTGGAAATACCAAGAATGACTGACTTTGGAACTGTGAAGCTGGGGGAATCTAAACGAATGCTCCTTTGGATAAAGTAAGCCTTCCTGGTTCTTGTTTTAAGTTTGCTCGCTTGCTGTCTTGCCATCTGTCTGTAGTCTGTAAACCTGTCTTTGGTACAGAAGCCTCTCGTAGCTGAGCCTTTTCAGTTCATGCTGTTCACGTAACCCCCAAGTACTGTGGGCCTAAAGATAACTTTGAGTTCAGCTTCTATAGGATTAGTCTTTGTTTCCAATGTGTGTCTTTCAGACAGTGCTTTGATACCCAGTCCGGTAGCTCCTCACTCCCCATAGAGTCCTTTGTGGAATGAGGGTGCAAGTAAATGCTTTTATTTGTGAGCGTTTGATTTGAGCCAGGGATGCACTGTCATCCTCACAGCCGGCTGGATGTGGAGGGCTGTTGCATGCTCGTGCATTGAAAGCAGGCTGTTTACTGTTTTCCTTTGGCACTGTTTGGGTGATTCTTCTGTGGGGAGGGGTTGCTTTGGTTCTGTGTGGTGTGTTGGTCACATCTGGGCACAGAAGCTCAAGTGAAGTCCCAGGTGGATATCCCCTGTCTGTTCTCATGGGCTCTATCCCTAATTTCCCAGTGCTAGTCTTTAATGTACTGGTCTTTTTGGAACACGGTGTTTCTGAGTGCTTGGTCTGGTAGTGATGTGGCCTAGAAATACCAACGCTTAGCAGACCTTCGTTATGAAATGGGGGCGAACTGACAGTTCACCACAGGAGTCCACTAAAGCCTTGGGGTAGAACTTGTGAATATTCCTATGCGTTCAAGTACGTAATGAATTACCTGATCCCTTCTAGGAACAGAGGGAATATGCCGCAGTCCTTAATCAACTGCAGGTTAGCTGGATGGGTAAAAGACAAGCAATTCAGTTTCCAAATTCCTCCAGCGTGTGAGAGTGATCCGGAGGAGTGTCTGTCACCTGGTCTGAAAAACCAAGCAAGCCTCCTGAGAGCTGCAGCCGAGTCATGCGGCGACAGTGGGGGCACAGCGCGTGAGGCAGTAACTCACGCCTCCATGGGGAACAGTGAAGGCGTTCCAGGTACGGTGAAATGCTGCCCCTTGAGCCATAAGCATAGCTCCTCGGGAGAACCGTGGGCTTGTTTGAGCAGACTTGCTCTGTTCCAAACCAGGGTACTGCCCTTGTGAGGGGGCAGTTGTGCCAGTCTGCTGCCAACAGTGCTTTGGTTAACAATCTTATTGTCATCCGTTCACTACAGAAGGAGTTAACACTCTGCCTGCAGATCTACCGAGGGCAAAAGAAAACCCTCCTTCGGTGGGAGATCAAAGTGTGTGTGATGTTGAAAATGAGCGGAGAGGAGTCGTGGAGCAGCCAGTAAAGCACGTTCGCGTTACTGGTGAAGTTGTCATACCGCCAGGTGGAAGAACATCCATAGTGATCACGTGTACTGCTGTGTGAGTACTTCCTCCGTGGGTCCTGACCTACGCAAAAGGAAACCCGTCTGAAGATGGGCCTGGGCCCCTTGTTCGCAGCAGCGTTCTCTCCTGGTGCAGGGTAAAGCAAGCTGGTGCCTATGAGCAAACTGTGCAAACCCATGGTAGGACTTGAGAGCGGTTAGAACTCTAACGCTTGCTGCTGACTTCTAACCTAAGAAACTGGTAGTAAGCAGACAGGAGTGAGAGTCTACAGTTCTATTTCTAGCAGTACTTACGGGTGGGGAAAAGTTAAGTGTGACCGTGATGTTGTTAACTTGTGCTTCTTTGAAGAAATCCTGGGTGCAGCAGAGAGCTCCTGCTGCTTGGCTTTTCTGATTTTACTGCTGGGCACTACATTGAAGCCACTGTAATGAGTGAAGAAGAGTTATTGATAGCACCCGTGGAACCATTTTCTCCAAGGAAGCCTAAAACTCCTTCAGAACCTCCACCAAACACAACGACAGTGATTGCCCCTCGATACAGAAGGTATGTGATCTAGATTAGAAACCACACATACCTGATCCACATGGATCAGTATCTGAATGGTGGCTGTGGGGAGGGGAAGGTGATGCCAGGCTGTTTTCAGTGGTGCCCAGCCAGCAGGGCAGGGAGCAATGGGTACTGGTCACAAGCTGGAGCACAAGAAGCTTAATCTAGGAATAGGGAGGATTTTACTTGGAGTGTGAGTTACAGAGCACTGGAACAGGCTGTCCAGGGGGGTTGTGGAGTCTCCTCCTGGGGAGACAGCCAAATCCCACAGTCCTGTGCAGTGCGCTCTGGGCAGTTCTGCTTTGGTGGGGGGTTGGTCCTGTGGTCTCTTGAGGTCCCCTCCAGCTCTGACAGGTCAGTGGTTCTGTACCTTTCCTGTCTTTCTGTCAAGTGTTTCCCCTCTTTCACTCACATTTGCAGACAAGCTGCCACTGTACTTGGAGTATTGGCTTAGCTGTGAAAACACCCCTGGCGTGACGAGGCAGACACGCGATGTCCTCGGGCGGTGGGGAACCGGAGCGCTTGCCTTTCTTGCCCGTGTGGCAGAACTTTGCAGGCCTTGCATTTTTAAAGCAGTCACTGGTTCTGCCGCGTGCGTGGCTCAGTTGTGGGCCTTGCTGATGTGACGTGCTGACCAGCTGTTTGAGCCAGCTGAATGATGTGTATTTTTCTTCTAGGAATCGGAGGAGGCTGCCAAGCTTTCTCCCCCACTACACCGTACCAGATGACTTAAGAAAATGCGTGGAGCAGAAGCTCGATATCCTGACCTTTCAGCCTCTCCTCGCAGAGGTAGGCACGGGCAGGTTTCTACAAGAAAGTACTCTTTAAGTGAATGAGGCTGTTCAAGATAGCCTTGGTTTAGCACAGCTGTAGGGCCCGTTGTGTAATAGAAGCTGTTGTAATTCTGTTAGCAACTAGACCTAAGACTCTATTCTGATGCTTCTGTGGGCGTCAGTAGGTCACAGCAACCAGGGGTGCTAAAGCTGGACGGGTTAAGTGAAAACCTGGGAAGGCACTAGAGTGCTGGTGCTGCAGGGTAGGGAGAGTGTTTGTTTCCATTTCACAGACCTTGTTAGAAAGGCATCGTGGGGTGTTGAACCGTGGGCACAACCAGTGAAAGCAGAAATTCCTCAGTTACTGGAACAACAGAAGGTTCTTCTGTTCAAAGCTGTTCTTGCAAAACGCTCACTTTTAGTTCTCTGAGACTTCTTCGGATTCTTCCCACAAGTGCAGCAGTTCCAGAACAAGGGGGGAAACGCGGATAAACCCCTCAACCAAACAAAAAAGAAATCCCACCCAAAAATCTGAGTTCTGTAACTATTAGGGCAATTCCTTCTCCAGACCTCATCTATGGTGGGGCGTTGCTGCAACTCGGTTTTACCCTTAGCTCCTGGAGGACTTAGAAGCTGGGTGTATAATGCTGTCTGCTTTCTGCACAGCTCTCACAAAACCCAAGATCACGTAATCAGGAGAGCAAATTAGTGCTCCTTTCCCAGACAGGAGATAGAATGCTGCGTTATTTGAAATAATTTTGTCTTGAGAACCTGCTGTTAATGGTGTCTGGGTTTAACTGCTCTTTAAGCTTGGTCTAGTACTGGGGACCAGTGCTAAGACTGCTCCAGAAAGCTCTGCTCATTCGCCTTGTGTTTGAATGAGGATAGCAGCGAATGCTTTTCAAATGAGATGGGTCATTATTAGATAGAGCTTTGTGCCCTTGGAGAATCTCTCTTCAGTGAGGTGCATTAAGTTCTGCAAGGAGAAAGCTGAGGTGCTTTCAGCTTGCCGTAACTTGTATGACCGTGGGCCAGGGCAGAGACCAACCTCACTGTCTTGTTAGCCCTCTTCGCAAGGCATCCCTCGATTGTAATGCTTTCCGGGATTGCTCAGCGTAGACTTGAGTTTGCAGGCTGCACTGAAGTCGGATGTTGAAGCTGCCATTGTCGGAGGGCAAGGCTTGGTTAACTCTTCAACTGACCGGGTCCAAGGACTGCACTGGTTCTGCTTTGACTGCTGTGGGGGTTGAAAATGATTAACATGGTGTACAGATAAATGTGCTTGGGTGCTCTAATTCACAACCCCATTGCGGAGCAGTCGGCCTTGGGAGGCGTTTGGTGTATTGTTGGGAGCAGCGGGTGGCGTGTCTCGGTGTAGCGGTCACAGTGGTAGCGTACCCTGTTCTACCTTTCAGCATCTGAACCTAGACAACTACAAAGCCAAGTTTTCTACTCTGCTGTGGCTCGAGGAGATCCACGCTGAAATGGAAATCAGAGACTTCAACATGAGTGGTGTTACTCTGAAGAGGAACGGCAGCTTCTTGGTGTTGGAAGTGCCGGGCGTGGAAGAAGGCAGACCTCGCCTGGTTCCAGGTAGTGAGGATGGGTGGCCCAGAGCGCGTTGACTGTCGTCTGCAGTGCAGTACCAACGTCACTGCTTGCTTGTTGGAAGTTTTCCCTGTGTTAACACAAAGCTGTTACTCTGAGTTGCTGCACTGTGGGTGTCACAGCGCGAGTGCGGTGTCAGTGGCTGCTGTGGGAAGCGGCACTGCCTCTATCTGTGTCTGCGTGTTACAGTACTAAAGGATTGGTAGTATGCAAAAGTGGGGGGGCTCTCAGCAAGAGTAAACTCAGCTCAAACCAACTCAAAAGCGAAATCCAGGAAAGCAGTCAGAATTCAGAATCTCCAATAGTATAAAAGGCTTTGTCTCTGGGAGGTGATGTCCAGCAGACCAGGGTTACATGCCTTTTAAAACTCAGCATGCAGCAGCATACAGCATTTCAGACCAGGCTGCTCACAGAAGCAGTGACTTAACCAACTGTGGCAAACAGCTAGCATCCTGCAGAGTGTGAACCATGGAGAAAGAGGAATGAAGTGCCACCATGGGAGTTTTACTGCTCCGTGTAACAGTGTGTTGCTTTTTACTCTTGTTTACGTTTAGGTGATAAGGTGATACTGAAAAGTCAGGTGTACTCTGAGCATGTGGTGGAGTATATTGCCTGTATTACTGAGGTAAGCAAGGTGCATCCCCTGTTGCTGATGCTGTGGTCTGCAGGTTTCAGAAGGGAAGCTATAGCAAGTCATGGAATGAAAGATTAGCTTAACCTGGCTTTGGGGGAGCTGGGATTATTTTATCTACATCAGGTGGTGATTTTTATTGTATCTGTGATGACTTGGTTTCCCTGTTCTTTATCTGCTCTGAAAGCATTCATAATCTAGATAGGTGATGTGTTGATAGCTGGTAAACGTGGATGTTCTTTCTGGAGATCATGGGGAGGGGGTGTCGATGCTTTAGGAGATGCCTGTTTGTTTCTAAGGTACTAAACGTTCAGAGGCAAGCTGACTCTCTTACATCTTTGTAACAGATACATGGTGCAGATGTTACTCTTCAGTTCGGCGCAGACTTTGAACAGGTTTACAACTTCGAGCCCATGGATGTGGAGTTTGTCCACTGCAGGTATTCTCATGAAGTCCCCAAAAGCTGCGTGTGATGGATCCTCTAGTGCAGTGACTGAAGAAGCACACAGCTGTCAGCTGGTTGTCTAGGCGAATGCAGGTAGAAGGCAGTAATTGAGGTCTGGCCATTCTTTCACCTTTTTGCCTTTCCCACTGTGTGTGTTGGTAAGGAACTGCAGCTGTGGTCACTAGGCACAGATGCCAGGCAGGCAGATTTGGGGGGCAGAGGGAGGTGAGTGGTTTTGTCGGTGATAGACTGATGGAGTACTTTTGGATGATAATACATGGTGTATACTGGTACTGGGTAACGCTTGGACACGGATGCCAGGCTATGGGGAACTGCTGATGTTAACCACCCACCTTTCTCTACTCTTGCTGCCTGTCTGTAGTTGTTTAATTGCCTTTGTGAGATCAGCTTTGCAGAGAACTTGCAAGACAATCAGTCTAGAACGCCAGGCTGGCTTTGCCTCCCTGAAGAGCTAAAGAATACGTGTACCAGGTTATTCATAGCAAAGGTGATGGACTGTTAGGCAACCAAGAAGAGTGCTTTTATCTGAAAGCCCTCCTTTTGGGGCAAGGGTTGATGATAAAGAGTACAGGATAGCTTGTAGGAGTGTGCTGTTTCGGTTTCTGGAAACGTGAGCTTTCATTTTAACCTACAAATCTGTGTTCTGGGAACAGGTTTACTAGCAGACGATGCCACTTGGCAGTTGAGCAGTCAGTCTACCTGGGTGAAAAAGGTACACTTCAGTTCACTTAAGCCAAGTTTGCGGGCGGAGGCTTTGCCTGTTACGTTGCTTTCTCTCCTCAGGACGTGCTGGGAGGAAAGCACTGCGGTTTGTTCACAGCAGTTATTCTGTGCTCTTTTGTTTTGATGGCTTGTAAATGGCTCGATACGGAGTAAATGTCGTCAGAGTGACTTTGTCTGGTGGTGGTTACAGGGGAGAGGAGTGGGAACAGACTGTGAGTTGTTCAAGACAGTAAGAACTGTGGAAGTCATACTGTTAGAGTAATAGCAAGGGACATGGCCGTGTTTCATCTCCTCGCCATTTATTAAAAGCACTGTGTTCCTGTTGAGCAGAACACTCTGTACGATAAACTTCATGCAAGTCTCTGCTGCTTCTCAAGTAGCCCCTCTTCTACATAAGTAGCAGCACTTCTGCATTACTAATAAACCAGCTCTGGCAAATCAGAGCAGCTGAATTTGTCAGCAGTAGCATCGTGAACCGTGCAAAGTGTGTGCCTGTCAAACTGCTCTGCTTTCTCTTTCTTCTCTGAATTCCCAGTGTTGTTTCCAGAAAGACTTGTCTTAAAATCACCACAAGCTATCAAGACCCAGAACGCTTCTGAATACTCTGGTGTTGATGACGGCCTTAAGCAACGTTCCCAACAGGAAAGTAAGGTATCCGTTCTGCCTTCCTCAAAATGCTGGGTGCCATTCAGAGTGGTGACAGATACCTCCTGCGCAGCTGCTGCTAGGAATTCACAAGGGCTCTTTAGGCTACACTTTCCTTGCCACATTTTAATTTCGGCTCCAGTTCATCTCGTCACCCTTCCTGATGTTGTCCAGCAGTGTTTCTATGTTTTGCCTGTCCCTGATTCTGCTTGTTTAGCTTACTAGCTTTTTGTGACTTCATCGGGAAGCTATAAGCTTAGCTAAGCAAGCCTTCTGTAAGAATTCCTGATGACCGTGGGCAGCAGCAACAGGGTGGTTTATTTCTTGTCTCTGTAGGCAACTTGTAGCTCTCCTGGGCAGCTTTTTCCCCATGTGGGAACTCCCCATATTAATTTGCCCGGTGACCTCTTAGAGAACTTGAGGTTGCCCTCTTAGCCTTTCTCCAGGCTTGCAATCTCTGCAACAAAAGCTGGCCTGTGGGCACGTGCTTTTTCTGCGTGTGAGCAGCAAGACTAGCTCTTGCCTTAAGGTTATAAGTGCTTTGTCCTTGCTTGTTTTCAGGTGGAAAACGTGCAGAGCAAACAGGCAAAATCAGGGGAGAGGAGCATGCAAGACGTGACGGGAGGAGCTACGCAGAGAAGCCAGCCAGGTATAGTGTAGTACTTGTGTTAAGGAGAAGACAATTCCAGATTGCAATCGCTTCAGTAGAAGCAGGGCTGAGTGAGGTATCTTTAGATGCCGTGTAGTTCCAATTACCCTGCTGTGATCAGGGACACCACCTACTAGGCCAGTGTGTTCAAAGCGCCATCCGCCCTGGTCTTGAGCACTTCAGGGGTTGGCAGAAGCACGTAGGGATGTATTCTGTGCTCAGTAAAGTACTGGTTACTTGAAAAACTGTGGTTGTGTTCCAAGTTCCCAGTTTGTTACTGGGGTGCTCTCTCTCATCCTTGGAATAGGTGCTTTGCTAAAACTGCAGAGCAGATGCGGGGAAGCCCAGAGCATTCCTGAGCCTTTCTGCCAAGTGCAGCTTAGAATACCCTGGGCTGAACTGCCTGCCAGAGGGACTGTCGCTCTGTACAAGAAACAGACTTGGTTACTGAGAAGGCACCTCTGTCCAAAGGCTGTAGTGCAGCTGTGGAGGGCTAAAGCTACACGAGCTCAGACAAGGCTGAGGAAAGGGTGCCAGTGGCTGTGACTTACCACTGGTCAGCTGGGACTGGGACTGTGCTGAAGTGGCAGCTCCTGCAAGCTGCTCACATTTTTCTCTAGGTAAAAGCAAAGTGTGCTACCATCACTGAGTACTTTTTGCAGACTGTGAGGCCACAGACCTCTTCTGCCCCTGCAGAAAAGACCCAGTGCACAGCTGAAACACTAACAGCTGCTTTTCCACATTGTTCAATGATGTGGGAATTGGGAATAAATTCCTCAGCTATCACTGCCTCGGGAGAATGATAGCATAATGTGCATGGGAATGGCTTTAATCTGCTGTCCTAAAACGTTGCCGTGGAGTTGTACTGCCTGCTTCTCTTGATTCCAGCTCATGAAACTGCCACGCTTAAACACACGCCTGGTGACTTTTTCAATCCTCTGCTGAATGAGCAGCAGAAACTGGCGGTGAAAAGGATACTAAGCGGTGAATGTCGTCCAACGCCTTACGTTCTCTTTGGGCCACCGGGAACTGGCAAAACGTTGACGGTGATTGAAGCTATTTTACAGGTAACAGTGGATGACAGAGCCATCAATCTGATCTTTTCAGTGTTGGAACACTTAGAGTAACTCTTGAAGAGTACTACCACGTTTGCTTTTCCCCCCTAAGAGTTTTCCAAATACTTTCTAGGATCATTCTCTACAGCTCTGTGAAAGAGGAAGTATCTTTGCAGGGTCTTAGCGTTCCTGAACAGCTTATTTCCAGGTTGTCCTGTATTTGTCTTTAAAGCTTTAGTGGGCAGCATCTGTCTGTGATCCCCACAGCTCTCAGTTTGAGAATGCTTAGGTGTGACTGGCAAGACTGATGTTCTTGAAGCGCAGAAGGTTGGGTGAATGTGGCGTGTATGCAGATCACTTCTCAGTTCTGCCTTCAGTGGCACAAAACGGGTGGTTTTGAGCTGTGTCACGAGTTCTCTAGGTAACGTCTTGGTGATGTTTGCCTTCTTTTGATGTAGATACACTACACTCTACCGGACAGTCGAATTTTGGTTTGTGCCCCTTCAAATGCTGCAACAGATCTTATCTGCTTACGGCTGCACCAAACCCAGCTGTTAAAAGCCGGAGCTATGGTCCGCATTAACGCCAGCTTCAGGTCCATAGAGGTGAGCGTCAGGTGGATCTGCCAGTTCCTATCTCCATCACACTGTCCTGACCTTAAAACACAGGCTCGGCAGTACAGTTCTCAGTGGTGATCAGGCTGGGTAGGCTTGTTCGGGGTCCAAGTACAGTGTACCCCTAGACCTTTTCCAGGGGGTTAACTGCCAAATGTTGAGCCTAGTCCCTAATGTGGTGCTACAAATAGAGGCTCTCAGCCCCTTTCCTGCAGCGCGTTACTCCTCCCGCAGCATGTACGCATGGGTGGGATTCTCATGTGTGGCCTTGCACGGTAGTCCTGAAGGCTGATGCCGTGTCAAGGCCTTGTCTCCAAATCGAGACCACATACACGTTGAGATGAGCGAGTAGTGCCGCTGTCTCTGTACAGCACACGCTTTTGTGGCCCGACCCCGTGTGTAGTATTTCCCCATGTGTGTCTGTGAAACACTCGTGCTCAGTTTGATGGTGACGGTGAAGGCAGTACAGGTGCATTCCACTGTTGCCTAGGCAGATCAGTGACAGGTCCCTTTCAGAGCACGGGTGGGTCTCAGTCCGAGAGTTTGCTCTGCTTCTGAAGTCGTTTTCCCCTAGTTGTTTGGAGTTTTTATTCAGACAGGTTTGTTGTAGAGTAGCACTTTGTCTTACACAACCCCTTGCTTGTTTCCGCAGCAGGTTGATGATGTGGTGAAGCCTTATTGCAAGGACGGTGACGATATTCAGAAAGCACTGTGGTTCAGGATAATAATCACCACGTGCAGCAGCGCAGGGATGTTTTACCAAGCAGCAATACGGTAGAGTACCGCAGACAAACATCACTGAGACAGCGTGGTGCAACAAGACCCTTTTACGGTTCCCTCTGTTCTGTAACTCAGGCAGTTTCAGTGCAGATGATGGCAACGAGTGTCTCTATTTTTAAATCATCTTCCTAACAAACCACTTGGGTTTAGTGACTTCCAGGAGATTCATTCTCCATGCCAAATACAAGCACTATCCTGACTAGTGGTAAGTCTGTGGTGCTGTAACTTCTCCCCCGCTGCCAGGGGAAGCCTTGGAAATGATGCTGCTGCTACCAGTCATTTTGGCTTTAAAGATTCTCACTCTTTGAAGTGACACTGCGTTTGGCAGCTGTTAATTCACTTTCGCTGCTGGTAAGCAACAAAACCTCAAATGTTTGTCACTGAAGAGTCCTCAGACTTTGGCTTTCACCTTGTGAAAGAACACTGGAGCTGAACTGGCCTGGCTGCTTTGGTAGAAGCAAAGGGCATCGTCTCTGCCGCACCAAGTGCGTTGCCCCGAGGGACACTGAGAGCAAANTCTGCCGCACCAAGTGCGTTGCCCTGATTAAATACCCAAAGGACACTGAGAGCAAGGACAGCTTTTCTCAAGTGGCCCAACCTCTGTGTAAACGGTGCTGATTTAAGTACCGCGGAGTTGTGAGTGTCAGGGCAAGGCAGCAAAATCAAGTGACTAAGTTAGCGCTGCGCTTTTCTCTGTGTTCTGTGATCCCCGTCTCCACTCTGTGTCTTTTGTTACCTGGGACACTTGGCAGGGAGGTGAGCGGAGTTGCTGGGGTCATCCGCAGGGTGGCAGAATGAACTAACCCGAGGACCACCCGGTCTGGGTTTGTGTCACTTAATTCCAGGCTTGGACACTTCACGCACGTGATTGTGGATGAGGCAGGGCAAGCGAGTGAACCCGAGAGCCTGATTCCTGTTGGGTTGATTTCGGAAGCTACTGGAGAGGTACTGAGTTAGTAGCATCCACTGAAAAGGTCTGGCTTGCTCTGTTTTGATTGTTGTGAGCAGCATGGAGCGCCACCACCACTGTCTGCTGGCGACTCTGCAGCTGTCGCTACGTGTAATAAATCCCACTCGTGCACACCACCCGTGTCGCAGAAGTTAGTTGTTTGATGGCTGGATCAGGCCTGCAGGAGCAGGACAGGATTCCCTGTGTGGGAGATGCTGAGTTTGAAAAGACAGTGTACTTCTGTGCGGGGCCCAGCCTTTCCTCACACACGCAGCAGCGTCTGGAGAAGAGCAGAGTCCTTGTGGTTGCCCTCGGCCTGTGAATCATGAAGTGTCTGTGGTGGCTGGTCTGACGTTTTGAAGTAGCTCTTCATGTGAGATGGGTTGTTTCAATTGCCTCTACAGGTAGTTCTTGTGGGAGATCCCAAGCAGCTGGGGCCTGTAATAAAATCGAAAACTGCACAAGCTTTCGGACTAAGTACTTCCTTGCTGGAAAGGCTGACGTCAAGAGAGATCTATCTGAGAGACGAGGATGCTTTCAGTGCCTGTGGAGCGTACAATCCTTTGCTGGTGAGTGGAAACCGACAGGGGAAGCTGGCTCCCGCGCTGCTCCCTTACGCCTCTTTGCTCACCGGTGTGCTGGGGAGCCGAGCGCTGCGCAGCCTGATGAACAAAACCCGTCTCCCTTACGCATCTCTTGGGCTTTGGTCTCTGCAGATCACAAAGCTCGTGAAAAACTACCGGTCGCATTCGGCGCTGCTTGCGTTGCCGTCCAAACTCTTCTATCACAGGGAGCTGGAAGTTTGCGCAGACGCTTCAGAGGTCAACTCTTTGCTGCACTGGAGGAAGCTGCCCAGGAAGGGGTTTCCACTGATTTTTCATGGAATAAGGGTATGTACCCTGCTGGTGTAGTGGAGCCTGAGTAAGGAGGCCTCGCAGGACACTCTGCTGTTGTAGTGAGGTCTCTGCAGAATGGATTCTAGAATCGACTTTCTCTTGCACTCAGTGTGACTTCCTGGCCATCTGGTGTTAGAAACAACTGCTGGAGTCAGCCGTTGGCTGGGAGCTGAGCAGGAGCCCCTGGAGTATGTTAGGCAGATGTTCAGGGCGAATTTAAACTCTTAGCAGATTGCCCAAGGAGCAGCTCCAGTCAGCTGCCTCTCGGTTGCTTTTGATGCTGTGTTAGAGAGAATGGAAGCTGCTAACAGTGGAGTTTTAAGGCTCAGGTAGGCAGCCTTTGGGGAAGTAAAGGGGCAGTTTTGGTCATATCCGCTGCCTGGGGAGACTTGGGTTGGAACTCCTCTACCTTGCACAAGGTACCAGCTTGCTAGCACATGCAGCTCCAAGTTGGGATTTAACTTGTGTGCCGTGTCCTTCAAGAACTGTTGCTGTGTAAATTGCCCAGGGCAGAAACAACCCTAGATGTTCAGTGTCCCTTTTTCATGTGGCCAGCAAAGAGAGGTTGTGCAGAACATCACCTTTGTCTAGTTACGGTGTGTCAGAATGGTCTCCTACTAAAGGCATAGCGACGTGGGCACCTCTGGTCTGCATGGTCTCGTTCCCTTTCCCCTACTACAGGGCAGTGAAACGCGTGAAGGCTGCAGTCCTTCGTGGTTCAACGCAACTGAAGCGGTGCAGGTGATGCAGTACTGTTGCCAGCTTGTGAAAGGTGAATACACTGCGGTGCCGGTGACTGACATCGGAGTGATTGCTCCCTATCACAAGCAGGTATGACAGATGTCTGAGAGCAACCTGAAGCTCTCCGCTTCAGATTTTACTGTGGTTTAAGCAGGGAGCCTCTCTCAAAACTTGGCTGCCGGGTGTCTGAAGTGTGCGATGAGCACTGCTACTTGGGGAGAGCCAATGGTGCGGGGCACCTTACTAGTGGGTGGTGGCTGAGCTTGGTGTGCGTGCTCCCTGCGCGTCTCGGTGTTAAGTCACATACGTGTGTGTGTGTGTGTGCGCAGTGTGCTGTCACTCCAGAGCGATCCGCTCTGGAGTGTGAAGAGACCTTTCTGTAAACACTTGGGGTTTTTTTGTAGGTGGAAAAAATCAGATTGCTCCTGCGAAGCGTTGAATTGGC
Source organism: Upupa epops (assembly GCA_013397515.1). NCBI lineage: Eukaryota > Metazoa > Chordata > Aves > Bucerotiformes > Upupidae > Upupa > Upupa epops. The sequence continues at coordinate 554,076 of VZRI01008758.1, read as the reverse complement.
AGACATTAAAGTTGGCACAGTAGAGGAGTTTCAAGGGCAGGAGTACACGGCTATCGTTCTGTCCACAGTAGGTATATCTGTTGTGGGTCTGTGAAGAGCTCTCGTACGTGTGTCACTCTGCTTCCTCTTCACTGCCTGTCTTCTGAAATTGAAACTTGGAGACCTGGGCTTCTCTGACTCTGTCGTGGAATCTGGCAGCCCTTTATGACTGCTGTACCGGTGTGCTTTCAGCGCTCTGCTGCTTGGGTTACAGGGGTGCTGGTGAGGGGCTCTCCAGCTGCTAGGTTTTAGAGATGTCACAGGCCTTGGAGAAAAGGTCTGGGGAGGAAGGTCCATGCTGTGTATGGTCATCATGGTAACAGTGCCTTGCCTCCTTGATTCACACGTGGATTGGGCTGACTGCATCCATGTAAAGACGAAGGCACAGGGGTGTAAAATGCATCACTAGAGTTTGGGGTAACCGTGGCAATGCCCAGATACTCGGCTTCATGCTTTGCCATAAACAGGTCTTTCAGGAAAGGGCTGACGAGAGGGAGTGTGTAGGGAATGTGGGCAGATAGAGAGGTCGGGGGAGGTGATGCGTGCGGGTTTGTGTTGAGCCCCGTCCCTTGCATTTGACAAGGGGAGAAAGAGCATTGTGTCAAAGAATACCGGGAGGGGCCTGCTGCTGCTTCTCGGCAGCCCTGCTCTCTGACCTTCTCCTCAGACTTGCTGGCCAACATGCCTCAGTAGACATCTGTCCTGTGTGAAAATCCAGAGTGCATGCTGCCAGCAGAGGAGACCAAAATGTACTCGCAGTGTTCAGGCGGTGACTGGAATGTGGGCATCCTGTCTGTAGCAGCTGGGGTGTCAGGCTTCAGGAGACTGAGGCTCAGCTGAAGTGAGACGCAGGTGTATTCTGGTTCCTTCTCTGTTACTCCCAACATCTGAATTCACTGAGAGCCCCGTAAGTGGAAAAGCTGCAGCCACTTGTGTGTCCCACAAATGTCCCACTCGTGTGTTGTTGGTCGTCTGGGGCGTGTGGTTGGCCGGGGCTGCTGACAGGAGGCGTTCCTTTGTGCTTCTAAGGAGAAATCGTTGAGAAAGCGTGAGCAGCAGCTGACGGCTGAGGTGGTTGGCAGAGGGCATCATGCCAGCAGAGCATGTGACACCGATGCTTTTATCTTCTGGGGTAGCATCTGTCGGATGTGTGCTGCTGTGAGCACACTGGACTCCTGGAGAGGAGTGACAGATCTGTGCTCCATCAGTGGATGAGACAGGTGGAAAACCCAGAGAAAGCTGACTGAACACCTGAAACACCAGCAGGTGACACCAGCTGTGTGCACACGGTCGTGTTTGAGGGTTCAGTCTTGCTGTTGGGGGCGTTACGGGTCCTGCACAACTGTGTTTGTGCAGTCTGGAATTCAGCTTGGCATACAAACCAGACTGCACCCGCTTGCTTTGTTCCAGGTGGTACCTGGGCTTGGTGCAGGGAGGCTGTAAGAAAGAGATTTCAGCGAGTGGAACGTGGCGTTCCCAAGGTTTCTGCAACTCGGGAGCCCTTGGGACCAGTGCAGCATAGCTTGAGACAGTCAGTACTGGACTGCTCTCAACAGCAGGGTGTAGGGTTCCCAGGAGGCGTAGGGCAAATGAGCGGTGTGACAGCCAAAGCTTGGTGACCGTGAGGCTAGAGGAACACTTGTTTGTGGGGGAGTTCAGCTGTACTCAGGGAAAGAGCCTGTAGGATCCTCTGGCTCGTTTGGGGTTACTTTGCTGAGGCTGTGGTACTGCGCACAGTGGTCGGTGCTGCCTCACACTGCAGCTCTGTGGCCCTGCACCGTGCCTCTGGGTGGTTCTGGGCGCCTGTTCATAGGAGTGACCGTTTGGGTGGTTACACTTCGGCGTGTCAGTTGGGCACGAATGTAGGTGAAGCAAGGGTAGGAACACGATGAGGATATTTCGAGCGCACTAGTTGCCGTGGTGTTGGTATCACAGCATGCTGGCGAGACCAGTGAGGTCACTCGAGCTGTAACAAGTTCAATACCAGCAGCTCTGCCCTTTCCTCACTGCAAAGAGGAGGTAGGAGGCAGTTTTGGTGTCTCGCTTAGAAGTGCAGCGGCTGGTGCTGAGGCTGAACTAAAGCTAGCAGCCCGTTCCCTGGACGGGGGTGCGTTGCTGGTAGAGGTCTGCTGGGTAACAGACCATCCGCGGGAGACCAGTGAAACTGGGAAGTCACTGTTCTCTCCAAGTTCAGCTAGAATTTGGACTGTGGTGCTGGCCTCGGCACTGCTGGCTCTGAGCTGTGAACTGCTGCACGAAGCAAACTCGGTGTTCAGGACGCTTTCTCGTTCTTCCTAAGTGACCCATTAATTCCAGGTACGGTCTCATCAAAGCTTGTTTGGTGACGAGAAATACTACCTGGGCTTCCTCTCCAACCCCAAGAGGTTTACTGTAGCCATCACAAGAGCCAAAGCCCTGTTGATTGTTGTGGGAAACCCTCATGTTCTCGTGCAGGTAAGTGCTGCTTTCGTCTTTGGCTGCACAGGGTGTCTGCCACAGAGGTGAATGATTTGGGGCGCTGGTGGTGGCTGGAACAGGGGATGATGCTAAGAATTGGCTTGCGTTTGGGAGTGCTGGAACTCTGTAAGCTCCTGCACGTGTGGATGTATCAGCCAGTCACCCCTTAGCCTTCCAAGCACAAATAAAATGTAGTGCTGTCCTTGCATGGGCTTCCTCCTCCTCTTGAGAAGGAACCTCTGTGCTGAAGTTTTCCAGGAGCCTGCAGGTCCAGGCAGAATGTTCTGAGTAACCTTCTGCAGTCAGATCCTTCACGAAATGCAGTTGCTTCACTCTTTTTAAGTGGTGGGTGGTAGCAGTGACTGTTCCCAATGAACAGACCAGCCTGCCAGGGAGGCAGCCTCCCTCTGAACCCCTGCATGGTCCTTGGGGAGGAAGGAGGTGAGCGTTTCATACAGTCTGCTGGGCCTGGGTGGGGGGAAAAGGGAAATTCAGAAAGGTCTGAAGGGAAAGTGCAGTCTCCCCACACCCCTGCGAGGCAAATGTAGCTTACAGCAGCTGCAGGTGTCTTCCTCCCATCTTAGACCTTGTACTTCCACTACTCATAGAGTAGACCTTGTGCTTGCACTACTCGCAGAGTTCTGCTGCTTCCTTCCTATTGCATCTCCCGTGTCCGGGCACTGTGGTAGCGCGTGTGAAAGTTGACTTTACAGAGCAACGTGATTGACACTAACCGTGACCCTTCCCTTGTAGGATCCCTGCTTCTCTGCACTGTTGGAGTACAGTGTAGTGAACGGAGGGTACGTGGGTTGTGACCTGCCGGTGGACCTGGAACGCCTGCAGAAGTGAGTGCCTGGTCTTGTCTTGACCCTCGCTAGGTAAGGCTCAGCTCCCAGTGCCTCTCAAGCTAGTGCCCTTTGAAGGGCTGAGGAATGCAGTGACCTGTGATATCACGGGAGGAGGTGATGTTCAGTTCTAAAGCACTGTAAGCTTAACCTGGGACGTAACCGTCTGCTCTCTCACCCCGTAGGGAGAGCCTGAGCATTGACACAGAGCGGCCAATAGCTTGGGTGTTTCATGTCCCTCCCAAACGATGCTTCATGTGTTTGACAGCCAGAAGGATCTGGGGGTGAGGGAGGTGTGGGGAAACGGTAAAGCTGACTCACGGTAATGAGATCCATCCTAAAGCAGGTCTGTTTCAATCTGGTAACGCACGAGAGAGATTAAACGGGTGCTAAGATTCAAGTTCCTTTTCCTGATAGAGTTGCTGTTTGTGGCGAGGTAACCGAGGTGCTTGTCCCGTGTCCTTGGGCAGCTGTGACTGGTTTTTCCGTGTTCAAGATGCACTCAGTCCTCACTTGTCTTGTGCAGCTGAAAATACTGAAGCCGAGCAAATCCAGCACCTTCTGTCCTCGGGGAGGTGCACGTGTTCTGGAGTGCTTGGAGGCTCCTCTGGGAAAGATCTGTTAATGCCCCGCTGAAGAAAAGTTTCACTTCAGTGGTATCGAATAGTAGTGACAACCTAGTTCCTTTCCAGTTGGAAAGGCAGGGCTTCATGCCTCTGCACAGAGCAGCGCATCCGAATCTGTAACAGTGGGGCTGCGTGCTCCCCCCGTCAGAATGAACCGGTCTGTGATCTGCGTTAGCTGCTCTTCCTGCTGGGAAGCTTCCCGCTTCTCCATTAGCTCTGATTCTTGTAGTGCCTCCGACACCGCGCTGTGCCGCGGCCACGCGTGCCTGGCAGTTGTGTTGTGTGAACGTTACAGTAAGGCACCCGTGGGGAGCGGGAGCGCTGCCCTCGTGTCTCTGCTTGACCGATACTGAGCATCTTAAGCCAAGCATGCTTAAAGCCCTGCTCCCAGGTTTTAAGGCCTCTTCCTGTGCAGTTGAAACCACTCGGGACTGGTGGGTTCTCGTGGCAGACCATTGCTCTGCATCAGAGCCTCCAGTGGCAGAGGCCTGGCAGTTAAAACCGTGGGTTTCGTTTCTCCAGAGACGCTGCAGTGGATGGGTTGGTAGCAGCCCCGCTGTCGCTCCACTGGGCACGGTGCTGTGCCCTTAGGCCGTGTCTGTCTCGTCCTCTTGGCACGCAGCACTCCGGGAACAGTCGGGCAAGCCTGCCGCTGTGTCGAGGAACTGCCCGTACCCACAGTGGCTTCCTGCGGAGGTCAGGAGTGGCTTAGACGGGCGGGTGCCCTGCAGAGGGACAAATGGAGAAGCGATGACGGCAAGGTTTTGTTGGCTTGCCCAGTCTGCTCATACTGCCTGGTCCTGGTAGGCACTGCCCTCTGCAGCACACAGGAGATCAACTCCATGACTTGCGAGCTGGAAAATGCACTCCAACATCAGAGTTCGTCGGGGTGCGGCGTACTGTGACGCCGTGTGTGGGGAACTGAGTTCCTGTCACCCCCAGTAGCCTGGGTGAGGGAATCCAGGGTGAGTCACAGCTGCAGTGGAGCAGCACCGTAGGCTGCTCAGCCCAGACTCCTTGGCACACAGTTACACTGCTTCAGTTGCTTCCACTCGTGGCAGCCAGAAGAGAGGGTTTGTGCTGCTGCAGCGTGATGCTGGAAGTGCTAGCATCGGCGAGGCCATGCCAGGGTTCTACATCGACCTCAGGAGGGTGTTCAGTGAAGAATCTGGCCTGGCTGTTGCCTGCTGAAAGAACTCTGGATCGCAAGGTCGTGTTATGACACTGTTTAGACCTGCTGCTGCTTAGCCTGCCCTCCAGCCTTGCTCCTCGTGAGTCTGAGTGCATTTGTCAGTGGAGAAACTCATATGTGCTTGCTGGTAGCTGTTCTGACTGCAACCCCTCCTGGCCACAAGTACCATGTGGAGACCTGCGTTCCCCGAGGTAGACAGAACAGCCTGTGGCAGTCTTGAGGTGTGCTGCTGCACCAAGCAAGCTTAAGCTCTCTCTATTTAGAGGACTGGGTGGAAGGAGGGTTTCTGTTCCTCCTTCTCTTAGGTGTTTAAAGCTACTGGCTTATAATCCTTTCCAACCCTTTTGCCTCACCCTCTGTGCTGCTGCTGCTCGTTGCTGACTGAGTAGCCATACTGTGCCCTGTAACCCAGCTTCGTCTTCCTCCTTCTCTTGCAGTGTTTCTCCGCCTGCCCAGCCGCCAGCAAACCCTGTCTGAAGAGAGACCTGCCCGTTGCAGTGGTGCAGGATTAAAAGGCGTTAGCAACGTGAGAACGTTTTCTTCTGGTAGCCTGCCGTGCAGGCAGAGCTGTTACCTACAACGCTGAAGCTATCTCCTTCGTGAAGACGCCTGGCCTGATGAGCTGGAATGCGGAGCGGGGAGAAACCGGTTAGTGTTCTTGCTGTTGGTCAGAATGGTTTTGTTTTTACCGTGACTCAAGCTCACGCACACTTCTGTTGGGGTGTGCGGGGGGAAAGGGTCAGCCGCTGCGCGTGGAAGTAGCGGTGATGCCATCCGCTGAGAGTGTCCTTTAAAGACGGTCAGGCTGGGCCTTGCTCTGCACGAAAGCCGTGTTCCGGCGTGCAGTTGTGTTTAAGGAACAGTAAAAATGCAGCTGTTAAAGCCCCTGCCTGTGTCCTGGCTCTCTCTCATCCTGCCTCACTACCAGTTTACCCAAGGCAGCCTGGCTCCCGCCGGCTCCAGGGTACGCGACATCAGAGACCACAGGAACTGTGGTGCGGGCTCCTCTTTCCCCACGTCCCCGCAGATGCTGCGTTAGGTAGGCACTGCGGGCTTGGGAGAAAGCAAGAGGCTGTGCAAGCAGCGCTCTGCTGTGAAGCTGACACTGCCTGAGCCGTCTGCGGGAAGACCCCTCTGCGAGAGCAGCCAGCAGAGCCGCCCAGGGGGCTCCTCGCTGGACTCAAAGCGTGCCAGACTTGACTGCTCACCCAGCAGTTCCTGCCTGCTGTCTGAGCGTTGCAGAGGTACCCAAGGGCTGAGCATCGTGTTCAGCATTGCGGCCGTCCCCAGAGCTCAGTGCTGCACCGGGGCAGTTCCCTCGGGGGAGGTCTCTCCCTTTATCCCCAGCTTGGAGAACTGTAATAAACTGAAGCCCTGCCTGAGCTGCTGTGCTCACCGGTGCAGCGCTGCGGTGCAGGTCAGATCACACCAGGGGTGGGAACCCAAAGGAAACAGCATCTTACAGCTGCAGCGGTCTGGTGTGCGCAGCGGCGGGGCTGTTGACGCCAAACGGGAGACCCCTTTCCAGAGGGGGAAGGGGATCTTTTCCCTGGAGAGTGCAGGGCTGATTGACAGGGCTGGGGGGATTATGTCACCAGGCGACAGGCTGTGGGATGACACGCCAAAGCTGGTGGGATAGGGGGCTAGTAAGGGCCTGCAGCCCGTTGCCCTGAAGCGTCCTGTGGTCACTGCAGCACAGAGTCTCACGGAGATGATGCAGAGGTTCCTCAGGTAGTAGCAGCCACCAGGGAAACAGCAGGAAAACACCCTGAGCGCGTTTCCCTTCAGCGGGGACACGGCCGACTGCCCAGCTGAAGCACCTCTGCGTGAACACAGACTGGAGGAGGCGGAAGGGGGGGGTTCAGACTGGCCTTGAGGAAGCAATTCTTTACCAAGAGGATGGTCAGACCTGGAACTGACTTCCCAGAGAGGCTGTTGATGCTCCAATGTTTAAGAGGCATTTGGATCATGCCTCAGTAACGCACGGGAAGAGGTCAGGCAGTTGGACTAGATGATGGCTGTAGGTCCTTTCCAACTGAAACAGCCTCTTCCAAGCAGCCTGGGAAGGGATCCCTTAGCAAGGAGATGTGCATTGCTGCAAAAAACACTTCACCAGCGTCAGCAACAGCGTCACATCCTGCAGTGAGGACTCATTTGCTCTTGACAAGGAGCACAGAGCCTCCTCCTGCTGCCGAAGTCTCATCTCGGTGCCAGCAGCCACAGCCAGGCTGCGTTGCCACTTGCTACTTCTCACCGTCATCCGGCATCTCGCTTCACTGACAAACCCCTCAGCTCGGTGCTAAGACCCCCTGTCACAGCTTGACAGCATCTGCCAGTCCCCACTGCCAACCCTACACAGTCTCATCTCTCTGGGTGCATCTGCAGAGGCACGGCTGCTTGCACAGCCAGGCAGCAGTGCCTGCAGGGCTGTGGATGCGCTAGCTGCAAACCTGGCCTGGTTGAGCATCCCTGCAGACACAGCAGCAGCTGGTCCGTGTGGGACCCCGAGTCACTGCTGGCTGAGTGACACAGCTCCCAAGGAGGGCTGGTGGGGTAAAGGCTGTGTGGATTAGAGTCACAGCCCTGGCTGAAAGCAAGCAATGCCCCACAGCTGCTTCTCAGCTTCCTGCTCCTCGATGATGCTGTCGAGGAAGCTGCACCTTTCCCACACAGCCAGCCTGGGGGCCTGCACGCAGGATTCCTCGTGTGACCAAGATCAAGGGGCAGCAATCCCCAAGCCACTGGAAACAGAGAGGAGGAGGAGAGCACGCAGTCCCCCTTGGGGAAGCGGCTAAGCTGGGACAAGCTGTAACGGAAGAGACAGAGAGGGGGGCTCAGGTGTCACCTCTGGACACCTGCAACGTGGAGACGATTCATCTCATGCTGAAGAAGACATCTGCACTTGGCCACACGCACCGCACAGTTACTCCTAGCTGTTCCTCCTCCTCCGCAACTTGGGAACAGTGCTCTGCGGTACCGAGCTCCGATGCCTCCAGGTCTGATTAGATAACTCTCCCCCTGCACCTGGCAGCCGCGCACCCTCTGCTTAGGGGGCGAACGCTCCCCTCTGCTGGCCTCCCTGTCGGAATTTGCAACCAGCCTCTCGCTTCTACGCACGAGCTTCTGAATTTCTGACCCTTCCGACCTCGGGAAAGGAAACTGTGAACAGGCACGGCCACCTGCAAGAGGCAGCGTAGCCTCTGCACTACCAAGAGCGTTTATCCAAGCGCCCAAGACTAACGGCAGACACACCTTCTCTCCTCCTGACCCCCCGCTTTGATGTGTAGATCAGTGCCTGGCCCTGCCGGCAGCCTGCGAAACATTTATGAGCACAGGATGACTCCCACAGCCCGCCTGCTGTCCGGATTATCCGGCAGCACACAGGCCAGCTCGGTACTGCTGAGAGTCTGCCCGCAGTGCTTTGCTTGTCGATCGTGACGTGTCCCGGTCTCTGCCCTGCCACGGGCTCTGCTTACCTACGTGTTGGTGTGGCAGGACCCTTCCACCTCGGCTGTCTCTGTGGCTCGCTGACACCCTCTTGCCAAGCGAGACCACAAAATCAGTACAACGAGGTTGGGTGATGGCGCTGTAACAGAGCGAGCTTTGGAAGAGAATCACTCACGGGGTCGTATCCATTCTTAAAACCGATCAGGGGTTGTTCTTCTGTGCTAGCAAGACCCTTGCACAGTGACAGTGAAACCAGATGCAGCTTAAGGGGAAGACAGATGTCTACAAAAGCACAGGCGTCACAGAAAAGACGGGCGGGAATTGATCCCGATACCTTCCCGTGGCTGGGGATCCATCAAAGGAAACCGTGGGTTTAACACAACAGGCTGCAGCCTGCTGAGGTCCTTGACAGAGAGGCTGTGGATACCAGGAATCGGCAGTCCCAGGAGAGAGAAGGAGAGCAGCAAAAGCACTCTGAGAAGAGGCATTCTGGGGGGCACGACACCATCGCAAGATCTGGCAGTTCCTGAGATACAGCAGCAGGCTGGGGCGGTTTGAGGGACAAGGCGCCCACAGGGATTGCCTCGTGTTGACCAGTTACGGGGCCCTGGAAGTGGACTCGAGGGATGCAGGATGGCTGCTTGTAGGGTCTTAAAGTCTGCACCAAGCTTCCTCGGAAACAGTTCCTGGAGGTAGCACTATTTCCTCATGGGAAAACATGAGGAAGCACCTAGAGTTGTCACCTAGATAACAGACAAGTAGTGGCTCAGGCAAGGGAAGGTAGGTGAGGAAATAGCACAGGAAGCCTCCAAGAACAAAAAGCAAGCAGCTTGTTTGGAGCTAGGTAACTGGGGGGGCAGAAGAGACTTCTGAAGGGGGATAACTAAGTGAGGATTACTCCAACGTTCTCAACGAGCAGCAGGACATGACTGTCAACAGCAGAGAAAAGCCTGCTGAAACGATTAGACGGTGGAAGTCTGAGCAAAAGTTTAGCAGAAGATGAGCTGTACTGCCCCAGGCTGTCAGTCTGCCCGGCTCAGCATCACCCCTCTGGCAGCAGCAGTAACAAGGGCACAGGGAGCTTCAGCTGCTTGTTGTTGGGATGGAAAGCCTGTAAGTTAGCCGTGCATCCTCGCCTCACCACTGCTGCCAGGACTGTCTTGAGGTTTGAGGCCTCCTATGTGTGAGGCTGTCCTCCCTTCCCAAGTTCCCTGTGCCAGGCTCGTCACTCTGCCTCACACCCCGTCCAGCCTGCTCTCCTTGCTGCGATTACACCTGGTGGCTAAGAACCGTCTGCTGCACTACATCACAAGTGCCCACTGCACCCGGACAAGGGACTGAGAAGACAGTACCTCCCCTCCCTGTCTCCAGGGGGAAGGTCCCGTGTGGCTCTTACAGAGGACCAACAGCACCTCAGAGCCTGGTGATGAGCAAGGAAAATGAAAGGAGTGACGATGACAGAATCAGGTTCAGGCTCTCCTGGCTGCTCATCCCCAAGTGCTCTTCAGGTGCACGTGGCACTGACAGCTTTGTACTCGCTGCCTGCCGAGAAGTCCTATTTAACGCTTCACCCGGTATTTAAACCCGAACGGCTAGCGGGGCCGCCGTGATGCTGAAGAGCCTGGGAAAGGAAAATTGAGAGGCAGAGAGGAACGTCTCTGCCATACCCGCATATCCGACCGCAGCTCTCGGATTGAAACGCCAGCGGTGTGGTCTGTTTTTCAGCTACGCGCTGTTAAGCACTGAATCCATGAGCAACTCGGGAAGGAAGAGCTGTGGCTCGGAGCCCTGCTCCGAGGGCCACCGTCCCCCCGCGGTGCTGCGTGCTCCGCCTTTTGCCCACACCGGGCTAACAAGTGCTCCGCTCCCAGCCCGTCGCAGAGATCTCCAGCGCACTCTGGCCGCTCGGTGACGGTCCCGGCCGAACCCCGAGGAGCGGAGGGGAGCCCACAAGCAGCCCTGGCCAGCCCAGCGCCGGCTTATCTGCCCCGGCAGAAGCCGCACAAGGCGAGCGGCTGGAAGGGTTGCCAGCGGCAATACCGAAACCCTGACCGGCCCGCAGCCTCGGGATCCCCCCGGGCGCAGCCCTGCAGCGTGCGGGGATGTCCTTCCCGCACCGCAGCCCACGGGGCTGCGAGGGGGGCGGCCGTGCCCGGGCGCGGAGGTGCTGCGGAGGGACCCGGGGAGAGGAGCGGAGAGCGGAANCGCCGCTGCCGCCGCTGCAACGTGTTGCGCGCCGCCGCCCCGTGCGTGCTGTACCCGCAGCCCCGCATGTGCTGCGGTGCTCGCACCGGATGCCCGCGGCCGCCGCTCCCGGCCCAGCAGGCTCCGATCATTCGCTCTAAATCCCCGCAGGACCGCGGCGCTCCCGCCGTTCGCGCCGGTGCCGGTGCCGCTTCCTCCCTCTCCCCACGGCTGCCGCTCCGGCCCCTTCGTGATCCGCTCCGCACGTTC